>CM061041.1:121641099-121966099 GCA_030762985.1 Adelphocoris suturalis
AGACAAGAAGGTACTTTGTGTTTTTCCCTTTGACATAGAAGTAAATGAAAAAAAAAAGGAAATCCTCGAATTAAATTTTTCAGTTTCACTATTCCTCATAGGGCATTGTAGTTTGAGGAATTAGTTTCAACTTTTAAGATTTAAATGCTGAATTATTCAATGGATCATTTGATTTTAAGACTGAATATATAGTGTTAATTTCACTGTTGAGAATTTTCAATTATTCATATGGTCTTTTCAACTCGAGTTTTTCTAAGTCAATGATTTTGTTCTAATCTTTTCCGAAGATCAGTTTTAAATATGTTAAAATAATGAATTAAAATCCAACTAGTTTCGTAATTTAATGGAAAGGTATAGTGTTTTCTACTATTACTTCTCGTCGTAGGTATTTAAGTTTCCACTGTTGAGATTTGAATGTTTAATTATTCGTTAGCCCTTTCGGGATTATAAGTCTGAGTAGGTACCTATATGATTCGATTTTTTATGTAGGTAGTTTCGACTGTTGAGCTTTAAATGCTCAAATAATATACTTAATATAGGTTCCTTCGTGATTTTTCCTACTCGAATTTTTCCAAGTCAATCTTGTCTAAGACTGCAGAATGAAACTGTACATCAAAAATCGACTAAAGGTCATAAATTGAAACTGCTCAAGTGGTTTTTGTCATCTAGCAATAGGAACTTGAGTGATGTGATTTTCGTTCAATGTAATTTTGTTTATGATGTGATGATAAAAGTTCGCTTTGTCTGAGTTTTCAGTATTTGACATGATTCAGTTAGTCCCTCACTATACTGATTTCAAAAATCATGCTGTACCTTTTTAACAATGAACTTCTATGAACGGATTTTCGGTAGGAGTGATTAGTAGGATACCTAGAAAGGATTCAAGAAAAAAAAGGTAAAAAAGTAGCATTTCAATTGGTGTGTCTGAAACGTGAATTTCGTACATAATGGAAGAATCACATAATGGGAAGTAACGTCGACGATCATGTTAACTTTCCATCATTCCTTATTTTTCTTCTTATGTCATTGGACGAACTAATCGTCAATTGGATAAAATAATAATAATAATTGTATTGAAATAAATTGTATATATTGACATATTAATCGCAGCAACTCTGACCAGGGTTGCCAGATCTACAGTATTTTTAGTAGGTCTACGGTATTTAGAACACTTCACAGTTTTTTTTACAGTTTACAGTATGATGAAAATTTTCTACAGATTTTTTTTTGGAATGAAAACGACAAATTAAAAAATTACCAAAATAATATATATTATTTAAACATTCTGTCACATTATTTACTCTAGCAATCTTAAAACGGGTCATTTTTTGTGCTAGGAGAGGGTAGCTTTGCTGCCATTGCGTTATTTTCGTTCTTAGGTTGGTTGTTGTTGCGTTTTTCTTCGTGCATCGATTGTTGTTGATCGTTGATGTCGTCTCATGCTCATGCTCATGTTCATTCTTCAACAAGACTTTCATTTCGAAAGTTATTATTTAGTCTTGACAAAGAGGGTCTACTGTCTCGGTATAGTTTGTTGTTCCTTCAGTCCTCTGGGTAAAGTGAAGCAACTGTTTTGTGCGACATTTAATTTGTTACTGGTTAATTGTTCTAGAATCTAGAGGTTCCTTCCCTCCCGCCCCTAAGTGCATATAAATACATTCATGTAATGTGATTGACCATCATAGAATGATGAGACCATCGTATTCCATGCTAATCCCTCTGGCTTATCATCATAATATTCTGTGCTAAGGTGTTTTTGAATAGAACCATCTACACTATTCTACGGTTTTTGATTAAAATCTACGGTATTATACAGTATTTTTGAATGGAAAAATCTACAGTATTTCTACAGTATTTTTCTGTTAACATCTGCAGTATTTTGCTTCTTCGAGTCTGGCAACCCTGATTCTGACTTTGGTTGTTTCCTGAGAACCGTGAGAACACTCGCCTCATTTCAAGTCGCGATTTTGAGGCTAATCGGCTATTTGGGGGTCTAAATATTTAAGAAATGTTATACTTGTAAGCTGCGATATGCAGGGGTACCTTGGGGGGACGGAAACATACTAAAAGCATTAACGATGATGATGCCGTGCCTAAAGTTACAAAGAAACAGATAATTCCGTGATCCGAATTCATTTGGAACAAGAAACATTAAGAGGGGGGTCATCACCTCGACCGCAATCTTCCGAAAAACTGAAACTTATTCAGGTATATAAATTGTTTTTGTTAGCAAACACACAACCCCCCCCCCCCCTTACTTAATTAGGTATTTTTCAATCCTTCATCAAATCACTTGAAACCGCTGATTCATGGGCCACTCAGTCCCTAAAGTCGTTTGAGTCTTAAAGTCGGAAAAAAGTGGTTTTGAAATTGTTTTACATTTTTGTAACCTTTTGATGATAAGTCAAAAGACTTTTGACTGTTGCACGTCTCCTATGAATTTAAACTCCATCGTACTACAAAACATGAGTAGGCAGTGATAACACATAATGTAGTAATCTCAATCAAATAGTTTACTTCGCAACCAAAAAAACGAAATAATATGAAAACGACAAGAAAAACTACACTCAATAGCCTTTCGTTTTCGCTTGTTTCACACGTGGTTTCAAGGAGTGGATGTAATAGAACCTTTCCATCGGCTTTCAGAGCGTATCAGCTGAACGTATTGCAGGCCTAAGATGCGTGACGCATAGAGATACGTTGCAGCGTTACTATGGTGAGCTACGTTTCCGGCCAAAGAATACAGATGTGTTTGCGGATGCGTCGTAGGTTTTGTGCCACTAAAACTCTCTATTCTCTCCCACCAGACTGTGATTCCGGAGTGCCGCATTAGAAAAACCTTCCAATGCAAAAACAATCATTTTCGGTTTGTTAGATGCGAAAATTAAAGGAAACAAGAGAGGAAATTCGCTTAGAAGGGTCGAAGCAATTCAAGAAATCTGTCCTTCACGGCGGAATAGAGATCTGTGTGGGCTCCCCAAATATCCGCAAGGGAACGTCGACCTGTTGATTGGATGGAGTTGCTCTTGGGGGAACAGTGAGGTGACGCCTCCTATTGCTCAGAAGTCTATCTCATTTCTTAATCAGGTATTTCCTTCTCACAAGTTCCGTTTCATAGAAGAACCAAATTAATTGGCACCGGAATAGATTTGCAGGTAAACAGGATGCTAGTTAACATTGAACAATTCTATATCCAACTGTATCACGTTTTACTATAAACTCAGCAGGTCAGCCTACTTCGTGCAATTTGGAAATTCTCGAATTATCATGTGGACAAATATTATAGTATTTTTGTTCTTCATCCAGCACTCATTTCCTTCACGTCTTACAACTCTGCAATAATTACTAGAAACTCCTGTAGGATCTAGTCTGTAATGTGACCAAACTCAAGGGACCCTTGACCCCGCTGGGAAGACCCGAACCCCCTTTTGTTTTCCACCGCTACTTTAGCCTCGTTTTTTCGTGACACATTTTGTGACATTTCTCACTTATAGGACCCGGTAAAAGCGTGTCCCACGCTGTAGTTGTTCCTTTATTCTGGAGACCAGTAGGCCTCAATAACTTTGATATGAGTTGACTAGTGGTAAGCGACAATACCTACGATATGAGTTGATAGCACTCGTTTATGAACATTTTACTGCTGCTCATAAATATAATTTCGTCGATTCCAAAACGGGTGCGTGTATACAAGCAGTAGAAAGCAATTGGCGGCTGGCAATTGGCACCTTAGTGGAGAAGAGTAAATCAAGAAGTAGCATAGAATGTCATAACTGGTAATTGAGAACCAAAAATAAGTAATTTTTGTTTGCGCATGCGCAGAATGAACATATGAGTTAAGAAGAATGAAATAGGTACGGGACCATCTACAATCTATCCCGCGGGTCACTTACATTTTCATCAGGATCGGATGCAAACTTGGAAATTAAGGACGTTACAAGTATTTACAACAAGCAGTAGCCATTTATGATAATAATGTAGAAATTTATATGGGGGTAATCGAATCGTCTTCTCCCAACTATCATCACAATTTAAGCGAAATCGAACGACTAGGGTGTGAAAAAATGGAGCCTAATGAAATTGACGTTTGCTCATGCGCAGAGTGAAGTATTGATTTGGCATTAATGAAACTGATATGGGACGATTTCAATAATTGTTGTCAATTCTACAACCTATCCCGCGCATTACCTGACAATTTCATCAAACTCGGATGAAAACTGTAAAAATTAAAGTCGTTAGAAGGATTTCACATTGGCGCATGCGCGTGCATACAATCATGTTGGAATTGATGTGGGATGTTAAAATCGACATCCGCCAACTGTCGTCCGAATTCGAGCGAGATCGGACGACTAGGGAGTATGAGAAAATGATGCTTGGATAGAATTTACGTTTGCGCATGCGCAGAGTGTAGTATTGAGCCAAGAACGATAAAACTGCCGTCTACACCTAATCCAACATATTCGCTGAACACTTCATCTGAATCAGAGGAAGAATGTGGAAAATAAGCTTGTTACGATGATTTGCGGACACGCACAGCCAGACGACACACACGGAACTAAAGTTCTCTCTCGGCCGAGCAAATAGAACATGCTTCTACCCACCCAAAATCACTCGCCCAGCATTAGGCTGAGCGCTGTCTCGTATTATTACACTGCGATTTGATTTACTAGGCCGAATGCACTGTCTTGGCCTCACAATCAGCATGTGTAGTTGGGGCTTTAGTATTATTCTGCGGCCGGTGGGCCTGGCGGGACGATAACGGAAAAGGTCCCTAAAGTTTCCCCTCCAAAGTTTGGTGACATATAACCGACTAGACGACTATCGACGCTGTGGCAGAAGCGTACCTATGTAGTAGTTTTATTTTATTGACATTTTATGTCTTTGCTCTGGCAACTCGATAACTCGACTGATAACTCGAAAACAGTTACCAAATTTGTAACCAAATATTCTGATGATTTCCGCTTACAACCGAGTCGTTGCTAGGGAAATGGTACTTCGTCGTTTTTCATCCCACAAAATTCGTTGACCATTCGTTCGAAAGCTCTCGATTTATCCAACCATATTATGTTAACTACTGCGAAGTGCGTGGCCAACAAGCTGAGTTATGAGCATGGTTATATGAATAATTGTTTACACAGGTGATCATTTTCAATGATTGATATTGTGAACATGATTGCAATTGAGTGTTAATTTCTGATGATTTCATTGAGCTGTTGTTTCGATGATGTGATTCATAGCAGGTGATCCGAATATTGCGAGAACGGTTTGATTTGTGAAGCGGTGGTTAAATCATTTTAATAGGTAATTTCTATGCTTTACACTCTAGGAAGCTGTAATTTCGTATGTAGCCTCTTTAGGACATTTACTTGACCATGCCCAGGGTCCGGATCAGATGAGTGGCTCTTAAAGCTAATTTCTATGCTTTACACTCTAGGAAGCTGTAATTTCGTATGTAGCCTCATTAGGACATTTACTTGACCATGCCCAGGGTCCGGATCAAATGAGTGGCTCTTAAAGCTAATTTCTATACTTTATACTCTAGGAAGCTGTAATTTCGTATGTAACCTCTTTGGGACATTTACTTGACGATTCCCAGGGTCCGGATCAGCTGAGTGGCTCTTAGAGCTAATTTCTATGCTTTACACTTTAGGAAGCTGTAATTTCGTATGTAGCCTCTTTAGGATATTTACTTAACGATTGCCAGGGTCCGGATCAGATGAGTTGCTCTTAAAGCTAATTTCTATGCTTTACAATCTAGGAAGCTGTAATTTCCTATGTATTCTCTTTAGGACATTTACTTGACGATGCCCGGGGTCCGGATCAGCTCAGTGGCTCTTAGAGCTTGCATACGAGTCTGCAACTAAAGACATAAAATGTCCCAATGTGTTGCAGACTCGTATGCAAGCGTTTCTTTATACACTAAATAAGCAGCAACTTTGCCGAAGCGAAAAGATGAGACCGACAACTCAAACGGATCCAGTTTGTGTTAGCACACTCATTCGATAAGTCGCTACTAGTTACCTGAACGATTGAGGATTTTTCTTTTGATTTTAACGTACAACCAAGCCGTTGCTGGGGAAATGAAACTTCTTCTTCTAAATGCTACAACCTAAAACGGTCGTTGATGCTTATTCCCAGATAGTTACTGGTACCAGATCCGGACCAGTTTCATTTTCATATAAGTAGTTTTCATTAACTCTCTATCGGTAGCTCCCTACACGTTCATGTAGTTATTATTAGAATTGGGGGCCACCCCATGCAGGCTTCTCCTGATGGGCCGCCCATTTCAGCCTGACAGGCCGACCATTGCGCTCTGAAGCCAATCAGAATCCAATAATACTGTTTAATAATGATCTAATTTATACTGCCACGACCATTGGCGATATTTATACTGCCCACCTCCTTGGCGAGATTTATTATGACAGAACGCCCATTGCGGCCTCATCAGTCTAGTCGTCCGATTCCGCTCAAATTTGGTGCATGGTTGGGGGACAATGGTTTAATTATTATTCCTTGTTAATTTTAGTATGATTGCATCATTATCAGCTCCAATGCACGCGCGAAAGTGTACTCCCAGGAACAAGGTCTATTTTTTATCAGATTTTGATTAAATTTCTGGGAATTTATGGGGTTAGGCTGTAAATTGTCCCTATTAATTTCATTTTTCTAAAATCATTACTCCATTCTGCGCATGCACTAACGTAAATTACTTTAATCATAATTTTCCCGTTTTTTAATAACATCTTTACTGTGAAGCGTCAAATGGTATTGGAACAATAAAAGTGTGAACCTTTCTCGGAAGCACTATCCGCCATGTTCTGATCGTATATTACATAAATTATAGACTGATGATCTGCGTAGTAGGGCTATGTAACACAGAAATGGTAAACCTTCGTGTACTTATTTGCTGCGTTTATTATATAGAATTACGTTTCCATTGCAAGTCGATAATGATGTATTACCTGTTATTAGAGAGTTCTTAAAGCGATAGGGTGAAAGAGATGAAACGCCTTATCGTGAACAGAAAACACTACTGCGCATGCGCGGGGAGATGAGGCGCCTCATCTCCAATATGACAGATTTATTTCACCTATACATAAGACGCTTTATCCCGAACCAACCTATCTCATCTCTTTCTCCCTATCGCAAAGTAACCTTACACACCGATAACATTGATATTCATTTCTTGATGGTATTCATGATCCATGAAGACAATTCAATTTCTTGTTCATAAAATTTCACAATCAGCCATTGCGTACCCTTTTTGTGAATAAGAAAAAACTAGGAAACTTAGAAATTCTGGACGCTGAACACACGTGATAGTCGGGAAAATCCCCTTGGTGGTTCAGCGTTACTTGAAGATAAGTACCTAGCGTCACTTTAAGATCAGACACTAATTCTACCCTTTTGGCTTTATCAGGTTAGCATCTGCTGTGGCTCACCCCAAATGATAAAATACCCAAGCACCTTATCCAATTGACTTACCTATCGGTAATGAACTCTATTATCTACAGATGGCCAACTGACTAGTAGGTGTTTTATTTTATTTCATCAATTTTCTTTCGGTGGGTAGGTGCTGCTGCCTATGTAGTTATATTTAGATTATGTGTCATAGATTTCTGCGTAGAAGGCCTATGAAATCCACAAAAAATACCCCTGAATATAATAACATTGAACTGACGTTCTCTCTCAGTGAACTAATTTTGTTAGTTCCCTTGATTTATGTCTCGAATAAAGATTAGCTGCAGTGAAATGTTTCTGAAATGTAACTGGAACTTTCCACTTGAAACAGAAAACCTGATCTGATTCTCGACTAATGGAAGTTTGTCAGAGGGTAGGGAATGTGAATAGCGAGTAAAAAACGCAGCTAGAATTGTTGTTGGAACGAAAACTAAAACTTGGAATGGAGTCGCTAAATGCTTTGGGGGAGACTTGGAGTAGAAAAACACTAGAGCTCTCGTTTTCGATTATAGGTATTTGACTTCTGAGTGTTTAACCCTATAGGTATTATAATCTGAACTATCATTTTCCCTTGGAAATCACAAGCAAACATCAGTGGACTACAGACATATGATAATATTGAATTTAACTAGATGATCAACGAACGTGTTGCTGCACATGATCATTGGTGCAAATGCATGTATTGCAAATGCTGTTTATTGAAGGAAACTGTAAATGTGTGGTTATAGTATACTACACTGTTCCGTTGAACAGCTTGTAAGAAAATTATTGGAGTACGGAATGCAGTGTGATGCTTCCCACCGAGTTACATTCAAAATAATTAATAACTAGGAAAGTAGTGTGATGCCTTGTACCAGATGTGTGCAATGTGAAGCTTCTTAAATTTTTCTTTGTATTTTTTTGGCAAAACTTAAGGAAAGTAACAGGAAGGCTTGCATCAGGCAGTGAGAGATAAAGAAAATAGTGTACCTAAATATGTACTTGGAACCGTTGGTTTGCAATAATAAAGTGCGGAAAGTAGTTAACACATCAGATGTTTTATAACTATTGTGATAACGTAATTCAACAAGAGGAAAGGGAAGACCCATTTTTAAAATTTATTTATAACCAAGAAAATGCTATACCTTGAAAAAAGTCCGTCCATCGTTTGTCCTGACGGAGGCCACATAGACGCTTACGTCTATGTAGTTGTACTTAGTTACTCTTTTGGTTTTGTCTTTTGTGGATTTGCCACACGCGTCAACGCGTTCGGGCGTTTACGCGTTCAGAAGGCGGACCAATGAAATCCGCGGAAATTGTCAAGTGACCCTGCCTGGTGGCGACGCGACGGCGTTGAACGCTTCGGTTTGATTTTCAAAAAAATTTGATTTTCACCGCGGTCCGCACTTTCCGCGCTTCATTATTGCAAACCAACGGTTCCAAGTACATATTTAGGTACACTATTTTCTTTATCTCTCACTGCCTGATGCAAGCCTTCCTGTTACTTTCCTTACGTTTTGCCAAAAAAATACAAAGAAAAATTTAAGAAGCTTCACATTGCACACATCTGGTGCAAGGCATCACACTACTTTCCTAGTTATTAATTATTTTGAAAGTAACTGGGTGGGAAGCATCAGACTGCATTCCGTACTTCAATAATTTTTTTACAAGCTCTTCAATGGTTCAGCTGTTCAGCACAGCTGTTTCAGTAGTTCTGAGTATATTTATGTTAAATTGTTTTGCAGTAGCTATTAATGATACAATCATGTTGAAATTGATATGAGATGATCGAATTGTCATCCCCCAACTATAATTCAAATTGAGCGAGATCGGATGACTAGGGCGTGAGAAAATGATGCTTGGTAGAATTTACGTTTGTACATGCGCAGTGTTAGGTATTGAGTCAAGAATGATGAAACTGATAGGGGACCGTGAACCCCCTAGCCCGCACATCCCCTGAAAATGTCATCCAGATCGGATGAAAATTGTGGAAAATAAGCTTGTTACAAGGATTTGCAGACACACAACAGACACACACACAGACACACACATAGACACACTCACAGACAGACAGACAGACACGGAACCAAGGTTGTTCAGAATGGTCTAAAACGTAAAATGCGAGTGGAAATTTTGATTTTGGAGACCGAAAATTTTTTGGAGAGCAAGTGAAAAATATGCTTCCGCTACCTTTAGGTAGACTCGAAAGCAAACTCACAATCCTAAGGAGAGTTATCGTCTGGAATGAAACAAACACACAACATCATACATATAGGTAGGTATACATCATACAATATCATACATATAGGTAGGTCAACCATCAATTCATTCGACTGGTTGTAGGCAGAATTTCGCTCGGATATTTTCTACTTAATAATTGTTAATACTTGGCCACTCGGTAATCGAATCGCTTTTGTGGCGATTTGGTTTGTGGAAATGTGTCTAACTGCATTCTGAAAACCCTGTAAGGTACATTAATAAATTGTGAATAGAAGTCTATATTATACGACTAGTTACCAATCCTATAACCACATGTTTATGGGAACACGCTAGTTTTTAGTTTTTTCCCGAAAGATAATCTTCTATTTAATTATCCGATGTCCCTATAGGCTCGGTGCGATATACAGTATTATATACACTCCCAGAACTTTAGAATTTATCACTTTAGAAAAAAAACTACATATTTGAAAAACAATATAATTCTATTTACTGTCATTTCTTATTATGTATAATTTTGTGGGAGTAGGCCGTGTACAAAGATGAATCGCCGTTGGTAGAGGACATAAATGTGGAGGACGAGGAGGAATGAGGCTGAGGGTCTGGACTGATGGCGTTGTCGGGGTACGGCAAGTCCTGCTGGCTTTCCAAGTTGGAGTACCCGCCGCTGTCCTCCTGCCAGTCACTTTCTGGCTCCTCCGTCACTTCGTACGTTCTTCTGTACTCCATCCTGAAAAACAGAGAAGCGGATTAAGACAATGGGTACGAGACGTTTGAAATTCCAAAGGATGTCCATGGAGCGAATTTGATACAAATGTACTTTACTTCCTGTAATGCTCGTTCCTCCATACAAACGAATAGCGATTCAACGAATCAGAATTGGTAGGTATTAAAAAATTCAATCTGTATGAGTGATTTGCAGTAGAATGGCAATTTTCAGCTTCCAGTTTTCAAAAAAATGCGAGGGCTCAAAACTTATTTTTTCAAGTAGGTATTTATTCGTTCTTCAGATGAAAACTGTTAGTGATGAATAGTTTTTAGACGTCAATACTCATTTTAAAGCCTAAATTGCAAAATTTAAATTTCATACTTCCTGTAATGGCAATGCTGCCATGGGACTGACTCAATAAGGCTCAAATGTACGAAAAATCTATTATAGAAAGTTATTTCCATTCGAAAGCTTTGTACAAAGGAATACATCAGTAATTAATTATTGCGCTACATTGAGCAGGTATTGCATCTTCATCAAGGATCATTTCGCCTTATTTCTGTCTCCTTAGCTCTGCTAAACGTTATCGCTCTTTCAACTCTGCAGCCGTAAATTTCTTTGCAGTTCCTACTTCGTGTTCTTGGAAAACACGATTGAATCACTCCTATCAGAAAATAAAGGAACGTAATTGTATTTTTTTGGGTTGACTCCTCAGGTACCTAACTTGAATTTGCTCATTAGAGGTTTTGTAAGTAATTTCTGGATTCATTCAGAAAACCGAACTAGATTGTACAAGTCGTCCTCTCCTCGCTTTCTTATTTCCATGATCCATGGCCGTTATTGTAGGCGAACAGGTAATTGTTTTCTAAATTCCTAGCTAACACGTCCAAAGATCTGTCAGCAGTACACTAAAGCTCCAAGGCAGAAAACAAAAATTTTTTCAACCAAACAATACAAAGAAGTGTTTGTGAGGATTTATCAGAGCAAAGGAAAATATAACGATTACAAGATGCAGTTTGAAGAAACGATTTTGGCTGCTTCACTAAAAAATGTTCAGTATCGTGGAATTGTGTTCCGTCCATGATTCGTCCATGGAACTGAATGGCATTAGACCATGGGACTTAATTCATGAACTTCTAAACCTATTATCAATCGACAACTTGGTGATTATATAAACAATCGATGGAAGTATCCAAAAACTGGATTCAAGAGATTTTCTTCCTCGATTTATCTTCCTAAATTCACCCACGGGACCGAAAAATTTCATGTTCAACAAGGAAACTTTACATTTCACAAATGTTTAGGAGGGAATATGATGTGTGCGCTTAAAGCCTAGATGATTTAGGATGACCGAGGGAAAACAGATTCATTACAGCACTCAAATCTTAGTGGTATCGTACCAGTTTCATTAAATTTGCCCTTCTACTGAGAACCTCTCATATAGAGCAGGACAACAGGTTCTGAGCGATTAGTAGAGGCTACCCATCTCAATATTTTCAAAATAAACTTATAGTTAGCTCTAAATACCTCTAAATACCTATACGTTTTAAAACTGTTATACAATTTCATTAAAATAACATTCAATTTCTTCACCACTTTTAACCAAACTGAAAAAATGAATTTTAAAAAGCTGAAAGTTTTTCTTCTTTCTGTGTGCACTTTATCAATTTGTGTGGGTAAATTTAGGGCAAATTTTGGTGGACCGATGGTGTCATATGCACTCATTTAGCATGAAACATGCTTTAGCCTTGAGCTAACTGCCCGAAAACGTTACGCGGAAGTGTCAGGAAACTTGGACTAGCGAAAAACTTTACGCGGATGTGTCACGAAATTTTTGACATTTTATGTCTTTGCTATGGCACATAAACTAAAAAAACGCCACGGAAAATTGCTCACGAAAATATTTTGATGATTTCCACTTACAACCGAGTCGTTGCTAGGGAAATGGTACTTCTTCGTTTTTCATCCCACAAAATTCGTTGACCATTCGTTCGAAAGCTCTCGATTTATCCAACCATGTTATGTTAACTACTGCGAAGTGCGTGGCCAACAAGCTGAGTTATGAGCAAGGTTATTTGAATAATTATTGTGGACACTCAGATGATCATTCTCAATAATTGATATTGTGAAGATGATAGCCACCGCTTGTTAATTTCTGATGATTTCATTGAGCTGGTGTTTCGATGATTTGATTCATAGCAGGTGATCCAAATATTGCGAGAACGGTTTGATTTGTGAAGCGGTGGTTAAATCATTTTAATAGGTAATTTCAATACTTTACACTATAGGAAGCTGTAATTTCGTATGTAGCCTCTGTATAGGACATTTACTTGACGATGCCCAGGGTCCGGATCAGATGAGTGGCTCTTAAAGCTAATTTCTATGCTTTACACTCTAGGAAGCTGTAATTTCGTATGTAGTCTCTTTAGCACATTTACGTGACGATGCCCAGGGTCCGGATCAGCTGAGTGGCTCTTAGAGCTTGCATACGAGTCTGCAACACATACTTGTCTTCAACTAAAGACATAAAATGTCCCAATGTGTTGCAGACTCGTATGCAAGCGTTTCTTCAATAAATGCTGTTTAGAGTTGCTCGTTGGCAAGTAAGATTAGAAAAATTTCTTTTGATTTTCACGTACAACCAAGCCGTTGCTGGGGAAATGAAACTTCATTAATTTTCACCGGACAAAAATCGTTCTCCAATCGTTGGAAAGCTCTCGATTTATCACGCATTTCTTTCGTACTTCTATTCATCTCGCAGTTTTATATTTATTCATGATATAAATGGATATAGTAACCAATGCCGCTTGTTTTGTTGTCTCTCGGTTGAGAAGTTAATCTCGGTTATACGAGTTAATGTCGTAGTTATTGTAGACGCGCACTATAATAGAAAATTACCTACCTAGGTACTCTGTTTTAATTTCGATTAGTAAAACATTTATGTCGTAGTTTTAAATTTATTTACATTTACGAATTAGCGGGAAGAAAGCATATTCTATGTTTTAGAATTTTAGCCGAAGGCTATAAGTCCAGGGGGGCGATGCCCAAAGTGCCGAGTTTTCGGTAAGATTCCATCTAGAATGCCGATATCGTAGGTAACTAAAAAACTTACAACCTAAATAATGTACGATCGATCAAAAATTGCCATTAAAGAGTTTCAGCAAGCCATCTTCTAAAGAAAAATTATCTATCTTTTCTTGTGCAATTTAGCCATTATGATATTATATAAGCCGAAGAAAATAATGACATTATAGCGAATTACACCATAAATTCGTTTCGAATATCCCCAAAAGTTGAGGATTGGCAGTAATTATTTTGAAACCATGCAAATTGAAACAAAATGGTCTATTATTTTTATATTAAATAGATATTGCGAATTCGTGGAAAGTGAAGCTATTGCAGTGGCTCGGAAAAATTTAAAATTATAATTTTTGAAAATTTCTTCAGTGAAATCCGTTTTGAGGTATTCTGAAACGATTCTGAGAGTTTGCACTTTATCATGTGTACCTATAAAAAAAAAAAATAAATAAATAAAAAAAAAAAATAAATATATATATATAACCCTCCTGAGGATAGAAATTCCATTCTTGCGCCAAAAAATCAAGCTTTCCAATCGAAAGGATCAGTTCGTTCGGCCAGCACTTTTTGAGCACATTAAATTGGTAACAGTTCGAAAAATTGTGCTAAAAAATCACTAAAAATAATTAATTTTATATTTTTTTGCCGAATATTGCAGGAAATGGTAGGGAGAAGAACCACCCACTACCAATACTAATAGGTGGTGAACAAGTTCTGTTTATTTAGGAGAAACTAAAATATTTTATTAGTCAAATGTGGGATTGGTGTGATCCCGGAGCTGGTAGGAAACAATAATTGAAAACCTTTAGATACAAAGGGCCTAAGTGCCATCGCGGAAGTTTCTCATCTTTCCATATTCAATACCTATGTGCCTGAGGAATATATCTAGAAAGGTCCTATGTTCTAACTCATTTATATTCATTTAGAAATTGACCGCCGAAAAGCAGGGTTGCCAATATTTACCTCCTTTTTTCAAGAGATGCCTAGGTCTAGAAATAATTTTCATTGAAAGGGCCTAAGTGCCAACCCGTTCTTGGGCAACACTGCAATCGTTTTATGTATGTTTATTCTCTTTATTTGTTGATTGATGTTGTTCCCAGATACTCTGGATTAGTGGAATAGATTAATATTTTCGACGTAAGGTTGGGTAGTGATCAATAGTCATGGCTAGAGAGGTACTTACACGCTCTTGGGGAACTGGAGTACATTGGCCCTTTTGATCTTTTCAAAAACAATATTATTTTATTAATCAAAAAGAAGTTCTGTGAACTAAAAGCACTTACAATAAAGGTAACGTAAGAAAAGTTGCAGGAATTTTGAATGCATGGTGAATTCATTTTAGACATTATGAAACCTGAAAATCGCGATAACTTGTTTTGAAGTTTTTGGCACTCAGGCCCTTTTGACTTGAAGGTCTTCTTATTGATATGAAGCCACCCAGGCCTGGTTAGGCTTGGAGGCTAATTTCTTTCGTATTTCTCTGATAATGCTGATATTGGATTGGAGTCTCTCTGAGCCTGCAAGGAGCGATTTCTTGGTTTCTGGGCACCCTCATCAGCTGAGAAAACTTTGAGTATGATTGGATATACTGAAACCTTTGTGCTAGCGTTGGATGATCCGCATTCGCTCTCTCGTCTCTCCTGTACAGCATATCGACTAGATCTTCGTCATTCAGGCCACCTAAACTCTTGGAAGTGCGTCCTCCCCACGTCCATCCCGCTGCCCAAAACGGGTTTCCACTTTGGTGAGCTGTTTGGGGAAAAAAAATGTTTTAAGACACGATCAGGAAAATTGAAAATGTAGCAAGGAGGCTTACTAAGTGACATAGAAAACACACTTAACGTCCTACGCTATTTGTCTGATTACACAATTATTGGTTTTGAAGTGATTCTTCTCATTCTATCTCATGTTTTATACTATCTAATATTGACGAATGACATTCAACTAACAAATTCGACCATTATTTGTTCAGCTGTTCCTTTTTTCTTTTTTTTAAGCCGCACCTCAACCAGAAGGGTCAGTAGCGGCAAGCTGTTTCTTACTATGACACTTTCGCCTTCATTCCCTGGAGTACACTTCCGATCGAGTATTTTTCCGTAGGAAAATATAGGTTTCTTTAGAAATTAAATATGAGCATTTGCTTACTTTAATTCAGAACGATGTAATAATTATCTCTGAGATACTTGTTTTCGCTACGGACGGTTAGTACCGAACCAGACTTTCTTCCACCACATTATTCATCCCACTCCCATCCCTAAGAATTTGACAGTAAAAATTGTGAGAGAAACTATAAGAAAGGGTTACACGTTTGCTTTGGCTAAAAAAAAAAAAAAAATTTGTATTCATAAGAAACTAGCCTAGTTTTCTTGCTCGCTTTTCAAGCTAGGTATGGCAGTATCCGATGGTCTTTACTGTTGAGTGGGACATATATAATGATTGGAAACGGTGAATCACTATGGGTGATTTGAGATGCGTAAGGCATGTTCCTCGCTTCGCTCGCTAGTGGATGTATAGATGCGACTGGATATAGACCCCAGCCCCCCTCCCTCCCCCTCTGAACACCCCCAGTCCCTCCCTGACCTACAGCCCATAGTTCAGGTGGGGGTGGAAAATTTGAAAATTGCTTGAAAATTGCTTGCAGGGAATTGGTAATAAAAATAATTAAAAAAAGTCCTCTCGCAGCTGTAAAGCCATTGAAGCACAGTTCCCATGATCAACTTTCACATTTTTATCCGGTGCTGAGGAAATATTCGTAGTGATTATTTTGAAATTTTCATCAACAGAAACTAATTCAAATACCCGTATTCACCCTTTATACGTACTACTTTATTATTAATATTCAATGTTTTCTTCGCTTCGATTAAATAATAAATTTTAATGAATAAATTATTGTTATTTGTAACCATGACTGTACGAATAATATGTTAGGTGGGACAAAGTCCGCCGGGTCAGCTAATACTTAATAAAAAATGCACTTAAAAAGGAACAAAAACGGCCAAAAACTGAAAAAAACAAAAAAAAAAAACAAACTATTAATGTCTTTTCATTTGCTGGAAATTAATCAAGAAAATATTATGAACAGCGAACTGGGTCGTTAAGGAATTGTACACAAATTTATGCAGAAAACTATACTTAAATTTTAATAGTACTTTATATAAAGTTGATAAAAAATCCAAATAAATGTACAAATCTAAAACTTATTTACGAGAATTCACTCATTCGATAATGTTACGTTTAAGTTAATTTGATTAAAACGGTGTATTGAATTATGAGTTACATCTACCTTATCTACCTTGCATTGAAGTGAATGCACTTTTCGCATGCGATATTTACTCCGCAAAACCCTAAATCACCGAATACGCAATCGATTAAACAATGATGCGGTAAAGGTCCTGCAATTCTAGAGATACTGCTTACGTAAAAAATAGCATCATAGGAATCGGTCGTGAGCGAGATTTTGAGGGTAACAAGGAGGGCACCTACCTGAATCGTGTAAGGCGAAGGCCGCGTGCTCAAACGCCACGCAAAATGCGAATAATACGGCTTTCCTCATCTGAAACAGAGTTGAGCAAGTTAGATCGAGGCAGCCACAACGGTCCTACCGAAAATAACCTTCATGGAATCTGAGGGGATTCAGGTCAATGAATAAAGAACGATGCACAGAGGTTTATCATTGCTGTGTTAGATCACTGGTCTGAAATTACTAAACGTATTCTATGGTACATTAGAAAAATATAACTTGATAGACAAAGGCATCTACCGAGAGAGAATAAATGAGATTAAATAAAACACTTACACGTTACTAGTCCCGCCGTACTTAACAAGAGCTGATATTTAAAAGTAGGTAGAATTATTACATCGGAATCTACGTATATTGACACAGAAGTAAGCACTTACCAACTAAAAATTAATGAGATAAAATAAATCGCCGACCTTTTGGCTACCGCATCATGATTAGTTGAGGATTGCACATGCGTCAAATTAAAATTCTCTCTCAGGCAAAACTTCTAAACTAATGGACTAATTTTTATGACATTTTAGGGGTTTTGCGGGTTGGCTCTTGGGCAGTATTCTGAGACTGGTGCTAGACCAATTTCACGATGATTAGGTGTTGTGTATGCAATATTATTGGGAGAATCAGAAATCAATTTGATTTCATGTTAGTTTTCTTTGGACTCATTCCACCACAGAAGGATTATGGGAAGTTAATCCTGAGTTGTGAGATATCCTTCAAAACAGCAGTGAGATAACTAGATTAACGCTGGGTTGTTTCGTGATCCACCGTGGTCGAACGGGTCATAAGGCTGCATTATATATATAGCCTTGAATACTTCATCATGTGAAAATGTCATAATATTTATTCTACTATAGAGCTTGTCGCTTAGTTATGCGTCAAGGACAAAATTGCAGTCAGCATTGCAACCTCAGATGAATGTAGATGTAGGCCAAGTACAATAATTAGGTATGCTCAGCAGGAAGAGAATAATTTATCAGGTGACACTCAACTCGCCAATATCTCTTACAGCAACTCTAGGAAAAACAACGTGAAGGCTATCAAGATTGCAAGCTCCTGAAAGACAAGATTTCATGAAGGAGTTGAAGTTTGCATTGCATCATCCGAGAATCATTATGGATAACTTCTGAAAATGTCTTCTGAATTTTGCTACGATTCAGCCAAGGAAATATTATAGACTGTTGAAAAGTGGAGGGACTGAGGTCGTGAGTATTAAATTAAATCGCAACGCATATGGACCCAACTTTTAATCCAGGGTAGAGAGAATGTGATGATTTGAATGGAACATTTGGAACAAGTAAATTTTCTTTCAAGATGATAACTAATCACCTGAAATTACTTTTTCACTAGACAACAAATATGTATTTATTGTAAGGTTTGCATTCTACGAAATCAAGGTTAGCGTTTTAAATTTCAGATTCTTGAATTAGAATGCCGTTTAGTGCTTATTTATCAATACGCAAGGCCTTATAATATCAATATCTCCAAAAATATTGACCCAATTTGATTTGATTTACTTGGGTTACTAGGTAACTCCATATAGAGATCATCGCCTTCTGACAACGGATATGCACATGTGTGATGTGAACAAACCCTAGGATGACACAGTTGCTTTTGTATATAATTTTCGCTTGCGATTCGTCTATGCCCAAATGATTAAGTATCACAGGGCACGATTGCCAAAGCTTCTCGTCCAACCATATTAAGCAGGGCGTGAAACCGAGAGCAAGAAACATAACAAAATGTAAACAAACTCAAACCAGCATTTTTTATTAGGGTGTCCTCAATTTAGCGCCCGTTGTATTTTAAACGATGGGTTTTCCTGCTAGTATTTTAGTAATTTCTATTAAAATATTTCAATCACCACTGTAGTTTTCTGTTTATTGTGTTTTCTTAATTTTAACTGGGATTTTATACGTAAATGGTATAATATGTACCAAACACTAATTACCAACAATAAAAAATTAATGAAAGAATTAGGAAACTGTTTTGGATCGAAAATCAGGTTGGCAGTGAAACGTAGGGGAAGTTTGTAGGGGAACTTTGGTAGATACTGAACTACGGATATTTTTCTTGGAAAATATCACATATTTATGGGCTAGCCCCAGAAGGTAGTGGGGAACGACTTGACTTCAGTTCGCAGTATCCACATTTCCGTTTCGTTGACGGAGATTTCACTCCTATCCGTATAATATCCACGCCATTTTGCCCTAATACATGCGAATCTGATAAGAAGTTCCTATTTTTAAGAGCGTCTAAAGTTGCTAGGCAAACAGATTCGTATAATAATTGTTTTTTACGAATTTCATTCTCCAATTGAAGGTGTTAGGTACTAACTACTAAAATTAGAAGCGTAAAATTATTAATTTCAATTGTATTCGTACGAAGAACTTCTGCGTCCTCCATGATTCATGAAGGGTTATGCCCACTCTGCCCCTTCTCAAACTACGCCACTGACGTAATGTATTATTAATTCGTTTGAGCACTTTGAGTGCAAATAAAAGGTCGTTGACCTTTGCAAAACATCTAATTCTAGATAATATTTTGCGACACGAACAAGATCTTGGATTTGAAGCTACTTTTTGTAGTTTTTATCGATTTTTCAGCAAAAATTATTTTATTTAAGTACTTTTTTAGCATAATTTTCTGCAATGTACCTATGTTAAATATAATGTTGCCCTCTAACAAAATATAATTATAAATGTCTTCATTTTTAGCCGTTTTTAGCCATTTTCAGTGATGTTTTTAGCACTTTTTGTTAATTAGCTCAGAAGTGCTGGCCGAACTCATCCTTTCATTTGGAAAGCTTGATTTTTTTTTTTGGGCTCAAGTACGAATCGTCACAGCAATTACACTACATTACTCGATTGATTAATCGTGTCTAAGGGTGCACCCTCGGGAGGCTGCCATGTAGGGTCGGGTCCGGGCTCGGAATATCCTGCCGAGCTGCCCTTCGGGCGAGATATGATTGTATTTGTAGCTGCCATCATTTTACATCAATTTTTTATTTTCGTTTTTGCTTAAAGTTTGTTTTGTATTTTCTTTCTTCTTCACACTCTCTCCCTTTCTAGGCTACAAGATATTTGATCTATGTATGTATATGAGCTTGTTCCATTTAACAATTGTCATACACTCTGTGTCTCGACAGTTATACTTGATTTGATTTACAAACATACATCAAGATTCATTACATTTTTAAATAATGTAAATGAAATACATTTAAATAGATTACACATATATACTTTCAAGCGATAATCAGCGCTCGTTGTGAAATATTAAAGAATAAAAGTTTCATTGAGGGACCTTCACCAGCCCCGGAAGTGACATACTGAAACTATAAAGGAGGGGGAAATTGACCCCTTGACATGTGAAGTCATGTGTCATAAATTCACAGCATTTCGACGAGTGGTGAACGATTTTCGTGGGATGGGACATCTGGAAGTTCTATACTCCCTAACAGCGATTGGTTGTTCTTAAACTATTATAGAAAACCGTGAAATTGTTCCTGCAGGATGGAAATTTGGAATGACTTCCAGAGCTAAGACATATCCTGTCAATACTAAAACATCGGTATTTCTACCTTCTCAACGGAATGCTAATTTTGTACATAGGTATCGGAGCATCTATTGTTTTACATTCGCTCTGGCCATGTGATGTCCAACTAACACTGATGTATTTTAAAAATGTAATTGAAGCACACACTCTCTAGTTCTCTCTTACTATTAATTTATTTCTCAGGCTCGGGAGTGGTTATTTTCTCAACTTCTCATTATTATAAACTCAAGAAAACATTTTTTTGGATAATTTACCTAGACATGACGATGCTGTTAGGCGTTCTGATGAAAACTGAGAGCAAAATGAAGTTTGAACTGTAAAAATGAATTTTAATAGTGTATTTTAGCCTTTGCTCGCTCCATTACATGTTGTTCCTATGAAGGATCACAAAATAGTCCATACAAATAATTAGAGAGATCGCTAGTAGTCCTTGAGAAGAACACCATTGAAAACGTAAGAAAAATGACATGATTGAAGAATCAACATATATTACCTACCGACTTAGCAAACATTTGTTTCGGGAAATGTAGTTTCAGAAGAATAATCCGTGAGGAAGTGAGGAGGATAGTAGTTAAAAGTTTTGATCATCATCCGACTTTACAATCTATTCCAGACTGAATGGGTTGCATGAAGAAGTGACTGCGGCACTTCATGGAAACTTCGGCAAGACTGCAAAGAAAACGAAGGACTTTTGCAAAGAAGCTCTCGAAACGAGATTTATGTCAACCATCCGATAGGTAAGAAAAACTTGGAAGAATGGAGAGCGAATGGTATCAGCAAAAAAACATAGTGCTCCCCAGCTCTTGAAAGTAAATCAAACGCTGGAAGCAACCAAGAAGCAAGAAAAAGGCTCGCAAGTGGTCTTTATATCTCCGCAGCCCGACGATAATTTTCCACACTGAGAACGAGGTCGAAGACAACAGCAAGATAGAGCGAGCTACATTTAGAAAAGTAGGTAGATCATTCTCTTCTTATTTGGCCTCGCAATTCTGGCTGGACTTATCTGATTCCAGCCCTTTTTTCCCCCGGGAGCGAGGGATGAAATCTCCTCCGAGAACAAAGAATTAAAACGGGTGTTTTTTCAGTCATTTTAATTTTTAATCAAGCTAATCTTCAGAGCTGTTTTGAGTGGTGAATGCTTGTACAAAGATCTTCAATAGTTGTGGCACAGGCTTGCCAGTAAATTTTGGTCTGTTGTCAGGTTGTTAATAGGGGTAGTTTTTTTCGCCAGACTAATAAGGTTGGAAAGTGGTACGGGGAAAAAAAGGACACTGTTAGCCGGAAAGGCAAATTAAAAGAACTCATTAAAAAATCATACAGAAACATAAGTCCCATGCATGCCATACGGTACAATCATTGATATGCTGATATGCATTTCCTGTACCAATTTTTTCATCTGATACTTATTCTCATACTCTCCACTAAATAATATCTTCTTCAATTCAAGCAATTTTTGTTTACATTTTATGTAAGGGTTTAAATGCATTTCGGTGCATCGATGATTTTAAACAGCAGTTATCCATTTATTCATTCCTATTACGACATTAGTCGTACTACTCGTACATCACAAGAATGAAGAATTATTATGACTAACTATAATTGCCTTCCATCATTAGGATACCAATAAAAGGGTACAACTCTAACGATTTTAACCTAACAGCTAAATAGAGCAACAAGAAAATGAGGTTGAAATTTCTACTCTGTCCTTTTAATTTCAATCCTGTTATTTAAAAGAAATACTCTTTTTTTTTCTATTAATACATTAAGACTCGAAGTCATGAAGAGCTAAGTAAAAGAGAATATAGCGGTAAATGCAGTAGAATGCTACACTATTATTTAGTGTAGATATTTCAAGACCTATTATAAATTAACAATAATTACTCACTACTAATAACTAATTTACTTTTGAATTATTATTTTCAATAATGATGAACCTTTGTACTCGAACAAGGAAAAAAATCTCCCAAAAAATTATTTGGTTTACGTTTCAAGATGCGTATAATCCAAAAGTCGAATAAAAACAAAATCACTAGCCAATGGTTTTTACGATAAGTAGGTAGTTTTCATGATTATTAAATCCATTTCACTGATCTATATATTTATGTTGTTTTCCGTTGGTAGATGCCTACTTACTTAAATACTTTATACTAAGATCAGGGGGACTAGTAAATAATAGGAGTTTTAATTAATTGCATTAAATTTCCCTCAGCAGGTGCCAACATCCACGCAGGCATCTTTGTCAACGTGTCAACGTGTCAACGGACGAATCTGCAATTTGAAATGGACCTCCATTGTCAATATGAGTGCACAATGATCGGCTGAGGGGCCTCTGAACCTACATATATTCTTTCCTTACCTATCGTCTTTTTTTGGTTTATTATTTCTAATAACAAGCCTATGTGATCGTGTAGCAAAAAATTTTTATAACCCCCCCTCAAACTTTGTCACTTTAAGTTTCAAGGTGCGTAGAATCCAAATTTGAAATGTCCGTCCGCCGTCCGCCGTCCGGGCCATAAAAGGCCTAAGAATTGACTTAAAAAACCCGTTCTTTCGCACATAGACTCCATTTGGGGTCTAGTTGGTCCTAACGTTTAACCATCCCGATCGCTTTACTCGCATAGATGCTATGGGCCAAAACGGGCGAAAAAGTGTCTTTTTCGAGGATTTGAGTGTTAGACGTGTTAGACGCACGCCTGGCACGCTTGGCAGGGGGTCACGGTGGGTGGTGATGGGGGTGAGCGGGGGGTGGAGTGAGAGGAGGCGCCGCGGTATCTTGTGGTGTCTTTGGTGACCAGGGGCGTAACAGAGGGGTGTAGGAGAATGGATATTTATTACTTTTACGTGTTATACCCATATAATACACCGCGGCACCATGATGTGGGTACGGCGTTCCTTCGAGGCATGAATATATGTTTTTTTCTAGGTCATATTTGTGTGTTAATACCAATGCTTTTCCTACGCATATTTAATAACATATCCTCTCGACTTTTCGTACGTACTTAGATTATGATATTAGGTATATCATTATTGCCTAATGGTATTAGGCAATAACTATTTGAATAGATAGGAGATCAAATCGAAAAATATAAACATGCGTATATTATTATAGAAGTCACAACCTAGGCAACTCGAAATAGGACACGCCAAGGAGTCTGGACGGGCCTTATGACGTACGCAAGCCAACTAAAACTATGATCATACTCAATTGAAAAAATAATTAACCTTTGTGAAGTAATTTGCAGCGTTTTTTTATACATTTACTGTGCAGCGCAAAATTTTGAGGTCTTGGAACTGAAGGTGTTTTAACCCAATTCGGAGGCACGATGCGCCATGTTCTGATCATACATTACATACGGAGTTTAATAATTATAGACCAATGTTCTGCGTTGAAGGGCTATCTAATACAGAAATAATAAACCATTGTGCAATAATATGCAAGTTTTTCATTAACGTCGGGAGATTTACTTTCCTGAATTTTGAGCACCTCGTGTGCACAAAGATGGTTCACTAAAGAGATATATTTATGAAAAATATAATTTTCGGCTATAACATTGTATTTGGATTTTCAAACAAACGTTAGCAATTTTTAAAGTTTTAGACACGTTAGTTAATAGCTGATTTTGACTTTATTATGATTTGTTTAAATAAAGTTTTTTGTAATTCTCAACTTTATTGTGCCCAAAAATTGGAATAGCCTTTTTAATGCAACATATCTAATAGGACAGTCGAATTTATAGCAGAAGGAAGGATTTTTTATTTCAATTCTTAGGGGACAGATGCATCGTCTGGAACGACACAGAAAAATCATGGAAAAATCAAAGCTCAAAAATATATCCAGGAATACCCGAAACGGAATACGAACATAAAAGAAACATGAAGAATGTTTTCGTAAGTTTAGTTTTTCTAAAATGTTGAAGCTAATGCAAAAATAGCCTCATTTTTATGACAATTTGCTGATTAATTTTTTTTAAGCCGTAACTTCAATTCCCTCTGTAATATTTACTTAATTTTCAACCGAAAAGCCAAAAGTTCGTTTTGATAATCCGATTAATAAAAAAACGGACGGTAGACCTACGGTTCTACAGTCAGATCATTTAATAATGATTAATTTTACACATTATTAGTTCACTAGAGGCCTGTTAGGGCTTGGAAAGCCCTAATCTAGCCAAACAGAATTTAATCATGTCCATTCGGCCAAGGACGTGCTCTTCGATGATCGATTCATTCGCCAAATATTTACGAAATAACCACTCCAGTGAATTACTTGCAACGAAATTCTTACTTACCGTGAATTTATGGCAACTGTTGTTACCGCCACAGCCTAATAAACAACTCTCGTTGATAAGGACCGCCTAGAACACGATCAAGGCGGGTATAGAGACGAACGGCGACACTTTTGCAACAAACTTGGGGCCGTGCTGATTCGAATGAGCAGTCTAACACTAAAATCGGACCACGAAGTTCTTCACAATTTCAAAGACCGTTCGGAATTATATATAAAGATTATGGTTACTTAGCAATATTAGTTTATAACTGAGCGTAATAAATCAGGTTTCCTTGACACTACAGAGGCTTAGGGATTATGAGATGCTGTGATAAAATGAGAGCATTCCAAAAAGTGGCTAACGATTTTCCTGCTATGAAAACTAAGGGAGTTACACTTCCCTAGTAACGCATTGGTTGTACGTGGAAATCAATAGAAAACCCCACCGTGACGTGAGGAAAACCAATGGAAACGTCCTGTTAATCATTCTTAAATGATGAAAAAAATTAAGATCACTTCGACACTGGACCATTTGTGTTGGTTAACCTTGGCCAACATTTCACAACAAACTTTCGCCGTACGGTTTAGGATTACCCTCGGTGACCATTTCAATACGACAATCGACCCTCCGGCCACCGATCCATTGTGCTAACATCTCTTCGTCGGCTGGTCAATTACTTTTTTCTTACGCTCGAAAAGAACCAGAGCGTGAAAGCGCAGAAGTCGGATTACGTCAGCTCTGACTCCTCTCAGCCTATTAGGGCATCATTCAACCCGGTGCTACCTGATGATTACACCTAATAATTTCGGTAGCAGTCTTCGTAAACCACAAATCAATCTAGATTTCTTTATTCACACTGGTGGTGGAGTAAGATCAATTCTGGGGTAGGATCAATAGAAAAGTATGTGGCAGCACGTTTTTTTTAAGTTTTTTTATTTTGCCTCCAAGTTTATCTAAAGGTGGCGTAAACATTTTTTCACTTTCGGGGGAAAAAGTTTTTTTGGTCTCCAAAATCAAAATTCCCACACACATTTTACGTTTTAGACCATTCTGAACAACTTCGGTTCCGTGTCTGTGTATGTGTCTGTCGTGTGTCCTAAAATCCTTGTAACAAGCTTATTTTCCACAGTTTTCATCCGATTTGGATGAAATTTTCAGGGAACGTGCGGGCTAGGGGGTAGACGGTTCCTGTCAGTTTCATCGTTCTTGACTCAATACCTCACTCTGAGCATGCGCAAACGTAAGTTCTACCATCATCATTTTCTCACGCCCTAATCGTCCGGTCTCGCTCAAATTTGGATGATAGTTGGGGGATGACAATTTGATCATCCCATATTAATTTCAACGTGATTGTATCATTAATAGGTACTGCGCATGCGCCTATGTGAAATGCTTGTGATGAACTAAATTTTCACAGTTTTCTTCCGATTTTGATGAAATTGTCAGCGAATGCGCGGTTTAGGTAGTAGATGGTGCCGTACCTATTTCATTGATTCCAACTCATCAGTTCATTCTGCGCATGCACTAACGTGAATTACTAGTATCGCTTTTTCGTTTCTTAATTGAAAAATTATGACATTTCACGCTACTTATTGATATTCTTTTTTCCGCTATGGAATTTTTCAAGATCATTTAAAACTTGTCGATAATCAATACATGCATGATAGGTAAACGAGGAAGCTATGTGCCACACCCAACTTGGCAGACGTTTTTATTTGGCTTCAGTAGAATTATTCAGCCGTTACACAATAGTCTTTATCTATTTCATTGGTTGTCAAAGAAATGACTGGCAATTAAAATTAATAACTGAATTGCATGTCGCTAATGACTCTTCTGGTTGTGTTTGAAGTGCGGCTTAAACATTTAGAAAAAAAAAAAAAAAAACTGAATTGCATTCTTCTAGGATATTGAGTCAAAGTTTGTAAACATTCGCAAAGCACTATTAAAAATAATTAATGTCACAGCGCTTTGTTGGAGTCATTGAGAAATAGAGCGATGTAATCGTAAGTGGTGATGCTATTGGGTAAGGGGAGCGTTTTCAGGATGAACGGTTGCATGACTAATTTGGCCGCCTCTTCGAAAAGTTTGTTCTTACAGCGCTATTGAGGGTCTGGCATTCCGTTATCAAATGTTATTGGTCCTCCACCTCAGAGCAAGATTGAGAGAGTGGGTCGTAATATTACCTAAGTACATGTGAACAAGAGCATATTAATATGATCCATGTTTCACTTAGTATACTTCGTTTTCTGTGGCATCAGCTTCCAATAAACCCTAGTTCTCTTGTATTTTCCTCAGGAGCATATTTTTATTTTATATTATGTTCGTCGGTGTAATAAGGAACTTTAGGTGCAGTTTTTCAACAGACGTTTCTAGTTAGGCCACAAAGCCCCGTCAACACAAGCAGACAACAGCCACGACGCCATAAGTGACAGTTGCTGCAAACATCACCCCATCCTTGGGTAGGCAATAAACTCCTTTTCGAGCAGCAGTCCGTAGGTCGCATTCTGAGAGGATCTTGATAAGAGAGTGAGGCGAGGAACTGAAGATTTGTGGAGAAATATAAATTTACGAAAAATTGGTTTGCTGGAGTTCGTACATATTCCTTGTTGCAGTTCATCAGGTCACCGTCGCATAGTGGTTCCAAAAACCTCCACCTTCAAAAACCGTACAAAACTTGGTTTTTTGAAGGTCTTAATTAGAGAGAAAACTTAACATATTTCGACTTGTTCACTACTGAAGTATGAATACCCGGAGTTGTAGGTCAATCGAAGCAATCAGACTATTTTTCTCTCAGGGTTTGTAGCAAGAAGTCGCTAAAATTGTCGTTTTCTTGTACAATTATTTTGCGTTATTTTAGTTGATCGTTGCATTTATGTCAAAAGTTATGACAAAACATATTGGGGAATTTTCTCGAGATAACTATACCTCTAAAATAGTGTTTTATAGAATTCAATGGCCTAAAAAATTTGTTTATCAGTTACAAATAAATACGTTTCAGGAAAACCCCGTATTGTTGTTGTTAGGTTGACACCTAGACACCTACTTAACTTGATTTGTGTTACCTACTTAATTGAAAATGTGTACCTATGTATATAGTTCCATCCGTAAAAACGTTGATTGACAGCAGACAAAGTCAATCGGCGTTACTTGCATTCGATTCTACGGACAAAATTATACGGAGAAAGGTCACGAAGACGACCCTAATGAAGGTACGGTGGAAATGCTTGAGTTTTGACCAGAAAATCGAGGTTTGGAACCACTGTGGATCGTGGTGGGTGGCGGTACCAGAGAGAATGGAAGTTTCATGTATTGGAATTTCACACTTTTGACCTCAGATTCGGATTCAGCGCACTTGAAAACCCTCTAGTTCCAATTTTCAGCTTAAAAGACCGTTTAGTTTGGCTAATGATCGGGTAGGAAGATCACGCGTGACGTAGTAGTGCAAGTGAGCTGAGGGTTCCCCCTAGGCGGGTGGGGGCCGTGACGTCATCATGCAAATGAATTTCAAGAGCCGTATTAGTGGTCAGATACCCATCATATAGCACCTTTTTGGAAAGCTCTCTTCAAGATCTCTCTATTGAGCGAATAAAAAATAACCACGTAAATTCCCCATTCATTCATTACTCTCCGGGCGGCAATGGTAAAAGGGGGTGCTGATCCCATTGCTTCTGATCCCAGCCCAGGTGCTTGGTAGACTCGATCTTGCTCGATCTTTGGTAAAGGTGGCTGTTTCCTACCACTCTCACCAGCGAGGCTATCCCTATTATCGACCTTGTCCCAAATGATTGTGTGTTTTACCCTTGTTTCGTGCTCTGTAATGATTTTCACCATTTCTTATTTGGACAGTTCGTATTATTAGAAAACTTTAATATATATACCTTTATGTCCTTAATATGTTTTTTCATTTTCTTGCAACGTTTCTCCCCAAGAATTGAGGCTTCTTCAGGGATAAGCTAAAAAATCATCGGACAAAATAACAAATATAAATTATAAAACCTCTAACAATGTTTTCTTTATGTAGTTGATAAAAACCAAATTTAAATTGTCTTTTAATAACAATCAAGTTTCAAATTTATCAAATAGTTTTATAAGGAGACATTTTTTAAATGTATTTTTAAATTGATTTCCATGAGCCACATAAAGAAGACATTTTTAGAGATTTTTCAATTATAAATTTATTATTTTAAATATAATTTTTTCTAATATCTCTGAAGAAGCTAAGGTTCCAGGGAAAAACGTTGAAGAGGGGAAAAAAAAGAAAAAAAGTTCTGCCAAAAGTTCCTCACATATTGTCACATGGTCTTATAGAATTAGTTGAAGAACAAAGTACGAGTCGAAATTATTGATAAGTCGACTTTATGAGAAATTATTGTTTGCGCATGCTCACATAATATTATTAATCCAACGGCAATGAAATTTATAGGGAAACGTCTAGGAGCTAAACCGCACAATCCTTGAAAATGTCATAAAGACTTGCGCAGGATTTTTCTGGAACATATACACATCTACTCCTCAAGTTTGAACGAAATCGGACCAACAGACGATAAGAAATTGCATGCGCACAGACTACTGACTGATTCAACGGCATTGAAAATTGTAGGGGACCGTCTAGGAGATAGCCCGCACAATCCCTGAAAATTTCATCGGAATCGAACTGAAACTTGGAATAGTTTTGGGCTTGACAAGGATTTACCACACACAGAATACAGACATCAGACAGACAGACGGATAGACCCGGAACCAAATTTGATCAGCAAGCTCTGAAACGTAAATTTTGATTTTGGAGGATAAAATTTTTTCGACTTCAATCACGAACACAAACCACTTTATTAAAGTTTTCTAGTAATGATTACTGAGGAATTTTTCTGCAGTAGGTATCAGGTAGGATTTGATGCTTCAACGAAAAAGTTGTTATTCTATATTATGAGTATTTTCAACCATTTCATGCTTATACAAGTGCCAGTAGTGTTGTACGAAATGGCTAGTAATTTACTGAATTCAAAAATTTCAGTCTTGAAGAATAGGAAATTACAGTTGCACATTTCTGAATAGTGATAAAATTCATGAGACTAAATGAGTCATTGTTTATGTAAATACATGAATATTAGGCACTAACCTCTAAAATGCTTTTCAGCCGTGACTCTGGTATTTTTGGCTAATTTATCATATTGTTCAAATATCCAAAATCAATATACAAAATATGGCTAAATGTCTAATTGATTTTCTTCACTTTTTTCATGGTTCATGGTTTGTTTCATTACACAGGTTTATTGTTGAAAATATTAAGCCAAAAAGTACTCATTTCATACTTATGCATTTAAAAAATGCCTAAATTTTACAGAAAAAAGGTCCTCCCGAGAAATCCAAAAAACCGGCTAAAATGGTATTTTGCAAAAAAAAAAAAAAAAAGTCATCTTATTAAATGAATATTGTTTACAATTAAGAGGAAACTCTGCGCCCTTCAGAGAAGAAAAATAAAGTTATGTGTGCGACTTGGTTTGTACTATCAACAGTGCTCAGAATGATGTGAAAGGAAGGTCATATATGACTTGCGGTGCTATGTATACCTAATGAATTCAGATGTTTCAAATGTGTGAATAGACGAAATGAATTATGGCTCATAGACTAGTCATTGTCGATCGAAAGTATTCTAAAATACGAAACTCTCAGAACTTCGTCTCAAATGAGTTATCGATGTTTGTTTTGATTCGATATCGTGTTTATCAATTGTACAGTACAGTCCAAGGAACTATGACTAGTATTGCGAAAGTGAGTCGCCCACTATTGAGACCACAGAGACCTTGATCCCCTTTCCAATACTTTCATTGAAGGTTACGATCGGAAACTATAATGCGATCTATTGATAGGAGCCGTTGTGAATCATCCGCGAAACCGAATTTCCCCTCGCACAATTCCTGCAGTTATTCGTAGGCTCTGACCCTTAAAAATTACTGCGTTCCGCGTCATTTTCTTGTTTCTTGGATGTGTCGGATTTTTACGGTTAACCCGGTTGCTCAATCAAACACCGTTGACATTTGCGCTAGGTGGCTTGATATACTTGTCGGCTGTTTCTCGGCGAACGACTCATTTTTATCCAGTACCTAATAATTACCTATCAAACATAAGCATCTACGTAACGTGATTATCTAATCAAAGGACTTACCTATTCATGTACACACTAAATACGTACCTACCTATTTAACGTATTTTACACGGTATTTATGATTCCGTATTTTACACGGTATAATGATCAGGAGGGATATGCAATTTCGATAAATAATCATCCTCAGACAAATTAACAAGATTGTTGAATTGGAAAAACGACAAACTAAATATTGATAAAATAATCAATACTAATAGTTTGAGGCAATACCGCTGGGAGCCAACTTTCTTGCAAACGCCATACCTTGAGACAGTTCCTGGATCTTGAAGCCTTCAGGGTATCCTCCGGGTGTTACAGGTTAATCGCCTCTTCCATTTGAAGGGGTAACTACCAAATTTCCTTCACACCCTTGTCACAGAGATAAGACGAATAGACCATGGGACAATGTGGTTTGGTGGATTTTACGTCATTTCTGCTGATGAAATGTATTAGTATTTCTAGAAATGTATTTCTCCAATTTATTTTCTAACCTTCGCATTCCCAGAAAATTTAATCAAAATCGAATAAACACTATAGAAGTAATGCTTGTTGCAAGAATTTTCGGTCAAACACACACACACACACTCACACACATTTTTTTTTTTTTTTTAATTGAAAAATAAACAAATAAAATAAAAAAGTGGGGAGGACGCCCAGGTTTACCCGACGCCGGCTCTAGGGATAAGGGAAGTTGCAGGACGAGGAGGAAGAATGGGATGAAAGGAAGTGCCCCTATAAAATGACCACCAGTTCAAGTAAGAACCCCTCAGGACGCGGGTGGTGATACCACGGAGTACTCCTGCCGAGATGCCCAACTCGAGTAACTCCGTGGCGCTTTTCCCGCACCACACCCCGCGCCATGACACTGTCGCAGCCATGACCTTGATGTTATTAGGCGCCACTCCTTTTAGATCAGATATCGCTTGTCGCAGATCATTTCTATCATATTTACTTTTCTTAGCCCGCCAGGTCTGCTCCATGTCCACGCTGCCACTGACAACCTGGACATCCAGGACACACAGACACACACACACACACACGAAAAGAAAGTTGGTCTAAATAGTGGTATACATTAATGTAAAACGCGACTGGAAATTTTGAGTTCGAAGAAAAAAAGTGTTTGTTTCCCGAAAGTGAAGATAATGATTCCGCTACCTATATAAGTGGACTTGTAAGCAATATAGACCAATGAATCACAGAGTGGTATAAAACGATGGAACAACAAAATCGCAATGTTATTACAACCTGATCTCATCTTGTTAGCCCTGTAACCACCTCCTAAGGTCATAAGATCAACAACAACAGTGTTAGTCATGTCTGTTTCTTAGCAAAACGTGGTTCCGTTTATCGGGTTGCTAGTACTAATCGTAGATTACCGAAAAAGTAACAACAAATAATGGAAGTGATTTACAACATCGTGTTTTAAAAAATTGGTAAACTTACAGAACACCCCCCCCCCCCCCCCCCCCCCCCCCCCCCACCACCCACCAGATTAAGAGATAATGACTATCGAAAGATTTCATGAATTCCCATCAACACTTCACATTCAACCAATCGATTTTACTGATAAAACGCTGCAAGTTATTACACAAGGGGTTATTATTTCTGTATTACATAGCCTTTCTACGCAAACACTGGGTCCATAAAAAATTACCTATCAAACTGAGTCTATGGTGCATTATCGAAATATAACTGGTCGATGTCACCTACCAAAAGAAATTAAATGAATTAACTTAAAAAAAGACTAGGAAGAAAAAATTGAAATTTTCATCTCCGCTGGGATACAAACCATTTGTAGCAGACGCGCCACCCCCAGTCGGACGCTCTATCCATTGAGCTACGAAGGCTCGTATAAAAACATCTCATTATCCGACATACATCTGGGATTGTGTATTCCCTTTATCGCCCGATATTACCCTTTAGGGTTGATCGAACGGGATGCCTGTGTTGCTGGCACACCCTCGGTCGATGTATGGTTTTTGAGCTTAATTTCATAAAGTTTGGTCCTGAACCTAGTTTCAGAGAAAAGATTCGGACGGCGAACAGGCAGATTTTTTAAAATACGATTTTGGTTTATTATTTCCAATAAGAAACCCTTGTGTAATCGACCAAGAAAACATTTTTTAAACCCCCCCCCCCCCCCCCCTCCAAATTTGTTGGTTTACGTTTCAAGATGCCGAGACTCCAAAAATCAAGTTGGAAAAAAAAAAAAAAAAAAAATCCGTCCGTCCGCCGCGCCGTACGCCGTCCAGAGCTGTTCTCCAAAACTACTGGACCAAAGTTTATGCAATTTGGCGCAAAAACCATATATCGGCCGGGAATGTGCCAGTAGTAACATCGGCATCACTTTTGATCAACCCTAAAGGGTAGTCATTAAGGGCCAACATATATTCAAAAATCGAGATCTCAAAAACTTTCGAGGTAGGTAACTGTGATGATTTTTCGCTTGTTAATGATAAATTTAATCCCAAAGAATCGGTTAAAACTATTCGCAACGTTGTAGATTGAATCGCTCGTTCGTATTATCGAGTTTATCGAAACTTTTGTCCCCTACAGATGACCACTGAATCTTAGGTGTCTTATTTAATCTTATCAATTTCAATTCGTGGATGCCTCGATCGATGTCGATTTGTACCTGCGAAACGTATCTACTATTATACTTTGATTTCAGCTCTTGTTATGTTTAAAGGGGCGAATAATGTGTATTTATGATTAATTGAATTATATCAATTTCTCCATGTCTCGCTTGTCCAAGTTGCAACGCTGTATATTGAACGGCTATTTTCTCTAATCAACCTACAGAATTCCAGTAATTGTAATCAATGTGCTAAGAACAAGCATAGTGTTTCAAAACTCTATGCAGTGTATGCAAACCTACTACTTGATGGGAAGGGGACTTAGTCATAGATCATTTTGTTCCTCAACTTTACGATAAAGCGTAAAAGCGATGGGGACCTGGTGCTGTAAAAAAATGATCCCAATTGCGGAGCGTGAAGACCCGAATTTCGATAATAAATATTTATACTAGGTATAAACGGGGTTTAATAATTTCCGACCAGTATTCTGCGTAGAAGGGCTACCTAATACAGAAATAATAAACATTTTTTTGTAATAATTTGCAGCGTTTTGGATTCTACCCATCTTGAAACGTAAACCAACAAATTTTGGAGGGGGTTTAGTTTTTCTTCTTGGTCGTTTACAAAGGTTAGTTATAGAAAATAATAACCCAACATTATTGAAAATAACAACGCAAAAAGGTTCAAAAACATATGATTCATATAGCATTTACATATTTAATTCAACCTTTTACAGATTTATTTCAACCTTTTACAAATTCAATTCAACCTTTTAAAAATTCAATTCAACTTTTTACAAATTAAATTCAACATTTTACGAATTCAATTCAACCTTTTACAAATTCAATTCAACCTTTTACAAACTCATTTCAACTCTCCACAGGAAGGAGTGGTTATGGAAAGTAGCTGATTGATTAGGTGGAAAGTTATAAGTAGTAGGCTACATGAGGTGGGTAAGTAGGTAGCTACGTACATACTACGTGACCTAAGCGCCTTGCCAATTCAATGTCTACTGTATGGTCAGAATCGATTTTGTTTGCAATGCTGACAATCACTTATGTTTGCATGCCCTTGAAAGCGATAACTTTTACATTAGTCGCTCTGTATCGCTGTTTACGATTTTCTCTCTCTCCATAATCTGAAGTAATTATGAGTGTTAGCGATTCCGAATCAGAACCACTTTCTATCACAAGTCTCCTACGTCTTCCTCTAACAACAAAAGAGTCTGAATCGGAATCGCTAACACTCATAATTACTTCAGGTTATGGAGAGAAAAAAAATCGTAAACAGCGATACAGAGCGACTAATGTAAAAGTTATCGCTTTCAAGGGCATGCAAACATAAGTGATTGTCAGCATTGCAAACAAAAGCGATTCTGACCATACAGTAGACATTGAATTGGCAAGGCGCTGAGGTTACGTAGGTAGGTAGTATGTACGTAGCTACCTACTTACCCACCTACTACTTATAACTTTCCTCCTAATCAATCAGCTACTTTCCATATCCACCCCTTCCGGTGGAGAGTTGAAATGAATTTGTAAAAGGTTGAAATGAATTTTTAAAAGGTTGAAATAAATCTGTAAAAGGTTGAATTAAATCTATAAATGCTATAAAATGAAAATATAGGCTGGCATCCGCATTTTAAAGATATTGAACAAATTCTATTATAAACACAACACAATGTTAGATGTGCTCCACTTATATATATATATATATATATATATATATATATATATATATATATATATATATATATATATATATATATTCGAATCTCTCATAATCCACCTACACATTAATGTAATAAACCTAAAATCCAATCTATGGGGCTAAATTCACAAAAAGTTCAGTAGGTAGGTTAGGTTATCTGCAATGGTGTCTACATATACATTAGTTCTCTCTTCCTAACATCAAATTCCTCCAGCAGTAAGTTAGATATTTATAATGTTTTTCATTTGTGGGCTCGGAATCCGCACCTTTTTATTCTAAATAAAGTGCAAAGTCTTAGTCGTATTCCTTCGGGCAAATAAGAGCACTGCGATGAAATGTCGACTCTCCCTTCCTAACAATATCCTAAGATGCTCAACTAAGTTTTGAATGTCGCCGGGTTTTAATTTGAGAAAATGGTTTTTACTTTCTTCCTCTTTTGTTTTCCATCTCTTATAAAACTTCCTCCCTTTGTGGGGGTACCTCATTAATTATTTTCCTTCCCTACAACGCCGCAATAGTGCTGAAAAGTTCGACCGTTTCCATCAAAAACTCACCTTGTAAAACGAGACGTAACTCTTCTGCAGGCAGGGGGGCATGGCTTTGCCAACGGTGGATTTATGAACTCATCCCATTGTTGGCGAGTGGTTTTCTATGAAGATACAACTTGGAACGAGGAGAGGGACAGCCCTTACAAAATCGACATCCTTCTTCTCAACGCAATAGACATCAGTAACGTGGTGGAGCGTTCGTTTCATATACTTACTATTTCCTGTCACGATTTCAAGTGTAGTCATCCGGAGTTGGCAGCACCCACTACATGGTATATAACAACACTCATCAATTTAATACCTACACACATATAATTATAGATTTCTACTATTCTCTCTTCACAAAATCGAGTTTCTTATAAGTTTCATCACCTGTAGATGACCTGATTTGAATTTATTCTCATTAATTCTCATAGAATGTTAATGCCTACGTCAAAATCAGTATACTGTATACTTGAATCCAAAAGAGACTAGTAAAGTGATGATGTCATTAATTTTCTCCTTGTAGGTGTCTATATTTACGTTGGAGTATTCATGACAAAGTAAGCCTTTTGGGTGACTACCACGAAATCAAGTTACGCAAATCGGTTATGTAGGTGCATTACGCTAAAAAAACCCACGAAGCCAATTTCTTTCTTAATTATTCTACGTTGTTGAAATTTGAAATGATGCCCCTGTGGGATATGTTGAATACGATTCCACTACACGGAGGCGCCACTGATCAGCAGACGGACCCCTAAGCCTAATTTGTTTCGTAATTAGGAATACAATTTATCTGATACAATTTGTAATACGTGGAATACAATTATCAAGCATGGAGGTAATTAATCAGCTGAGAGAACTTGAAGTTAATTTACTTTCTGTTTCAACTGAATTTAAAATTTACTTAGCACCTTTGGGACAACTTGAAAACAATTTCACGAGATTCGGAGGACAACTTATAAGCTGTAGGTTCTCTGATACTGATTTCTTTTGTAAACGACTTACTGAAATGCATTGGTAATTGTAGTTAGGGATTTCTGTGCAAAGAAACAAACGTAGTTTCAAATCATGCTTTCTACGCAACCTTATAGGTAGATGACGTTGTCGTAACTCGTAAAATGTATGTACAAAAAAGGGGTGATGTAAAGTATTAAGAAGGGGAGAATATCACGTCAGCTACCATGTTCCTTAGGTGCTTCGCCCCCTGGAGCTCCAATCGGCGGACCTTGTTAGTTCAGAGCCCCATTAAAAAAAAAAAAAAAAAAAAATTGATCGTATTAATTCGATACTCGGCAATTCAGACTGGATGGTGTAATTTTGTGGAATTCAATTATGGTTGATAATAAACCATCTCCGGCTTTCACCCCTATCTGCTTCTGATGCTTTTGTGATGAGCTTAAACATTCTTACAATCAGTGAGATCTTTGCCAAAAGATGTTCAGCAACATTGATATTCTGCCATGATAATAATTAAGTGTAATGATTCGCTCTGAATGAAACTGGAGGAATTTCGAGTTCCCAAATTTTTTGGCACATTGGTGGGCTAGGCGAGTAATGCTACAAGAGATGAGCGGAATGCTCTATTTTTGCGGGGGGCCGATCCCAATGCGTCAGTCTCTTAAAGGACTACCTAGTGGTCCATGAACACAAGATATTGATTCAGCTCAGTATGAAACCTTGCAGAGGTATGGTTTACCACCTTTATCATTTATGTAGTTTTTCCCCTCATCTCACACCTCACACTACTTGTGGTTCTTAAAGACTTGTGATCACTTCTAAGAAGTAATTTGTTTTCCACCAAGGATTGAAAACAGTAAAAAGTTTGAAATCTACCGCTTTTTTCCAACCTAATTGTTGGTCAGGGAACCCCAGCAACAAGTAACAATACCATTTTCTTTCATTTAGTACTGCACTTGTCAATCTGCTCTGTAACGCGGATACAATTTAGGAGTTAGTGTTTGTGTTTTAGCTCTCTCGTAAATTTGGTGACTCTTAAAACCCGTACTAAGGCACAATTTTTCACAAATTTTATTCAAATTAGTTATGACGTTGTGAGGATACATATTGTGTTTTATTCGTGATATACAATTTACAATTTTGGGACTGTCAAACCACAAAGTGTGTATTCTTATTGCCCACAATTTGTTGTCCTTGGCAACCCTTTACCATTCAGGCAGCCTTGAATTTGAACATCCTTGAACTAGAGCGGAAGTACAACGTTGTGATTGCACAATTCGAGGTAGTCGGGAGGTCCAGCTGCTGCTAGAAGGAGCACGTCAACATAAGCAAGATCAATTTAACACACTCTTTGTTCACAGCCATCCAACCAAGTCCAATCGTTTTCGTTAATTTCGCGGATTAACGCTAAGAAAAACGACAGCCAGCACTCATTGAATGGAAATTTCATTCTCTATTTTAGTCTACGGAACTGATGTATTTCAGTGTACAAGCCATTGACGTAATGCTATTTGACAGCTTACTGACAACGAGTTTGTTATTCAATAACGAAAAGTGAACGGCGGAATAGTTTATTGATACCGAAAATAGAATCTCTTCAAGAAAACCGATTGCTTAGAGTGAGTCACTTCCAGGATCCCAAGGATGAATAATCTTACAGGTGTTTGTAAGTTTCCGCCGTACATGTGATTTATTGTTATTCTAACAGGGTTATATAGATACAAACGTATGAAGAAGACAATAAATTTGTTCATAGCTTGACGAAGAAAGTGAAATTAGCATTTTTAAAATTATTTTCACTATGGCTTTGCCCCGCAGCTGTTACTTAATATGTTGATGACAATCGAAGATACGTTGATATCTTGATAAAAAGTACGTAGTGGAAAATGTAGAAGAATCATGTAAAGAACATAGTAGAACATGTGATTTCAAAATTAATATCAAGAATGTAATAGAATTAGCGTTTTCGAACATTAGTCACTAAAGGAATAAATTATTCCAGTATTTTGCAACAATTTGCTCTATTATTATTGAACAAGAAGAAACTATTATTATTCTATCCCTGAAGTCACTGACGATGACCCAACAATCGAAAACTATCTAATATAGTAACTCTTTATTTTCTGACGGAAATAAACAACGTTTTTCACAAACTTTTGTTTTGAAACGGGTTTTCACAGCTTAGTTGCGAGAAATTTAGTTCGTAACAAGCTTAATTTCTTCTGATTTCATCCAAATTTGATTAAATAATTGGGAACGTGCGAGTGAGACTATAAATAATTGTCATCAAATAAGTCATCACGAATCGTCATCGAGTAATAAATTTCATCACTGTCTAATAAAAAGTTTCCACTGCGCATGCGCAAACATGAAATCCGTCCAGCTTTAGTTTTTCATATCGTATGGATCCGATTTCCCCCACATTTGGGTGATAGTTCGGAAATGAGGATTTCATTGCCCCTTATAAAAATATCGTAGTGATTTGCACTACGGTTGTATCATTAGGAGCTGCTGCGCACACGCGAACCTCAAATCCTTGAAACATGCTTGAATTTTACAGTTTTTATCCAATTTCGATGAAATTTTCAGGGATTGTAACGTATAGGTTGTGGATTGCCCCCAATCAATATGATCGCTCCCGTCCCACTGGTAGGTTATACACATGTGCAAACGCAACACCTATATCAAGGCCAAGTTCACCGATTTGGAAATTATACTCTCCATCTTAACCAACCTTATTTCTCCCAATCTTAGGAAACCGGCGTAGAATCGTAAGATTATTTAGAACATTTCAATGATGATCTATAAATTTTGTTACGACTACAAGGAAGTTATGTGCCTCACCTAACTATGCAGACGCTCTTGAACTGCGTGAACCAAACTATATTTACCAAAGCGTCACAAAATTATAAATTTGATGAGTCCTCATGATAACCTAGCTAATTATTTCAATAATCATACAAATTAGCGAGTGTCCACCATCAATTGGCTTAAATACAATTCAAAAGTTAATCAAATTCCCTGACAAAATACACATTTTGACACCAAGATCAGATCTTCTAGAACATTCAGAGACCAACCTAACCTACAAACTAACCTGGGAACCAGAATCTCAAGAATCCAACTCTTCTTCTTATTAGGATTGACATTGAAAGATTTTCCATAACTTTGTTAGCAATTTCCTGCAAAAACCTGGCCTATGGTGTTAAGGGAAATAAATTGACTAGCTGTGGGAATTTAAGTGATGATTTTTAAAAATGACAGGAAGATTTCCGGCGTGGATAGTTAAATAGCAAATAAAATATGTAAACCACCAGGGTGTATACCCTGCCTCTTAATCTAAGCACTGATAGTGGAACCATTAATTAACAAGTAAACTTTAATACATCACCTTTATTCTTTAAACCAGAAATGCGGGAATGACTGATTTGGAATAGTTCGTTACCTACAACAAACAATTTATCAAAGAAGGAAAGGTTGAGTTGGATGTGTTACAAAAAGCAGCCAAAACGGTTTTCCCATTAAAAAAAATAAAATAAATAAAAATCATCAAGATTATTTCTGTTCTAGAACCAAAAATTTCAACCATGTATCATGTTTTCTCCTCGATATTGATTCGAAATTCGTTTTGTGTGTCATCAGTTGTTTTGTGTGTGATTGTGATCAGTTGACCAAAGAGTGACACTCTTCTTTGGTCAGAGGAGAAATATCTCCCCACTATATGTTTCGTGCGCGGATGAATCGACGCTCGAAATTTCGTACGTCTCTCCACTATGTATTGCGCGGAAAAAAATTGACGCGCAAAATTGACGCGCAAAAATTGCTAGGACCCCAGGGAGAAATATCTCCCCACTATATGTTTCGTGCGCGGATGAATCGACGCTCGGAATCGACGCTCGAAATTTCGTACGTTGACCAAAGAGTGACACTCTTCTTTGGTCAGAGGAGAAATATCTCCCCACTATATGTTTCGTGCGCGGATGAATCGACGCTCGAAATTTCGTACGTCTCTCCACTATGTATTGCGCGGAAAAAAATTGACGCGCAAAAATTGCTAGGACCCCAGGGAGAAATATCTCCCCACTATATGTTTCGTGCGCGGATGAATCGACGCTCGGAATCGACGCTCGAAATTTCGTACGTCTCTCCACTATGTATTGCGCGGAAAAAAATTGACGCGCAAAATTGACGCGCAAAAATTGCTAGGACCCCAGGGAGAAATATCTCCCCACTATATGTTTCGTGCGCGGATGAATCGACGCTCGGAATCGACGCTCGAAATTTCGTACGTCTCTCCACTATGTATTGCGCGGAAAAAAATTGACGCGCAAAATTGACGCGCAAAAATTGCTAGGACCCCAGGGAGAAATATCTCCCCACTATATGTTTCGTGCGCGGATGAATCGACGCTCGGAATCGACGCTATTTCGTACGTCTCTCCACTATGTATTGCGCGGAAAAAAATTGACGCGCAAAATTGAGGCGCAAAAATTGCTAGGACCCCAGGGCTAAAACATGATACATGTTAAAAAACTCGGCCCTTCGGGCCTCGCAAGGGGCTCCGTCCCTTAACCCGCCAGGGGGGCTTCGCCCCCCTGGACCCCCCGGATGTTATTACTTTGAGCCTGACTGCTAAAATGTAAAAAACATGGAATCATGTTTTAGTTCCTCGCTCTCACTTTATTATAGAAATGATCACGACGATTGAGCTCTTGTGAGATCATGATCTCCTAATAGAAACTCGCGAGTAAACATTCACTTTATTATAGAAATGATCACGACGATTGAGCTCTTGTGAGACGATGATCTCCTAATAGAAACTCGCGAGTAAACATTCACTTTATTATAGAAAGAGGCTAAAGAGGCTACACACGAAATTACAGCTTCCTATAGTGTAAAGTATAGAAATTACCTATTAAAATGATTTAACCACCGCTTCACAAATCAAACCGTTCTCGCAATATTCGGATCACCCGCTATGAATCACATAATCGAAACACCAGCTCAATGAAATCATCAGAAATTAACAAGCGGTTGCTATCATGTTCACAATATCAATTATTGAGAATGATCACCTGTGTGTAAACAATTATTCATATAACCATGCTCATAACTCAGCTTGTTGGCCACGCACTTCGCAGTAGTTAATATAGTATGGTTGGATAAATCGAGAGCTTTCGAACGAATGGTCAACGAATTTTGTGGGATGAAAAACGACGAAGTATCATATCCCTAGCAACAACTCGGTTGTAAGCGGAAATCATCACAACTATTGGCGCTACTTTCATCTCACTTTTCGGCGGGGGATCCATCGCTAAAAAATGATTCCATGTTAAAAATAAAAAACATTTCAAGAAGTTTTTACACCAAAGTACGGCAGGATCAGCAGCGAATAAATGCGCTTCTTAATTTGCATTTACATGAGATGTCAAATATTGATTCACCCACAGTAAGTAGTCATTCATATTTGGATCGTCGGTCGCTAAGAACAACTGCACGCTAAACGAGTTGGTATTTTCATCCGATTATGCACAAGTTTGTTGTGAGTTGAGGGCTGCCTCGAAGATGAACACTATGAATTCCATAGCACTCATCTCAATCAATGCACTATGTTCAAGCGAAAGCACAAAGTTAAGATCCTCTCCTTTCCATGATGCATAGAATACAAGAATGTAAAAGTAATTCATAGTGTAGGTGTAGTAATGCAAGGGGGATAATGTTCCACACCCACTTCACACACGTGTAAGGAATTGATCGACTTACGGTCGACTGATTCTTACCACATGTTCCATTACGATAGTTATTTCTCCACTAAACACACGTTGAGTTGATTTACAAATTTATTAGGCTCAGTTTACCGTTGTCTTCTTAATTAGCTGATATCGGTGCCAACTCAGTGCATTTGTGTGAACCCAGCAATGAACGGAATAATAGATTTATACTTTAATAATTAATTATGTATAACAGCTTTAAGGTCTAATAAACTCAAACTGCAATAATTACGGTTGATTAGCTACGCGCTATAATTTACTCACCTCCGTTGAAGCGGTGCGTGCGCCGTCAGCGCTGAACCACGACCCTTGAGCGTCCACTGGCGACTGGTGCAAGAAGCTGGATAACCTCATAAACCAACCCCAGCTTTTCCTCTTACAAACCCCACACGACCGCCCTTAGCCGCCTTGCCGTATCCCCCGCAGCCCCGTCACATTTCTTAGGTACAGTCCACGTATCCTTTGTCACAGTTTGCTACTTCGCACAGTGTTTCGACTAATGTGTTTCTAGTGGAAAAAAGTCTAAATAAAAGTTTTCGAAAAAAACGTCTTCAGCAGTGGTAGGTAATGGCCTCAAATCGACGATATTTACTTGGAATAACCTTCTCTGTACAACTCAATGCCCTGATTTGAACGCAACAAACACAAAAATACGCTGCAGAACCTCTATGGACGTTATTCCTCAGAACTCTAATACCTACATAATTTTTCCCCTTCTTCTGATCATCTTGGCTTGGACTGGAATGTTTCTCCTGAAAGTTTTAACGAATAATATTTTCAAGTTTTGAATAATAATTTTTAATTTATCTCTTCTTATCAGAAATTAGATATTGGAAAACCAGTAGAATAAAGTTGTCAATTTAAAAAACCATGAGTACCAGTTCGTAAATGCTGAATTTGAATTTTCAACCCTCTCATTCCGCAAACCTTTGCAAATATGGATTTTTTCCTATTTTCGGAAGCAGTATGCATAATTTGAAGCAGTGAGTTTATATTTTAAAATGGCCTTGAAACATTGAAGTCGAGTGAAAAACGGTCACAAATCTCAATCTATCCTCACAGGCCTGATATCCAGAAATGGCATAAACCGTGAGAAACTGTAGTATCACGTATAATACACTGATCATCAAAATGAAAATTGAAAACGGTATTTAACGTCAAGTAACAGTATAATTTTTCATATTCTCATTCCTACGTATAGTAGGACTGGTTCAGTACAATTTACATTATCAAGAACGTATAGGTTGTGTTTTGATTTTGGGCGATTCACTCGTATATTTATCTCAATCCTTTAATATGCTGTGATGAGCAATTGAACCTGTATATTCAATGAGCAGAAAAGCCGCCAATACTTCCCAGAGAGGTGCAATATGAAAGGTATTGGATGATTGAAAGTGGGTGAAAAACCCGTGATTAGAAAGCTAAATTACGTCATAGTGGAACACGTGTCACCCAAACGTTTTCTAGGTGGCGAGAGGGGGGGTGTGTGGATCATTAAAATTTTTTAAATAATCATAAAAAAACATAAACTACTCAATACCTGAAAATATGCGCAGCTGTTACTAACGATACGATCGTGATGAAACTATTAAGGGATCATCAAATAGTCAATAAATTCCCAACTACCCTCCGCATTTTTGCGAGACTATGCAAATACGCAGAGAAAATGACGCTTAATGGATTTGCGAATGCACAATGAAAACTATCAATTTTCGAGTGGAGATATTAAAAGGAGCCTTAGCCTAAAACACACGTTCTCTGAAAATGTCATCAAAATCGAATGAAAACTGAAGTGATAGAGCTTGTTACGGGAGTTTCACATTCGCGCACGCGGAGCAGCTACTACTAATCCGATTTGAAACTGACATGTAATGATTAAATTGTCTTTCTCCAGCTATTCCCAATCTTGAACAAGATCGAACGACTGAAACGCAGAAAAAAAAGCTTGACGGATTTTACGTTCGCACGTGCACAGAGCGGAGTATTGATTTGAGAGCAAGGAATAAGAGACCATCAACAGCCTAACTCGCACATTTTCCAAAAATGTCATGGATGCCTAGGTTAACGCGCATGGAAGAAAAGTACCCTTATGAAATGACCGAAATGACCATCAGTTGAGGTACCCCAAAGGACGCGGGTGGTGTTATCATGGATCACTCCTGCCGAGATTCCTAACTCGAGTAACTTCGAAACATTTTTCCTGCACCACACCCCGCACCGTGCATGGTCAAGGGCAAGACATCGATGTTATTTGCCACCACTCCTTCTAGTTCGGATATTTGAAATACAGACAGATACGACTCCAAAGTTGTTCAAAATGATCTAAAATGTAAAATGCGAGCAGACATTTTGATTTTGAAAAAAACGAAAATGATTGCTTCCGCTACCTAAGTTTAGGTTGACTCAGAGGAAAAATCATTCAAGGCGTAAAAAACCGGATAAATAAGCGATGAAAAAATAAAAACTGTACTAGGTAGTTTTAACCGAAAAGAATTGTTAAATATTTCTGAAGCGGGTTAGGTCTCATCCCATTCGATCACCCAGCATATGAACATTTTTTAAAAACGCGGAGCGCGTGAAACCACTTTTCTCTTAAACTCCATAAAATAGTGATATAGTGGTCATAACGATGACATCCTGCTGCTCTATCGAACTCTGAACCAAGTTTGAGAGATTGATGCATTGTCGTGGTAACCCAATAGCCCGGCAATGTTTCTGTTGTCGTTGGGACCGACTGGAAGGAGATTGCTCCAGACAGCGGCCGTGCGCTCTGATCCACGTCGATCCACATTCCCGCCCAGCTACCAGATACCCCGTCATTCAGACAGTCATTACGTTCCGGAGTAATTGTTTTTTTCCTTCTCCACGACCGTAAAACTTCGCGACCTGCTTATGTCATCCCATTTCACCTATAAGACCATCATCAATAAGGCACCTACTTCGGTCTGGTGAAGGGAAAGGACGATACGATCAATCAAAATCGAAAGTTATAATAACTTTTTCGAATTAGGTGCCTCCTTCCCGAGCCGATTGGCAATTAAAAAAGCCAATAAAATTACTCCATCCCAGGTATCCTTACATGATGGCATTGCTCACTCCGCTAATAAACGCACCTCTATGTTTATTGGTGCTGGATGGATATAAAAAACGTCTGCCAGGTTGGGTGTGGCACATAGCTTCCTAGTTTACTTATCATATTCTTCCAACTATCATGCAAAACGTAAGCGAACTCCAACGACTAGCGAGTGAAAAGATGGAACATGATGGAATTTACGTTTGCGCATGCACAGAATGTAGTATTGATTTGGCAACAATGAAACTGATAGGGGACCATCTACAACCTGACCCGCGCAATCTCTTACAATTTCATCGAAATCGGATGAAAACAGTGGAAATTAAGGTCGTTACAAGGATTTGACATAGGCGCATGCGCAGTAACTATTAGTGATTCAATAATGTTGAAATCGATATGAGATGATCAATTCGTCATCTCCAAACTATCGCCCAAATTTGAGCGAGATCGGACGACAAGGGCGTGAAAAAATGGAGCGGTTTTTTCTCAAAGTTTAATTCATTTTCATTCTTATTCCGTACAACTTAGCCATTTTCATTTCATATCTGTTTTTCATTTTAATTTATTTTCCTAGTGATCCGTCCGTTATGGACGAAGTTAAGGCGTATGGGGAGCTTTACCTGAATGGTGTAATTAGTGCACGGGATATGGAGATGGCGATTGTCGGATTTTTTCACTTTTATCTGGTAACAACGTACCTCAAAATCTACTTCAAAAATCAACTTTTACAGCACAACACTACTACTTAATTTATTTCAAAAACTTGAATAAGTACTAACAACAAACTCGCCAAGTGGCTGTACTGTTTTGAAGTGAAATGTGGTTAAGTATCCTGAACAAAGGTAATTCGGCTGAGTCGGGTAACGGATCGGAAACCTCGTTTCTCTTGACGACGTGCGAGGCGGTACGGCGGCTCACTCGGGTCGGGCCCCGAATCGGCGTTTTGTCGCACGACTCGGACGCGCGTGCGCACTTCCATTTATCCACTCGTGCTGGCGACTAGGGCTCCCATTCGGGCAACGAATAGACGATTGAGTACGACATAAGAACTCTCTGTCATTGCAAAAGCTTGCGTAGAAATAGAAGTTCGCAACACGCGAGCCATTTTCATGCCCCCATGGGAATGTCGTTCAGGAATGAAAATTATCACCACTAACATGACAAAACATTAGTGGAGTTGAAATTCTCATTTTTCATATACTTAAGTACAGCAATGCTGTTTTTAACAATTACCCAGGTGTTTTGTTTAATAACAATTCATAGTTATTAATTGTGTACGCTAACTGCTCAAATTTCGAAATAAGTTGACAGAAATATATTATAACGATATCTTACGAAAATGTGCTCATACGATTATGATACATGACAGGGACTTTCTAATTTTACAAGTTCCTGTCGTATATAAATATCGATCAATCGTGTAAAATATTCATGAGAAGTGGAATGTACCATAATGTGAATAAAAGTACTAGTTTGGAATATTGGCTTACTAACTGTTTTGCTTCCTCACTACCGAAGGTAGGGAAGCTTTGTGTTCGTGATTGAAGTCAAAAAACTTTTTGTCCTCCAAAATCAAAATTTTCACTCGCTTTTTGCGCTTCAGAGCTTGCTGATCAATTTTGGTTCCACTGACAAAAATCCGAGAATAATGGACCGAGCTTCTAGATGTTCCCATATAAGAGATAAATGTCATTGCCGGTAAATTAATAATCTGCCGTTAAATAATAATGCCGTTAAATAATAATCTGTGCGCATGTGCAAACGGTAATTTCTAATAACGTCGACTTATCATCATTTCAACTCGTAGTTTGTTCTTCAACTAATGTTCTACATGTTACAGTGAGGATGCTTTACTGCCCACTCAACTCGGCAATCTTTCTGAAGCCTGGCTTTACATAGAACAGAATTCAACTCACTGCGGTTCACTCTCCCACGACAAGGTTCGCACTAGGTGAAAGTTGCATCCGTCACCGCCTGCACTAGGATTACAGATGTCGTGATAATTATTAACCATTACATAGGAAGTACGGCTATCAATTTCAGCATGACAGCACCACTTCCGGACGCCCTGAACTAGATATACCATTTCCAACTGACAAACAAGCCTTCGGTTAGCTAACCGGCTTTGATACTTTTCCTCGCGAATCGGAAACTTGATAAGTTATCTGGTGGTCAGTTAATACCTATCAATGGATTAATTTTCTTGGAATTCATCCGAATCCTCTTCCATGCTCTTACAAGTAGGTGGTTGGTGTTACCTTGCCTTCTCACTTCCTGAGTCTGGAAGAAGCAACATTTCTTTAACCTTTTACCGGTATGCATTCGAGAGCACGCATTCAAATGTGGCTCCTCCAGACCGCTCGACAAGTTTTCCCCTTTTTTCCTACATGGACCTAGAAAATCAATCTATCTCTTTGTTTTGGACGTAAAATAAATACATAATATATGCTCCCGACCAGAAAAAAGAATAATTGAAGCGTGGATGCGCCAACATTTCTAAGTGCCTTCTGCCGATTTTTTTTAGCAGGCCAATTCATAGTATTGAAGGAACATGTAACAGGGTAAATATCTAGATATCTGTTGTGCTATTAATGTACCTAGATTCTCTATAATATTATTCTAATATCAAGGTGTAAGGGGATGTAGATGTAGATGTAGATGGAGAAACTTTCAGGGCGGGGGTTTTGAGCCCCCAGCACGGAAGCCTTTTCGCTTGTTGTACTTTCCTGAGAGTTTTTTTTTTTTGTTTAGTCGAAGAGACTCAGCCCTCTGATAAGGGGTGGGAGGCTCTTGATTAATTGTTCTCTCTGAATAGAGCTCATCGGGGTTTGGGCCCCAAAGAGTGCCAAGGAGCTCTAGGCCTGAAATCCTGCTTCTTCCAAACGACTATTCCTTAGATGACCAATCGTCTACCCTACTATCTAATCCAATCCTTCCAACGGGACCAACTCCTCGATCAGAAGTTGACCAATTTGGAGTGAAAAGAAGTCGTTATGGTCGTGTCATAAAACCCCCACAAAGACTAAAGTTGTAAAGATTTTGTTTTCATTGATATCCATTGTTTGAGGGGGAGGTGTTGTATTTTCACTACCTATGTTGATATATTGGCATTCGCCAATAACTGCTTCAACATCAAACCCTCCATGTGTTCCATTATCTGTTCTGGTTTCATTCATTAATTGTAAAATATAGAAGTCTTGTAGTGTTGCACAAAGCTCTAGTTTTCTCTCATTTCAAATATTAGATATATTTTACTGTGTCAGTAATGTAAAACATTATTGAGTTTTGTGTGACCCCTATGCAATATAGGTGAAATCGTAGGGGTGCAAAGCCGGTTATGAGGCCAACCATTGTTTTTAGTTCCCTACGGTTTTTCCTAAGTAGCCCTTTAGTAATTTTGGTGTTGGGTTCATCCACCATAAGTTTACTGTGGGCGTGTCCTTCAATATTGGACCATCTTTTAGCGGTTTGTTGGTTGACCCACGTGTTGATGGTTCTTCTGAAGGTAGTTTTTGGTAAACCGATTGCTGGCTCAGGCCCTACAAATGGGGTTTGGGAGCCCCTTCTCGCGAGCTCGTCAGCCTTTTCGTTACCAATAATGCCTCTATGCCTCGGCACCCACTCCAGGCGAACCCGGTTTTGTTTGGCAAGGTTGTTGAGGGTTTGCATGCAGCACCATACCACTCGGGACGAGATGGTTGGAGCCTTTAGTGCTTTTATCAACGCTTGACTGTCAGAAAGGATGCGGACGTGGGCTTTTTTATGCCAACTCCTAAGGAGTAAGGAGACAATAATAGGTACACAGATGGCAGTCACTAGTCTGATGGTTTATTCAAGGAAAGTAGTTGTTTGCTTCAGAGAGTTTTATGGTAGTTCTAACTAACATTGAGAGAAAGTTACCAAGTGTAACTTTATAGTTTAAATAGAAGACAAGGCAAGGCATATGGTAGGAGGATCAGTCCAGGAAGGCTAAAGAATAATTAATAGATATCTAGAATTACTATATGAATATTGAATTTGTGTAAAATAGGCTGATTGATTTGCTTACCGTCTGAAAAGGAGCAGGAAATACAATGATGAGGTATAACCCCTTGTCCGGGGGAGACTTGCGTACGTAAAGCGCCTAGAGGCATCCCGAGCAACTCGCTGGTTGCTTGGTGACTTCGTCGACAGACCGAGTGATCTGTCGCGTTGTCACAAACACGACTGAATTAAAGGAAAACATGTTTCTCTGATGACCTATGATTAGATGAATACTTGGACCAAGTTTATAGTGAAATGTAGTTTGCACTGCAGTAGTCATAGACATTCAAAATTTTAGAAAACAGAAACTATGTAACTTCCCCACACGTGTTACTTCAAAATGGTGTATGTGCCATGGACTGATTTGCAGCAGGAATTATATTATGGTTCCGATGGCACTTGTACCTGCTTCATATCATTAGTAGCCTTGGCATATAGACCTGTAAAATGCAAAAACTTGAGTTTCCTATTTTTTGGTAGTTAAACCCTTTTGCACTTCGACGCTTCAATTTTTGGTCAAACATTTTTATTTGCAAACCACAAATTAGAGAACTATTATTCGATTCGTAGAAATTACAAATTCTGTTCTCCTAAAAAAAACTACTTTTATGAGGTAGGGGACTAAAAAAATTGGCCAATTTTCGGATAAAACTCTCATATTATTTGCTTGAAGCAATTTAAACCAAACTCAATTTCTCCACTTCGTGGAAAAACGTTGAATAATGAATATGTGTTAGCATTTTATTTTCATATCCCATTTCTATGGTTTTCCGAAATTAGGGACAATTAGTATAATTTGTTTATACGTGGTGGGAAAACCTACTACCGTAACATCAAATTATAGATTTACCGACAAGGTCAAAAGAAACAAAAACGTATGTGGATCTCACAATGTCTTTGTGTGTGTGTATGTGGGGTGACAAAATTTGTCGACGCCACCAAACTAAAATTCTCAACCGATTTCCGTGATTCTTATTTAGTTCGATTCCAATTTAAGTCTAGTTGTGCAAAAATCTAGGGAATTACAGATTTACCGATTCTTTTAAGTGCTGCCCAAGCTAAAAATCTCGACCGATTTTCGTGATTCTTATTTTTTTAAATTAAGAATTCGATATAGTCTTGGAACGTATTTCAGGGGTTTCAAATTTCATCATGGGAAGGGTGAATGGAGGGGCTAATACTGATAAGTAAATCATGATGTTTTAACAATTCTCGTTAGATTTTTGACTGGTTTTTTTTTTTGTTCAATTATGAATTCAGTCTAGTTCTGCATCGTATATCAGGAGTTTCAAATTTCATGATGGAAGAGTTGAGTGGACGGGTGAAGCCACAAATCGTGATATTTTTACTATATTCATGATTTCCGTGAATGTTTGTATTGTTTGTTCGATCCAGATTTCAGTTCAGTTATACAATCTTGGATGTTTCTCATTTACGGTCAGTGGAGGGATTAAATTGGGTGAAAGGGAGAGGGATTGGGAATTCCGAAGAATCGTGATATTTTTCTTTTTTCTATTATTTTTATTTGTAATGCATGCGTTACTTACCGATGTGTTTTGTTATGCAATATAGACAATATATTACATATAGGTAATGCTTCTGATTCTGAAAAAATATTCTTTTAGGTAAACCCGGGATGTCACCATTGGGTAAGCACCACCTCGTGGCCTAAGTTTTATGCTGTCTCTTTTCCCCGGAGTAGCTTACGTACAAAAACGTGTTCTGTTTATCTTATTTATTTCACTATATTTTACAGAGGCTAGTTTTATTGATCTATAAGACTGTTCGAAAGGCAGAAATATATTCAAAAATTCGAAATTTGTTAGTGAAATAAGAGGAGTTCAAGGTAAAGAAGGTTCATTATTGAAAATAATAAACCAAAAGGGTCTTCTTTCATTTCATCGCACTTGAAAGAAAATTGGCATTTTGTTATGATTCTTTTTGCAGATTGTCACACATATGATCTACTTTTCTAAATAGCTTGTATACTTAAAGGATATTTGACGTGAGGGGAGAAGATATTTGGCTTCTTCTTTAATAATATGGCTTATTGTTCACAGATCTATCAATTTGTTTTCTATACGATGTTTGGGTTTCGTATGTCGTCAAGGTGCATGTAAATCTTTGTCACTATCTGGGAATTCATAACAGTCGCAGGTTGGCGATTTTTCGAACCAGAGGGTATCTTGTCGGGGTGTTCCACATGTGCTATGCCAGGTCATCAGTGTTTCAGAATGATCTAATTTGAAGTTCAGGCACTAAAATAATACTGCTTTAAAGAACTTAGAGAGTAAGTAAGTATTTCAAGAGTACAAATTTCCTGTGAACAAGTGATGATGGCTGCTGAAGAAGCCATATATCTTCTAACCTCACATCAAATAACTTGTACTTTTCTCATACGGATTGTCATAAAATTTTGGTAATGCTTTTTAAGGAAACTTTTAATTTTTACTGGTTATTATTATTTTTCACTACGAACCAATAAAAAGAGACATGTGTTGCGTTCATTCGTTTTTATTGTTCACCATTTTGTCCTGATTGGTTAGTTACGTTATTCCTAAGAAAAATGAAGGAATACCCGAAAAATCAATATGCAGGAATGTTTTGAAAGTGTGGGGTGAGCATAAGTGTAATTATGTGTGTAAAAAAACACGGTGTAGTTCAACGTTTACCGTATTTCCATCCCGAGTATTTTGACACGCTCAAAGGTAGCATTTATTTGTCATGGATTTTCAACATTTGTAGAAATTTTTATATTGACAATGTGATATTTATCAGAAGCGTTCCTAAACTTTAAATCTATCTAAGTATCTATCTAAGTATCTATCGTAATTGAAGTGTCTATCTAATAAATCTGAGTATTTGATTTAAGAGAGTACCATTGGCATAAAAACTTCAATGTTGGATCAAACTTTAATTTGACAATTGAAACTGGTGGGAGACAGTAATAATTGACATAAAACTGCAAATAGTTTACGCAATCCGAAAATTTTATTTACAATACTGTGTTCATAAAAACATAACTTCCTTTCAAGTAGGTATTCAGGGTCATTCGTGGATGAAATCCAACAGTCCCTATGAGATAAATATATAAGAACGAATTTATGCATATTTTCTAATTTATCAAATATTAAATACCAGAAATTTTCAGGTTCCTTGGTCGTATACTTCAATAGATTCACTTATCCGATAACTAAACATACGAGTATTTCTTGTGTTCGTACATGTTTCATGAATATTGTAATTCATACTTGAATATTGTAATTAAAGATCGAACGAATAAATTATGTCAGAAATTCCACTATAGTTATAATTCTGGAACCATTCATTCTAGAAACCATTATGATTATAATTGTCCACACAAATGTTCATTGATTAATTGAAAATTAGAGGTGAGCTTAGTTATTTTCTGTTTGTAAGCTCTAAAGATCTCTTAAAGGTATTTTATTTATTTATTTATTTTTTTAATAGGTACTGAATGGGCGGTGACCGATAGTAGAAATATCAACATAATCATGCACTTATCCGGTGTTTTTTTTAAGCAGTGTCTACTTTTTGCCTAATTTGATCATTGATTATCATTTTGAAAAAACGTATCTGCTCGTATATTTACAAAGTGTCTCAGGTACAAGAACCTTAATTTCAGGGGTTGATTCTACAACTAAATTTTTTCTATTAATGTTCCATCAAAATGGGCCTGCAAACCCTTTAGTACCATAAATAGGTTTAAAAAAAACTCGGAAAAAAAACGAAAGTTGGGACCACCCCTCTCAATGGTTCCCGTTAATTCACAACCGCTTAATACATTTTCTATTGTTCTAAAAACTGTTACCCAATCATTTTTACGTCCACTGTGGTAAAGTAGATCGGAATGTTAGACGGTCTGGATGCTCGCAAGCACGCACCTAAAAATACATTGCATCAAGTAGTCAATCCCTTAGTAAAAATTCAGATTAGTTGGAAATGTAGATCAGAATGAAGTGTTGCAAGCTCGCATCTCAAAAATACACAACATCAAACATCAAGTAGTCAATACATTAGTAAAAATACAGGTCAGAATGAATGAATGGTGGTGAATTAACGGAAAAGTTCCGAAAGTTGTTTACCTTAATTATTGCCAAAAAAGTAAGTAAAACGCTGATGTTACCGTAGAACAGGTCGAAACAATATTCATAAAGAGCTACTTTGAACTTCAAATGGGATCCAAATCTGGAAATAACATTTTTTGCGGTTTTTAAGGGTGGGGTAGGAAATGATACGTAAAATTCATTGATTGAAGACACAATTATTTTCGAATGTGTACTCGTCTTTCAATGAACTACATTTTTAGAAACCATCACAAAAGTTGGTAAATATTGTGAGTTTTCGATAAAAAAATCAAAATTAGAGAATTTTGTGTTCTTCTTCTCCCAACTTTAAAACGCCGCCGGGCATGTGTAAAAAGTTGAAAAATCCGAAATTAAATTTTCTTGAATGGGGGCACTAATACATATATCACCAGATAGTTCTTAGGCTCAATTGAAAAGGTTCCTTGCTCCAACAATGCGCGTAGGAACGAATTCCTAAAGGGGAAATTCCGGGGCCTGTCAACAAATCTTTTGCAGGCCTCAGATTTAAACATAGTACATATTACAGAGTTCCTAGAGCAATAGAGAAATCGAGATGAAGAGCGCCTTGAAAAGCGGTGCTGCGCATGTGAGGGGAGATGAGGCGCCTCAGACAGATTTATTCCACTCTGTACATAAGACGCTTTACCCCAAGCCTACCTACCTATCTCATCTCTTGCTCCATATCGCAAAATAAGCTCATACACCGATAACAGTGGTATTCACTTCTTGTACAGGTTGTAACAGCTATCGAAAACTGTTACGGTGATCCTTTCAATGGAACGGCGTGCCTGTTGGTACTCCCAATGCGCACGGGTCCGCTTGCTCTTAATAGTTGGCGAGTCTACCTCTCTCTTACACTTGCGTTTATAGCAATTAATATTACATAAACTCCTATGTTTATACTAATACCGAATCCATTGCTATCCCGCATACCTCTCTGTTCCCTGCGGTATTTCTAAATATAAGGAATTAATCAACCGACAGGCTCGATAGAAAACCCCCCTGATTACTTTTCTTTTGGAGCGACATAAAGAAAAGCGTAATAAATTATCCCAGTGATTGAAATCTTGTTCTACTTATTTTATCTGAGTCCCATACGTGTTTACATCAAAAGATTGAAATATAATATAGAAACCCAAGAATTTTGATCACGACAATCGGTAAATTATCACAAGGTTGAATAATAAATTTTCAAAATCTGCCATTGCAAACCTTTTTATGAAAAAGAAAAGTACTAGGAAACTTAGAAATGCTGGAAACTGAACACACAAGTTAGGCGGGAAAATTCCGTTGGTGTTTAGCTTTACTCGAAGATGAGTAGCCTCACTTTTAGATATTACACTAATTCGACCCTTTTGACTTTATCAGGTTAGTATCCGGTGTGGCTCGCCTCAGATGATAAAATCTCCAATCACCTCATCCCAATTGACTCATCCCTTTTAGGAACTCTCTCTTAACGTTTCAGTTCGAGAGTAACCATGGGCTAAGAAACATAAATCGGCGTGAACCTTCATTTTATAAGAATTTATGAGCATTGATACTGTAACTAAATCAAGATTATAAAGTATTTTTAATGGAATGGGATTGGTCCCATTTAAGCACAAGTATGAAGATGAAGTTATGACTCAGCCCTCAACTTCAAAACTGAATTTCTCTGAAAGATTAAAAAGGAGTAGCTTGAAATTTTATTCTTACTTTCTGCAACCCGTTCAAAACCTATTTTCATTGAAATGTCTTGCAACTAGCTGCGACTTAAAAAAAAGTTCCAGCTCGAGTTCGCACTAACAAGGACTATGAGAGGTGGGAGAGCTAAGTTGTGAGAGCTCGTATCTTGAAATAGCAGCAAATAATTATTTCTTTCTCCAAAAAATGGATATTAGTTCTGATTTTCTCTGATTAATTAGTAATTTCATTGAAACCACCAGGAAACCAAACTAACATCCGCAATGTGTGCTTCTGGTTTTGGAATATTTAAAATCATGTTAAAATACTTCTAGGAAAATCATTTTGAATGCCAACAGAAATATTATAATTTTTCCAAATTTAGACCAAAAAATCTTGTTTTTCACTCATTTTTTGCTATTTGAACGTTAAAAACTCGTTTGCGACATTAACATATATAGGTATATTCTGAATCACCTTAAAATTCGCTATAAGAATCCGTCAAGAATAGAATTATTCCCAATCCGACCCCAATATCGAAACACTGCGTGGCTTTAAATTAAATTTTGTACCGATCGATCTGATTTAGTTTCATTCGACACAGAAACCTATCTCTTTCAAATTGTTTCGACTTATTTTACGATATCTTTCACAAATAAAGTAAAAAAGTGCTCTCTGAGGTTTTTTTAGCCCTAGCTCAGTACTGAAGGATTGTGGGCCTAGTTTTATACGACATTTTTTGTTGAAATTTGTTGTATAATCGACTCCTCAATTTTTCACTCATGAACCTGAGACACCGTGTATATTAATTAGAATCAGATAATTCAAGACGAAAATATGAAAATCGTTGTTCTAAGCACGTACATACTCGAATTAATTCTAACTGTCATTTACTTACAACGATATTGAGTGGGTTATGCTAAATAATTTTTTTAGGTGAAGAGCAAATGAAAACAAAATTGATTATTGTCGGGTACATACTCTTGCTGTTAATTTAGGCATTTCTTTAAAGTGCCCACGTAAGAATCTTAATCAATTTCAACAATGATAATTATTCAATAAATAACATTATATACAAAACATGTGTTAGCATATTATAATAATGGCATATTGAGGGTTATTTTTTGAGTTTTTATAATTATTATTTACTGGTGTCAACCATTTTGTCTTTTGGTGTTTCGTCGAAGTGAGTGGTTGTTGGGATTCGCGTAGCTTGTGGCTTGATCGGATTCGGAGTTTAGAGGGAGGTTGCGGCTGGAGACGTCTGGGGCGTGGAGAGCCAGGGGGCTGGGGGTGTCGAGGAATGACGTCACGCCCACACCCGGGATCGGTGACGTCACTGTCGTGGAGCTGTGGACCGTCGTCGTCTTCTTCAGAGGAGGGACGACGATGGGGTTCGACGTCAAAGGCAATTTAAGGGCGATCTTCTTGCTCCGCCTGAGGTGGGTTTTAGAGGGGAAGAGGGAGTTGTGGTAGTCCTTGAGACTCTTTCCAGCTCCCTCGGCGTAGTCCGGGAACTCCTCGAAAGGCGGACCTTCCCTGGGGAACTGCTCGAAAGACGGAACGTCCCGCGGGAACTGCTCGTACGAGGGGGAGTCCCGCGGGAACTGGTCGAAGGATGAACTGTCCTTCGCGGAGTGGCTGTTCTCGAGGGACGACAGGATACTGTCGTAGTCGAAGTACGGGGCGTCGTGGAAGTCGGCGAAGGGGTCGTCGTTGGAGTCGCCGTGGCCGTCATGGCTGATGGACCTCAAGTGGCCAGACGTCTTGTGGTCGTGGCCGGGTGGTCCGAAACTTGGCTTGAACCCGCCCATCAGCTTTCCAGGTTTAAAATCCCTCGAAATCCTGAATGTGTGCAGCTTACCTTTACCTGAAACATTTAGAAGATTTTATGTTCAAATCATTTCATTTCCCTTAAATTGTACTGTGAAACACAAGGTTACAATATTTCTGTCATCAGATGGCAAAATATCAGTTTTTTGGTGAAATCGAGTTGTTCACGGTTTCGGAATCTTCACATCAAGGTCTTGCAACTGTCAAATTATTGTCACCTTACGACATTTAGTTCCAGAGATATGAGATGTGGCACTATGTCTTACGTAAAAAAAAAAATAATAATAATAAAAAAAAAATAAAAAAAAAAAAAAAATAAAAAAAAAAAAATAAAAAGAAAAAAAGAAAAATAAATAAAAAAATAAAATAAAATAACAAATAAATAAATAAAACACAAGTTGGAAAAATGTCACATGTCAACTAGTGTGGTTCTGCCATCTGTACAGAAGGTTTTCTTTCTTGAAAAAGAAGAAAGAAAAATATCATAAGTAGACATATGCTCTACAGCCATCAGACAACAACAGGTCGAATCAAGATGCCAATAGGTCATAAGTAGACATGTACTCTATAGCGATCTGACGAAAACAGGATCATTTGTCAATTCAAGATGCCAGTATGTCATAAGTAGACATATGCTCTATAGCCATCTGAAAAAAAAAACAACGAATCCACCTTCCATCAACGCAGCCTCAGCCCCTTCTCTAGATGACAGCCTACCGATGCAGGATATCACCGCTGTAACAAGCCGTACTAGAGCTACTTACCTACCACACGCGTCATACTACCCGTTTCAACGGTCCTATTACTCACCATAAGGCCCGTTCTACTCTCAAACCTCAGCCTCACGACCTCGCCAATTTCTGAGACCACAGGCTTTCTCTACTCGCCCCAGACAGCGATTTCAATGCAGAAACTTCACTCTCACACCTTCTAGACCAGATATATGTTATTGCCTTACACAATGGGGATCAGCAGCACGCAACTGCCTTAAGCCCTGTGCCTGGAAAACCTCTCAGCCTTCAGGAAACGAGCTAGCACTGCCCAATCTGTGCTTCATACTTTTAAACACCGCCTCTTCATACAATGCCACAGATCAAGAGTTTCCTTTTTCGTCGACACAGACAGTGATGTCTCACTTTTACCTAACACTCTGCTCAAACGAACAATGATCTCTCCTAACGTGTTCTAATCAGCGAATGGTAGCACAATCCGCACTTAGACACTCACCTCGCTTCAGTTCTTTTGCCTTCTCTCCCAGCTTACAAATGGGATTTCATGGTTGCAGATGTCACCTCGCCTATAATAGGATCCAGACTTCCTAGACCATCACGGGCTCCTTGTCGACCTCCACAACAAATGCTTGATCGATTCCTCTACACGAAAATTCGTCGGCGGCACAGTTCAACTGGTACGGTTCTCCCTCCGAGTCATGCTGTTCCACTATTCACCCAGTGGCTCTCAGATTTCACAGGCTCCTCCAAGACTACACTCCAGCACGAAACCTGGAACCTAATCCGAATTTCGTCATATCAAAACCAAGCAGTACTTCAAGGAGCTACTGCAAGAAGGCACAATTGAACCGTCAGACTCAAAACGGTCCAGCCCACTTCAGATGGCGATATAAAACACAGGAGGTGACTACAGAGCTCTCAACTCTCAAACAGTTCCTGATCGTAACACGATCCCTCATCTACATGACTTCACAAACTCTCTACATGGAACTACAATCTTCTCAACCCTGGACATCTCAAGGACCTTTATCTACTGCAAAATTCACCCAGACGAAGTTCCCAAAACGGTTATCATCACTCCACTTGGCACTTTCCAATTCACTAGAATGAACTACGGCCAGCGCAACGCACCCCGAACCTGGTAGGGATTTATGCACTACATTCTTCGAGATCTCCACTTCGCATACTCATATTTGGATGACATTCTCATTGCTTCAGCCTGTCCCACATAACACTATGCTCATCTTCAAGCAGTTCTTTCAACTCTCTCTCGCCACGGTCTCCTAGTCAACAAAGCCAAGGGTCAGCTGGCCAAAGACTCCGTTCAATTTCTCTGACACACAGTCTTCTCAAACGGCATCTCTCCTCTCCCTCAGAAAATTGAACTATATCGAGAAATTGCCAACACCACAGACCATCCAAGATCTCCGCACCTTCCTGGGGCTCATAAACTTCTACAGGAGGGCAATCCCTCATGCTTTTCATACACTTCTCCCCCTTTAACGCCTCATTTCGTCAGGTGCGCGCAAAAAAGACACACGTCCCATCTTCTGTCTGATGACAGAAATCACTTCCCCACACGACGGGCTTTTCCCATTTTTAAACCTAGAAACCTTTTATTTTTATTTTTCAGATGGCCCCCTGGCACCTCCAATCGCCCACGGGTCTGACCGCCTCATTCTCCTGCTCCAGCGCTGCCTTATCACTCACTACGGCTGCGCACACTCAAAAATTTAATTGTAATCGGATGAAGCCAAATACTGTAACATTGTAAATCGCGGAAACGACAAAAACCAGCAAGACAAAACTATAAAATTCCATTTATTAAATAATATTTCATGAGGGGGAGGTTAGATGTGAACACCAGACCCGTGGAGCTTGTTATTGTAAACCCTGCCCGGCTGGGAAGCAACCCCCCCCCCCCCTCCCCCCCTCCGGGAAGAACTGTACATAATCCAGCCCAGGGAGCCTACTAAATCATCCCATAATCATCTCAATATTCTCTATTGAGTTCTCAATATCCCTGCTTACTGCTGTCACAATATATATATATATATATATATATATATATATATATATATATATATATATATATATATATATATATATAAATGACGTTATAATATTATAATCAAGGATTGTGTTCTTTGATGTATGAAACGAATTTTTAGGGGGTCCCCGACCCTTCCTACCACTTTAAAAATTTTGTAGCCATCTAAATAGCTAATTTTTTCTTTGAAAATTCGCTAAAAAAGAGTAGAAGAGCTACAAGCAATGTTATCAATGAACTATACACAATTCTCGAGGTATTCTAACATGATTTGGTTGTAACAATCTTCCTAGTAGTTGCATTAACTAAAAGAAAAATGGAGGAGAATATTTCATGGAACAATAACTTATCAACAAAGTGTCATATTCGGGAACAGTCACAGACCAGGAACCGATTCTAAATATCATTTCTGATCGAAAGTTCCTCATCAAGTTTTTTAAACGCTTTGTTTTCGAGTTTTTTCCGTGTTTTGTTCCCCAAGACATTAAAACGACCATAACTCCCCTTAGAACCACTGTAAACCTCAAAATAAGCATATTGTTAGAAAGAGCATTGAATTTATCATTTACCTAATGCCATACCAATATTTTTTGAGCCGAATTAATACGTAAAACAGAAAACTAGAAAGCAAATATTGGAAATTACTCACAATTTGATTTTTTTCATTTCTCATTCTTCTCCTAATACTCACTATTTTGGAAAGCCATTTTACTGAAAAACCTCCTTAAAATTTCAGGTCTCCATCAGCGTAGTCAATTTTACATTTACGGTGCTTTTTAGGGGAGAAAGTTATGCTTTAATGTTAGAAACTTGGTATGAAAAATGACCCTTTAAGTTTGGGGCCGGTTCTTACGTGTTTTTTCTCGCTGAATCGAATGTTAAAACTCTTCAACTCCGTTGCAACCGAGTTTCACGATTCAACTAACTAGTTTTACCCTTAAAAACAAATGAACGAAAAATTTGTGGGTCGAATTGTAATATTTGATTATAATGGAGTTGAGAAAATCTGCAAGTGTTACTATTATTAGGTTCAGCGTGAAAAAATACATAGAAAACGGACCTAAACTCGTATGTTTAGAGAAGGTAATTTTTAAGGAAAACCTTCTCAATTTCATTGGAAAACCACTTAAAAAAAAAAAACATTAAAGCATAATTTCCTCTCCTTATAAGCAAAGTAAAAGTAAAATTGACTACACCGTTGAAAAGCTGAGATTTTGAGAAAGTTTTTCGTGGAATGCCTTCCCAAAATAAACTGTGTTGGGAGCAGAATGACAAATGAAAAAAACTTGAATTCTGGAAAAATGTTCCAAATTAGCTCTTTAGTCACCATTTTTACGTATCAAAACGGCTTAAAAATATCGTTTATGCATTAGGTAGATATAACGTTATTCCTAATGATATCCTGATTCTCGCGTATACAGTGATTCTGAAAGAAGTTAAGGACATTTTCGGACATGTCGGTATAAAACACGAAAAAAAGTTCTACAATCAAATAACTCCAAAACAAAGTGTTTAAAAAAATCTCTAAGAGGAACTTTCGATCAGGAACGATCTCTAGAACTGGTTCCTGGCCTGTGACCGTCCTCAAATGTAACACCCAATAAGTGCAGAGTGCGAACAACAGTGCGCAATTACGCGCAAAATGCAAAATATTGAGTTCTCATAGAGTTATAAAATAGCCACATGCGGCATCATTTTGGGGTAGTTTTTCTCAATGAATAACGAAATAATGGTCATGGTAATTGGTCAATGGTAATTAGTGGTAAAAAAAAGACCAGAATTACACATTTTAAAATGTTTTACCAAGTTGGTATTGGGAATATTAATAAATGATCGCCTGATGTGATAACGAATATTAAAATGGATGTAGGAGGTGGTTTCCCATTTTCATCAGCAGATATTTAGTAATTTATATGGTTGATTGTGCTAAAAAGTTAATAACTTTTGTTTATATTATACCAGCGTTTAATTTTGATAGCAATAAATGCGCGTATTTGTCCATATTTCTGATTTCTGACGTAAAAATTGAATCTGAAGTGAAAAATAAGGGATTTACTCAAAACGAAAAAGTTGTATTGATAATATAAATGTATAAATTGAATGGGGGTTGTAAATAGTGAGTTGTTGTGAAAGAAACTGTGAACTGGATCAGCGGCTTCCGAATATTGCGCCGTGAATGTTTGTAATATGCAGTTACGCATTGCATGTCTGTAATGCTAAAGCGTGACCGCGTGTAGGAAATGCCGGCGTAAAAAGTAGGAAAATCTTGGGTAAAAAGTATCATAAACTGGATCTTCTACAATAACGTTGAGTGTAGATTCATCGTTACCATAAACTGGTTTTAGTGATAATTCATCTTTTGGTATTGAATTTCAATTAAGTTCGCATCTAAAGTGATTTCTATGAGGAACTATATTAACGATGCCAATTTGAGTGAGGTTCTAAACACATGACCATTTGTGTACCAGTGTTTGTTTCCGGTAGCTTTGAATGCGAGTATTTGTCCAAATTTCATACGTAAAATATGAATCAGAAATAAAAAATAAGGAATCTACACAAAACGAAGAAGTAATATTGATAATATAAACATATACCATTAATGAAGCTTAGAGATGAACGAACTACTAGATACCTTGTCAAAGTTATCATTTTTAGAAACAGTTCCAGTCATGCAGCATGATCGTATAAGCGAATTTTCGTAAATTTTCGTACTTTATATAATGCTAAATTGTTTTGAAATTTGATCTTTTTGAGTGCAAGGAAATTGTTAACTATTAATTTTATGGCGAAAAACGTATTCTAAATAATAATTTTCTATTCGAAAAATGGTTTTGGATTTTTGCTTTTTCTACTATTTTTATAGATTTTTTGAAGCAAATTTTAATGAAATTTAATTACATTTTTCAGAATTATTTTGTGCATACATATTAATATTTTCTATTTTATAGTTAGTGGATTCTATTTGAGCAATATTCCGTAAAATAATAGAATTTTAACAATTTTCAGCCGTTTTAAGCCATTTTTAGTGATATTTTAAAAGTAAATTTCTTAAATTTGACCAATTTAATGTACTCAAAAATTGTTGGCCAACGAACTCATCCTTTCGTTTAGGAAGCTTGAGAATGCCTCATAACGGATTTCAATGAAGAAATTTTTCAAAAATGTGCATTTTAAAATTTCCCGAGCCATTTCAATAGCTGCACTTTCTACGAAAATACGCTAACAACTAATTCATCATACATTGGAATTGATAAGATTTTCTTAAGACCAATTTGTTTGGTTTTACAGTACAGAAAAAAGTTTGCCAAGTTGGGAGGGCAATGCAGTATCCTCACTTAATGGAACATGGTCATAAGTATAGAATTAGTTGAAGCGCAAAGTACGAGACAATATTACTGAATGCAAAAGATAACAGAAAAATATATGTTAACACATGCTAATATTTGAAATGAGACTATAATTCGTTTGTGCATGTGAACAAGCTATCATCAACCCAACGCCGTTCACCATCTTCGGTACCTACCTTGGTATGTAGAGAACCAGCGAACAGCTGACACACACAATCCCTGACCATTTCCTCAAAATTGATCTATTAGTCTTTACTTCCTGCTCGAACACAAAGCATCCCTACCTGGGCTAGTGAGGAAGCAGAGTTAATGAACAGCTATCTACTGATTTCCTACTGGTTTTCATACCTGTTTTCTTAAGCGATAGTGTTCATTCGATAAGCAGTCAGCAGCTTTCTTTTCTCTTGAAAACTTGATCATAAAATGTTGATCGTTTAGGCACCTTTCATCAAAAGAAATCCAATGCATTCACGCTTCAAAGACTGTGCGAGGAGGGGGGGGGGTTCTTTTTAAAAGCAAGTTTCGATAAATTTAATACTTCTAATCCCTTTCAGTGATCCTGCCATCGGCAGCACGTTTCATGACGTCTCCTCGGTTTCTATTTCACGGACTCGCACAAAAAGGTGATTAGGAACGTTTTCTTTGAAAAGTCCCGATACTTTCTGCAGCCCTTTCAGGGCTTCACGGGCGCTTAGAGCAACTTTTGGGAGCAGAACCTCAGCTGAATGAAGCGCTACGAAGAGCATTAATTACGGCATTGAAAACGAGTTTTTCCGACTTTTCCAAGAAGGTAGGGAACGGGGATCTTCCGCACTTGGAATTTCTGCTCACCCCCATTTTCGCTAACTAAAATTTGTGATGCACAAAGTTCCGCGCCTCATAGTGGTGTAAAACGGATTTTTGACGAAGAACGGGACGAAGAGAATGAGTAATGAGAAAGTCTGTTTTGGGATTTACTCTTCGTAAACCACGGGAGGGCACAGCATGCCCAAATTTAGGACGTGTTTATTTATTTATTCATACCATGAGGTACTGGGTGCGAATTACAAAGTTCAATATTGTCAGATTAATTCAATTTTGAAAAAAATTATTGACAGTCCAAAGAAACGTGAATTTACCATAACGTAGATTTCACATCATATATTGGTCCGATTTCGTTCAAACTCGAGAGGTTGTTTGATCCAAGATTATGGCCCTTTGTATCTTTTAGCATGTGTTTGAATCAAAAGGTTTGTATGTACAGTGAGTCCTGGACCTGTTCAGAATCGAACTAGGTTCGAAGGAGGACCGACAAGGGAGGGGATGAGAACTGGTTCATTACTCCTCGCAGTCCATACGCGTTTCGAACCGATTCGGAACTGATAACCTTCACTCGTTATCTTCTTCTCAAAATTAAACGGCTGAACCATTTAAGTCAAAGGCAGCCAGTCTTTTTAGTGTTTTGTTAATCTGTGCTGTCAAACTGACATTCCGAATATAGGTACCTCGGTTCCAAATCGGACAGCCGAGGTAATAAATACGAGTCGTATTTCAGTAGGTAAATTAAAATAAAAACAAATGCAATTATAGCCGAAAATATTTTTTAAAATTCGCTAAAAATGAGAAGTTGTTTGTGAGCGGTACCTAATATATATAGTTTCTTCGCACCCGTCAACTGAACATATTGCTCCCCCAACTTTTTAGGTGGAAAATATAGGTAATATTGAAAGAAGAATAAAATAGAAGAGGCTCGGCTCACAAGAATTTCTGTGAAGTAGCTAGTAATGTAGTAATGAAGTAGGTACCTAACCTTCGGGCGGTAACGAGTTCCACCAATTTCCGATTGAGACTGTAGGAACTTAATGAGCCTTTCTTGTTTGGGAAAAGTCTCGGAAGCAAAGAGTTTCACGAATTTCCGAACTGAGCCTTACACAGAAGAGAACAGAAGTATTGAAATCCAGGAATCGTTTCAAAATACCTCGAAACGGATTTTCACGAATTTAAATTTAATTTGTAAAATTTTTCTAGACATTGCATTAAGCAGTTTCATTTTCCTCGAAAATTCACTAAATTTTCAAATTGTGCAGTATGACCAAAAGAGCAAATTGACATAAGTCAATTTGTGTTATATTTTATTATATAGCACTAGAATTTTGTTTGCTATCAAACTTATGACTTAGTCACAATATCAGTTACCGAAAATCAATGTAATCATTGTAATGACGCAAACAGTATTGCCGAAAACAACAACAACAAAACTCTACTTGCGAGCCCACAGGGGAAATCGTAGGGGGCGGAGCGTAAATAGTTTACTGCGCATGAGCGGGACTAGAAGTTCCGAAAAAAATCCCGGACAGATAGAACGTGTTCTGGACAGTCTCGCACTGGCTCTGTGAACAGCGAACTAAAAATCCCGAACTCGTTCGGTCGCTGTGCATACAGCCAAAAAGGGGCGTGGTCAGTTCAGAACCGTTCGGGACTCACTGTACATACACAAACCTAAAGGTAACTATTGCTCATAGGCAAAATCATAAATGTATGACACACGCAGAGTAATGGATCGATTTTGATGCAATTTTCAATTATTGTGTGGGCAAACCTTTAGACAACTTCCGCACATTCAAACAAGATTTATAGCCCTAACTTGCATTCCAGCGTGTATGCTCACGTATTAGATAATGTTATATTTTGCATTTAATAATTTCGACTCGTATTTCAAGTATTTCTATTCGTCCATGTTACAATATGTGAAGAAACTATACTTCCTACCCAACTTGGCAGAGATTTTCTTTCTATTGTTGGATGTACTCTTGTATTAGGCTTTCTTGTATTAATGAATGAATAAATAAATACCTCTCCATACTCAACTCACTCTTTGATGAGGTGACGATGACGGGCTTCCATTTCCCTTTTTTGCCGCCGCTGTGAATGCTGTTCGCCGAGTGACCAGTGTGGAAGTTTTGCAAGGGCGTCGGATAGTCATATCCGCTGAAATCTGACGGCCGGTTGTTGGAGTCGACGCCGTAACCGACGCCGAAATCCTGGGCGTAGTTGAAAACCCCGTCGTCGGGCTTCCTCGGATGGAAATGTGGTAATGGCGTCACTTCACCTGCGTTCAAGCACAACAGATCATTACTTGAGAATAAATCTTGATTAGTAATCACCACTCAACCTACCAACATAATCATATGATAAATAATGTGCATAATTTAACTTAAGTTCATGAGTATGAACCAAGAGAAAAGGGCTGTAAATCAACAATTTTATTGACACCTGGTTTTAATTACTATGGTTACGTTAAGAATCCAGGCACTGTAATTGTGGAATTAGTCGGCTGCATATTCAGTGTATTGGTTATTTTTTCAGGATTCAGCCAAGGGTAGAAACAAAACCTCAACTCTTTTCTACTCCAGCTTTATTCATTGTGCAACGTTTCAGGCCACAACTTGGCCTATCTTCAGGCGAAACCTTGATGGACGAAAAAAAGGTCCTCCGCCAAGGTTTACCTGAAGATGGGTCAAGGTGTGGTCACAAACGTTGCAAAGTTGCATATCAATGAAGGTGGAGTAGAAATGAGTTGAGGTTTTGTTTCTACCCTTGGCTGAATCCTGATAAAAAACCCATATGACATCATTTCAATATATTACACCTATGTACGAGTATTATCTGCAGAGATGGTACTCATAAAATATATGGATTTGAATTTCACAGGGAGAGAAAGTTTGAACATGAAATACGCATAGATACAGATATTGTAGTGGCTCTAAAATCTGACTCTAAGAAGTTGACTTTAAATTTGTATTTAACTGACTAAATGCCATTCACACTAAAATGCCTCCACACCATGTTTAGAGTTACCGAAATCTCTACGCCAACTGATCGGTCAACCGACCCCAGTGCTCTCAAGATTTGCCTGGTCATCAACGTGTAACGCAATTGAGTTTCTCTATTGACGTCGTAAACAAATTTCCTCATTCATATTTTCGGTAAAGGCAGACGCCGAAGTATTAAAAATAGGTGTGGGGTGTTCATTTCAGTGTTTTCTCTTATTTTTTATTGTGTATACATGCTCCAGTAAAGCCAAACAGCTCTAGTAAATAATATATTTGTATACAGGGTGTACACACTTAAGATTGTTAACCTCTAAGGGATCGATTCTGCAATTGATTTCCAACAAAAAGCTCCTCCTTGCGATTTTTTTCGAACGCTTAGTTTTGAGTAATTTAATTTTCATGATTTTTTTTCGTGTTTTATACCTTATATCACTAAAATGGCCATATCTTCCCTAACTTTCAATGTAATCTTGAAAATAGATATATCGTTGGAAAGAAAGTTAAATTTCCCATTTCTCTAAGGTATTTGGATTCTTTTTACCGTGTACACCCTAGCCCACTCATTCCCTGGAAATTTCATGCAAAATGGATGAAAGCTGTAGAAAATAAGCTTGTTATAAGGATTTCTTATTAGCACATGCGCAGTAGTTATTAATAATACAATCATCTTGAAATTGATATGATATGATCAAATTGTCTTCCCCCAACCATCATCCAAATTGGAGCGAGATCGAACGACTAGGGCGTTTCTCCGTTCTATTCCGTTTGCGCATGCGCAGAACCAAGAACAATGAAACTGATGGGGGACCGTCTACAACCTAACTCGCACATTCTCTGAAAATTTCATCCAAATCGGATGAAAACTGTGGAAAATAATCTTGCTACAAAGATTTGCGGACACACACAGACAGTCTGACAGACAGACAGACACGGAACCGGAGTTGTTCAGAATGGTTTAAAACGTAAAATGCTCAGTGGAAATTTTGATTTTGGAGACCAAAAATGTTTTTCCTCCCGAAAGTCAAAACAATGCTTTTGCTACCTTTAGGTAGGCTCGGAAGCGAAAATCCGGATGAAAAGAGAGAAAGTTGGCATAAAATTGGATTCTTTGTGGCGGTTGGTTTTTTAGATAGTTGAGGAAAAAGGGATGGGTAATTGTATACAATATATGGCGTCACCTCCAATCGTTTTGATACTAACATATATTGTATTGGAAAGGTATAGAAATATAAAGAGATAGTATTTGAATGCCGGTAACATGTTTGAGCCCGTGAAAGATAAGCAGAGATATCATCATACACTTCATCCTGACCTACATGTCCGACTAATCTGTATTTTTACTAAGGGATTGACTACTTGATGTTATGTAATTTTGAGATGCGAGCTTGCGAGCATCCAGACCACCAAGAATGCAGAATGCTGTGTATAGGTTGGTGGTCTGGATGCTTGCAAGCTCGCATCTCAAAATTACATAACATCAAGTAGTCAATCCCTTAGTAAAAATACAGATTAGTCGGACATGTAGGTCAGAATGAAGTGTATGATATCTCTGCTTATCTTTCACGGGCTCAAACATGTTTCCGGCATTCAAATACTATCTCTTTATATTTCCATACCTTTCCACTACAATATATGTTAGTATCAAAACGATCGGAGGTGGCGCCATATATTGTATACAATTACCAAGGGATGAAAAATAGTAATGATGAGTGGAAGGTGATATGTGGAACCAAAAGATTAATTTTTTAACGCCTTATCTGAAGGTCGCAATCTTGTGCACAAGTTATCATATCATACATACACACCCATTCATCGTGTCAAGATAATATTCGTGCAGAGTTCAAGAAAATAATTGTTTGACCACATCGATGGCTATACTTTTCTTTGACCATCGTTCAAAGTACTTGACAAAATTTTAAATATGGTAACTCGTACATTAGGCAAGTTGAGCAGAGCCACCTTGTATTATTCAAGTGATTAATGATTGAATGCAATTAGAAAAAAAAAGTCCAGCCATGCAGCATGACCCCATGAGCGAATTTTTGAAGAAATCTTCGACATTTCAGTCGTGTAGAGAAATTTTAGTTTATGATTTTGATAGACAATCAAATTATTAAAAATAATTATGAGGTACTCATACTTTATTATTATTAAACTAATCTTGAAAATTTAAAGACAAATGTTGGTAAATATTCATAGATTTCGATGGAGGGAGGCCTTGAGATTAACGTTACTGACGGCCGAGCGGAGCGAGGCCTTGGGTCTGCGTGCTAGTACGTACATAAATAGAACTTCTTCATAATTTCATGGCTGATATTTTCTGTGCCAGTCGTGTCCGAGACCTCGGAGAGGAAACATCGCGCTCGAGATATTCGGAAGTTTGTTTCGCTAATGTGAATTATCAGTGAAAAATGAACCCACCGGACGCCGCCCGGTCGGTGACCCTTCGTGAAGTTATTGAAGAAACTGAGGCGACAGTTGCGAAAATAAAGGCTGAGTTGAACGTGTTTACCGAACAACTACAAGATTCACCGCTCGTTCATCCAATTGGTGAGTTATTTAAAACCGTTTCTACTCTAATTTCATTTCTGAGTGAGACAAACGAAGTGGTCTTGGAGGAGAAAAGAAAGGTGACTCTGCAGTCAGGGTTATTAAAGCAGCGCGATGAGCAAATCGAATGTCTCAAGGAGAAAATCGAACAACTAGGCTCACAAAAATCGCTGAAGCCACAACAGTCGACTGTGCGCTATTATTCAGACGAGAGCGAAGATGTCGACGAATCAGAAAAGGAATTCTCTGATCCCCAAAAGCGTAAAAGGAAGAAATCCAAGGGTAATATTCCAACGCAGAATAAAACAAAACAAATTTTAAAAACCAAGGACCCGAAACCCCCACCAATCTACTTGCATAAAATCACCGATAATTATAAAACAATTGAGGAAGCGGTGCATGAACATGCTCCAAATTCCAAAGTCACTGTTATGAGGGATAATCAGGTTAAGATTAACCCATCTACCTCGGATGGATTTCGGAACCTAAGTGAATTCCTTCGAAACGAAAAATGTGAATTTCACACGTACCAAGATAAACAGACTAGACCCTATTCAGTCATGATCAAGGGTATACATAAATCTCTGTCTGAAACAGAGATAGAGCGCCGATTCCAAGTAGAATACCCTGATCTCGGAAAAGTAAAGGTCACACGCAAACTAGGGTGGAAAACGAAAAACGCCCTGGACATGTGCATAGTTGCCTTTGAAAATGGGACTAACATAAAAGATATACATGCAATTACATCCTTACATGGAGCGAAAATTGCTGTGGACAGTCTTAAGTCTCCTAACCTTGTTGCACAATGCAAAAACTGTCAAGGTTTTGCACATACAAAGAATTATTGTGTCCTTGAGACAAAATGTGTCAAATGTGGTAAAAACCATGCGACAAAAGATTGCCCCAAGCCCGTTTCAATACATCCAAAATGTGTCAATTGTAACTCAAACGAACATCCCGCAAGCTACAGAGGATGCATAGTTGCGATCGAGGCCCAAAAGAAGTATAAGGAGAACACTCGAAAACAGCAAAGTGCAAAATTCACTGTCAAGACACCGTCACAAGTTCTTCGGGAAAAAAATTCAACTCCCTACTTACAAGGAGAAGGGGGAGAAAACTTAAAAACATACGCGCAAGTCCTCAAAAACGTCCAAACGCTTCAGCAAAAACCTACGTTGAATGAGAAACATGCTGACCCATTAACTGTTATTCTTGATCGTCTAAACCAAATTGATCAACGATTCACTGAATTCAATAGAAGAATCGGAGCACTGGAAAGTAAACTCCAATCCAAATCGAAGAAATAACCATGAAATATCTCAACATTATGTCATGGAATGCAAATGGGCTCATATCTAGAAAAAGTGAGCTCCAATTAGTGCTTGAGATAAATAAAATTGACATTTGTCTTGTGTCAGAAACACATTTTACTAAAGAATCTTATTGCAAAATAAGGGGCTACAAATGCTACCATGCACTTCACCCAAGCAATGCTGCTCAAGGAGGAAGTGCTGTTTTCATAAAAGAAAATCTCTCCCATCACGAATTCACTAAGATTGAAACAGAAATGTTCCAGATTAGTGCAATAGAGGTAAAAATGGAGTCATTCTCAACCATAGTAGCGAGCATCTATATACCACCAAAACACACTGTCAAAGAAGAAGATTTTGCTGATGCGTTTGAGCACCTGGGAAATCGGTTTATCATCGGAGGGGACTTCAACGCCAAAAACACATACTGGGGCTCCCGAATTACCTCTACACGAGGAAGAGAACTGTACCAGTACACATCTAATCATAACTGTGAACCACATTCAACAGGCAAACCAACATACTGGCCAACAGACAGAAAGAAACTTCCTGACCTCATTGATTTCTTCATTACCAAAAACATATCAACAAACTATCTGTTAGTACAAGAATGCTTTGACTTAAGTTCAGATCACTCGCCCATTATTCTTACGTTAAGTGACTGGATCATCCAAGCTCAACAAAATCCGACACTTACTAACAACAAAACAGACTGGATCAACTTCAGAATTGAAATAAACCAAGAAATTGATCTCAACGATTCTCTAGGCACCCCAGAAAAAATAGACAGTGAACTAGCAAAACTCATTTGTAGCATACAAACAGTAGTCAGCCGCAACACACCAATTATAAAAAAGCGACAAAAAGGCTTGAACTATCCAAGGGAAATAATGAAAGCTATTATGAGAAAACGCAAAGCAAGAAAAAAATGGCAAGAAACGCGAAGCCGAGTGCACAAAGCTGCTTGGTATAAAGCTGCAAATGAGCTGAGACAGATGGTCAAGGAGATAAATGATGCAACCATGGAGAACCTTGTTTCATCTCTAACCAACTGTAGGGATACAGACTACTCCCTTTGGAAAGCAACCAAACACTTAAAAAGACCAATTGTGCAAGCTCCGCCCCTTAATAACGAACTAACTGGTAGGTGGATAAGGAGCAATCAAGAAAAAGCAGATGTCTTTGCAAATCATCTGGCTGATATTTTCTCAACAAACCCTGGAGTGCCTGATGAAGAACCTCTTGAAGTGGTCCAGCCGTCGGAACCAGATATTTCCATTCCATTTGTCACTGTCAAAGAAGTACAAAGAACAATTCAGAAGGAGATTAACCCAAAAAAAGCACCGGGATATGACTTGATCACTGGTTTAATCCTGAAATATCTTCCCCGAAAGACCATAGTCAAGTTAACAAAAATCATAAATAGTGCCATTAAATTTCGTTACGTCCCTCAGTTATGGAAAATAGCAGAAGTAATCATGATTCCCAAGCCAGGCAAACCGGCAAATGAGTTAAAGTCCTACAGGCCTATTTCACTCCTACCTGTGCTTTCAAAACTATATGAAAAACTCCTTCATAAGAGACTACTAGTAGTTGTAGAGGAACGAAAACTTATTCCAAAGCACCAATTTGGCTTCAGAAAACAGCATTCCACCATAGACCAAGTCCACAGAATTACAAGTCTCATTGAAAAAGCATTCGAAGAGAAAAAAGTGTGCTCTGCAGCCTTTCTGGATGTGTCACAGGCATTTGATAAAGTGTGGCATGAAGGTCTTATTCACAAACTTCGCAAATTCTACCAGCATGCTATGCAGCAATTCTGGAGTCTTATCTGACCGACCGATACTTCCGAATCAAACAAGACGACGCTTTCTCGAAACCTTTGAAGATTCATGCTGGAGTGCCACAAGGCAGTGTACTAGGCCCACTGCTGTACCTGCTTTACACTCGAGATCTACCAGAAACTGAAGAAAATATAACTGCGATGTTTGCAGATGACACCGCAATTTTGGCGACAGGAGAAACCAACATCGAATCAGTTACAAAATTAAACCACTCCATCCTCCGCATCCATGAATGGACAAAAAGATGGAGAATTAGATTGAATGAAGCGAAGTCTGTACATGTTGATTTCACAAATAAAAGGATCAACTACGTGCCAGCCTTCCTTGACAACAAGGCGATTCCTTATGCCAATGAAGCTAAATATCTTGGGATGACACTCGATGCCAAACTGAGGTGGAAATCACATGTTAAAAAGAAAAAGTCTGAACTAGTTATCAAATTCAGGAAAATGTACTGGCTTATGGGAAGACACTCAAAACTGTCTATCCACAATAAGCTCATATTGTACAACCAAGTCCTCAAACCTGTCTGGACATATGGTGCGCAACTGTGGGGGTGCACTGCACAAAGTAACCGCAACATTATTCAGCGCTTTCAGAATAATGTTTTGCGTACCTGCGTTGATGCATACAGATACTTCAGAAACGACAGATTACACTATGAGTTGAAAGTTGAATCTGTCAATGAGGTTATCCGCAAACAAGCCGTCAATCATCTTTTGAGGCTTAGAGATCATGTTAACGAGGATGTCGTTCAGCTCCTTGACACCGAAGATCTACTTAGAAGACTTAAAAGAACTAAACCGCATGAACTAAGTGAAATAAAATGAACGTCAAGACTAGTGAATCAATAATCAGAACAATAAGTCTAAAGTGAAGTATATTAGATCTTAAGAAAATGTATATATAAAGTAACCACATGAATATTGCTTATAAGTTGTTATTACTTGGCGCAATAAAACTTGTCAAAAAAAAAAAAAAAAAAAAAAAAAAAAAAAATTTCTATGCCACAATCAGTATTAAAGCTACATCAAGTCCTAAAACAGTTGACTGTAAAACATTAAAGAGAGCAACCGAGAGAATCGGAGGACGGAATATTTCACAGAGTAAACTCATCAGTTGTGATTACATTTTTTTTTTTTTTTTAATTTTTTTTTTTTTTTTTTTTTTTTTTAACAAGCACCTACTACCTACGTTTTAAACATCATGGTTCTAGGATTGGTTATACAGGGATACTTCCATAAGAGTAGTTCAATCTGAATTTGGACAATGTTTCATGCAAATATTACCGATTTTTACAACTAGCGAACGGCCTTATTTCGATTTTTGACTGATTTTTCAACTTTGAAATTTTTGAAAACTTGATACATATTCTTATAGGAAATTTTACGCTGATTCCGAATATACCACATGTTAGTATGCTGAAAAAATTATTTCGCACAACAAATCGCAAAAAACAGGCTATTTTGAACTATTGGACTACATTTTTGAAAATTTCAACCCGAAGATATAATCCGATCATGCTGGCCAACGAACTTGAACTTTCGTTTTGTGTCCTTAACATTTTAAAATATGTTTGAAGTTTCTAGCACAATTCTACGGACAGTTATCGTCTGGAATGACACATACATACATACATACATACAAACGAGATTTTTTGAGGTAGTGACCAAGATAGTCTTGTGTTTCAATGTATTTTATTTTTTTATTTTTCCATTATAGCGACGTTTCGGCCCTTGATACGAGCCCTATTCATGCTTATCTAGAGAATTCTTCTCTAGATTGCTTCTAGAGATTCTTCAATTCTCTGGATAAGCATGAATAGGGCTCGTATTAAGGGCCGAAACGTCGCTATAATGGAAAAATAAAAAAAATAAAATACATTGAAACACAATACTAGCTTGGTCACTACCTCAAAAAATCTCGTTTATATCGAATTTTTACTAGTCAAGAAGATTATCCTGAATACATACATACATACATACATATATACATACATACATACGTACATTAAAAAATGCGTTAAACTTCAGAATATGATTCAGAATAGCCTGAAACGGATTTCTGCATAAAATGTTTTCAAAAATTCACATTCTACAAATTTTGAGGCGAGAGCAATAGCTTAATTTTCTTCAAAAATTCGCTAATACGGGGTTTAAAAAAAGATTGCAGAAATTTTAAAACCTCACCTGTGGAACATGTATGTCCTAACGTGGCCTCTATGCTTATCGACCCAACGTGACCGCCGTTGTTGTTGGTCGGTGCGTTACCATAACTGTGGGCGGTTTGATGGAAATGGTCCTTGATTTTGGATTTTCCGAAAAACCCTTTCCCAAAATCAAAACCTTTACCCTCGTCAGGTGTGTGGAATTTGTCTGCGTGTTCTTCGCCGTGGTAATGGTGGTGGTGGTAGATGATCGGCCCGAAATCATCAGGTCCGGGTCCGGACCCCAACCCCCGGACGGGGTCCGAGAACGAGAAGCCGGGCCCGCTAGCGCTCGCATGAGGGCCGCCTCCGGAGTCTGCAAGATTGAATTTACCAACACTTGTACCCGCCTGGTTTCCAGTGCTGCCGTGGTTACCGTAGTCTTTGGCAAAACCGTTGTTACCGATGTCGTAACTGTAACTAGTGACGCCCTGAGATTTCAAGTGACTCTCCCCGCTGGTCTGGGCCTTCATATTGTGCTTGATATTGACGTAGGTTGAGCTGTGGACTTGCCCCGTTGGTTTGAAATTACCTAGAAACAATCGTCACCACGTTACACAAATCGTTTAAAAACAAAGCTACAGTACACTGAAAATCATGTCGGATTTTGTTTTAATTTTATTAGCATTTTGGTTTAATTTTTATAAAGCCTCAATTGTGTAACAGTGACCTTTGAATCATATCCGAAGAATATTATGATAATTAATCATCCTTGACTCATTAGAATCATCACTACTAAACCATATTACTTAACAAAAATGATTTCTTAAAAAAAAAAAAAAAAAAAAAAAGTTTATTCAACTTGTTATTCATAGACGAACAAGTAAATACTAGGTAGGTGTTTCATTTTTAGCGAATTTTCTTAGAAAATGAAGCTATTGCAATGGCTCCAAAAATTTTAAAATAAAAATTTTCAAAAATTTTCTTCATCGAAATCTGTTTTGAGGCATTCTGAAATGATTCCTGGATTTTAACGCTTTTTTATATGTATATATATGTATGTGTCATTCCAGACGATAACTCTCGATAGATTTGAGATAAAAACTTCGTTCTTTCGCCAAAAAATCAAGCGTTTCAAAAGAAAGGATGAGTTCGCTGGGCAACACTTTTTGAGCACATTAAAGTGGTCAAATTTCAAAAAATGTACTTGAAAAATCACTAAAAAAGGCAAAAAACTGCTAAAAATTAACAATTTTCTATTTTTTAGCAGAATGCTAATCGAAAAAAATTAATCGAACATGAACTAGGACATTTAAAAATTTAAGGACAAAATTGTACTGAAAAAAGTACTTGAATTTCATTAAAATAAGCTAAAAATCGATAGGAACACTTGAAAAAAATCGTAAAAATCCACAAAATCGTTTGTTCATTGGAATATTACTGACAAAAAGTTAATTTGCTATAAAATGTATAATGAAATTTTTATTTGTCCCCAAAGTGCTCAAATTTCAACAGAATTTAACATAAATGTAATATGACCCTTTATGAAAATTTGCTCATACGATCATGCTGCATGACTGGAATTTTACATCAATAGTTTTCCTCTGATTGATGTCAAATGTCTACTTGGTTATAATGCATAGATAATGGTGTATCATAGGCTCCAAATATTCATCTAGAGACTGGTGATATGAGTATAAGAGCTATCTAATAACATAAATCATAAGTGCGTTATAATTTACAGTTTTTTGTAATAATTACGAAAAAACATATTGGTAAATAATGCATGCATTACTCGGACGTCCCTATAAATGGATAGTATATAATTTTGGTAAAAGTTAAAATGTGAGAAAACACAAAATATCATGACTCCTCAGAGTTACCCTTCCCCCCATTAACCCCCTCCACCGACAGTAAATTTTCATCATAAAACCTTCAGCATAACATTTATAAATCCTGACACATTTCCAAAAACTAAACCAAATTCATAATTGAGCAAAAACGAAAGATCGTGAAAATTTGACGAGAATAGTTAAAACACCACCATGATTTATTGCTATTACCCCCTCCATTCACTCTCATCCATGATGAAATTTGTAACTCCTGATATATGCGATCCAAAACTAGACCGAATTCATAGTTTAGGGGAAAAAAAGACTCACGAAAATCGGACGAGAATTGTTGAAATAACATGATTTATCAGTATTACCCCTCCATTCACCCTTCTAATGGTAAATTTGATACTGACATATTTTCCAAAACTATATCGAACTTATCGAATCAAAAAATCTAAAAAAATAGTTTAAGGACAAACAAGAATCACGAAAATCGGTCGAGATTTTTAGCTTGGGCAGTAACGAAATTCCCAAAGATGAAATTACAGCAAGATTTCATTACAGCAAGATTTCATGAGATGAAAGCACAGCAAGATTTAAATTGAAATGGAATCGGATGAAAATCGCGAAAATTGGTTGAGAATTGTAGTCTGGGTGGCGTCGACAAAATTCGTCGAAAAAACCACGTTTTCTCTGCTTTACCCCATCCATTCATCCTCTTCCATCACGGAGTTAAAAATTTCCGGGATTTGCTGCACAACTAGACTTAAATTGGGATCGAACAAAGAATGAATCTCGAAAATCGGTTAAGAATTGTGGCGTGGGCCACGTCGACAAAATTTGTCACACACACACGCATGCGACTGGGTGCGCACAAACACACACACACACACACACACACTATGCGAACTGGCAAAAACCCTTTTCATAGAGATTTTTTTCTCTCGCAAAACTTGCTTTTGTTTCTCATGTTATGACGGAAAATTAATACCGAGATGAAGAACTAACGTCAACATGAGTGAGAATGCAAATAGCTATTAAACGGCGAATAGATTCAAAACCTTCTACCGAATTGGGTGAGCAGTATAGCTTCCTCACTCATTGTGACATGGACGTACAGAATTGGTTGAAGAACAAAATATTATTCGAAATGGTTGAAAGCAAAATGGAACGGTAATCTATGTGTGTGCATGCTAATATACAAAATAGGGTAGTGATTCATGTTTGCGCATGCGCATACCGAAACTTCAACTCAACGGTATTCACCTGATGTATTATGACCAAAAAGTTACCGGCACAGTCCCTGATCATTGTGTCAAAATCAGTCTGTTTGGCACGGAGTTTAATCTGTCACGATAAATTTTGGGTTTACGGATGTGCATTTGTTTGGAAACTTTGGCTACGGAATTCATGGAATACCATGTTGAGACTTGTACTCAATGAAATCAATATTTGAACGATATCAGACCAATAGTGGATTTCAAAAAATCGGCGTTTCGGAAAACTATGTTTGCGCATGCGTACACGCTACTGTTCTTACGATGGCGATTGAAGGAGCGCATCGGCAGAATTCCTGAAAATTCCCTCGAATTCTGATCCAAACTTAGTATCATTTTGACCGTTGCAAGAATTGGTTCAGAGAGACAGAGTTTATACAGACAAACTTACAGAAATGTAACGATAATTGATCATCAAACTCTGAAACGCAAAAATCAAGTCTTAATATTGTTTTTAAGGGCACAATTTTAGCCGATTTTTTGCACGAACTCAAAGTTTCCCTACTTTCCATGGCGAGGTAAAAAAAAAAAAAAAAAAAATATATATATATATATAAATACATGAATAATTAAGTAGCTAGATTGATTAGTAGGTTGACTAATAAATTGTTCACTAATAATTAATAAATGATGGAAAAATACACCTGTTGCTGTGGCAGCATGTTTGATGACTCCGTAGCTGTTGATGTCATTGGCAGGGTTGCGATTATACGACACGTCTGCAAACGGCCGTTGCTTCTTCCCACGACCTTTGGCAGGACTTTTTTTGTTAGGCGAGTGCAGCTCTGGGCGCGGAGCAGCGCCTGCGTCAGCGGTGATTTTCGCTACTTCGGCAGCGATTTTGGCGCCGTAGTCGTAACCGGAATTAGCGGCGATTTTGGCGCCATAGTCGTAACCGGTATTAGCGGCGATTTTGGCGCCGTAGTCGTAACTGACGTCGGGCGGTTTGTCGCTGAAGTCGTCGTTTCCGAAGACGTGGACGCTCGCGGAGCTGTCTTTTGTCGGGTAGTCATGGATCACTTCGTAAGAGTAGCCCCCTTCTTTGCCTTTGGCTGGAAATCAAAAGTAGATAAGTAGATAGTTTTATTGGTTCATTTAAATACTAAACATCCAGAATGCCAAGGAAGAGTGTTCAAAACCATACAGAAAAATATACCTAAATGTCATTCTGAAAACGTATTATTTTAAAGAAAAACTGGTTAATGGACTGTCAAACATTCATAATAAGTGTGAGGAGATAATAAAATCGGGAGAAATGAACATTTTTAGAATTGCTCAGGATACAACAAAAAAGTCAATTCAACCATATTCAAAATTAGAGCAAAATTTACTCCTTTTTGATTGAACGACTTCGTACTGAAATGACCGTCTATAATTGTAACAATACTGGTTATAATATGCATCTGTTGTAAACGGGCAACCAATACCTAATCAAAAAATAAATAAAATAAAAATGACATATAACAAATACAATACCTAAATAAAGAAAAATATTGTTGGAGATTTATTTTAAATTTGATTTTTATCAAGTATCCCCTAAAGAAGCCCTTGTTCCTAGAGAGGGATGTTGAGGGCTTGAAGTTGGAAACAGAAATCTAAGTATGTTAGGGCATATCTTTTCTGAAGTTGATAATGCATCATAAAACCAAGAAAATCCACATTTTATTAATCATAAAAATTTTATTTTTATGATTAATAACTTTTATGATTAATTTATTATTTATTTTTATATTATTATATTTATATTTATATTATTATATTATATTTATATTATATATTATATTTATATTATTATTTATATTTATTTATTATATTAATTATTTTTATGATTAATTTATTATTTCAATCATAAAAACATAAACCACGTTTCTTCACCTACAGCCCTTTTTATACCCTTTATATTTTCATCTGGAAATTTTAGTAGGTTTTATTTAGTGGAAACCGTGGAAATAACTTTTTTAAATCGAAATTACAACAATAAACATTAAATTATAAAAACATGAAAATGATGTTTTGTCAACTAGAGATTTTTTACACCTATTGAGAAGATGTTCAACCTTAAATTAAGAACTGATTATTTGGTGTTACTTTATCTTTACTATAGAAACCTAAACCTGAATCTGAAAATTTTCTGCATCGTTTTAAGGGGTCGGTAGTCAGTTAGAGAGATTGACAATTTAATTTCTAAAGTTTTATGGTTGTAAAAATGCAAATACACGAATTTCCTAACCACTATTTCGTGTTTTGAATATCCCCAACGGAGTTTTGATTGAAGATTTTCAGTATACGTGAACTTTAATGGGAAAATCATCCATTACTCGAATTTAATTGCGTAAAAAACCTTGCCATTAAGCGGGAAATAGGTTTGGAATGCAAAATATCAAGTTTTTAAGATATTCTTTCTCAAAAATCAATGATTTTCTTCAGGCGGAATCGCATGGTGATGTTCATTTTAATTTATATTTTCATTTATTAACACCAACTAGAAAAAAACATCGAAACAATGAAATCTTAGTTTGCTTTTCGCTTCAGAAAAAATCTATAAAGAAATGCATGACTCAGGATCTTTAGTTCGTCTGTGACTTACGATGATTTTCCAAATTGGTATTGCGAATAACATTAAATAAAAATCCCTACGTGGTAATATGTCTTGCATGTTTTTAAATCCTTTATACCTTATAAGGAAATTTAAATTCAAGTTCATATAACAAACTTTCCAAATTCTTACACAACGATTTACTCTTTCTGTTGGATAGCCCTTCTACGCAGATTATTGGTCTTAATCATTTTTAAACGCCGTATATAGTAGGTAAATGATTAATACTTGGCGTATCGGGCCTTCCAGAAGGGTTCACACCATTGCAGTTCCAGGACCTCACATTTTGCTTTATAGTATCTAAATGTCAAACACTAGAGAAAACAAGCAAAAACAAAAAATATGCTATAAGCTTTCCAACAAGTGGCGAACGTTTTTTGTACGATGACATATGCGTAAGATACAGTTCCATAGCAACGATTTGGTTGTATGCGAGGTATAGGTATATATGAGTACATTTACAGATTTCGTTCGATAAATGTATACAAAAACAGTAGAAGGTGATAAAATCGTAGATTTACGGCACAAACCAACTAAAAGTTTTTCTTTTCATACATTTATTACTAATAAATTACCATTATATTCATTTATACAACATTCTAAAATGACAAGTAGTAGATGCATTAGAACGGTTTATTTTGTATTCTTCAATTGTTTGTTGCTTGTTAAAACACCTCATTTCCATGTTTATTCAATTTAAACATATTACAACCTCCAAGTTCTTTAGGTTTTGCTATTCAATTCAATCCATTAAGTGAATCCTGTTGAATATTTTTCACATTCCAAAGCGGAATAATCCTTACGAATAGTCTAATTTCCTCGTGCTCGGTTTCTTTTGGGCTCTACGCCCTGTAGCCCTATTGTTTCGTTACATAAAATTGGTTTAGATGTTCTGAGTGCGATTTCAGAAATTACACAAACTACACTATTTAATTTATGTTTGGAATTAGATAAACGGATCGGTAAATATACTAAAAAATATTATTCCACCAGTTTTTGATATCTACGATATAACTACAAATTTGAAGTTCACGCATGCGCAGCTGCTGTTCATGAGAGTGGATTTCATAGCCTCTATTCATCTCAATAACACCCGGCTACTTCCAAAAACCAACCATACTGAAATTGGTACAACTGAGTTTAAGTTCTTGATTTAGACGATGCCCCCCCCCCCCCCCCCCCAAAAAAAAAAAAAAAAACTTCAATAATTCTGTACGGTAACCAGCTCTAATCAGAGAACGGAATGAGATATCGTAATAAATTCTGGTTTCACCATCGTGTTCAGCAATAACAAATCTTTAAAATGAGGTAACACTCGGCAAAAAATTGAAAACGTATATTTTGTGCCAAATACTTTCTCCTTTTGGGTAGTCCAAAAACTTGTTGATTTTTTTCCTGACTTTTATTTGCTTAAAACGTATCATTTGCCCCAAAAACTCTCTCCAAGTTACATTTCGATATCTCAAAAATTGTAGAAAAAAATTTAGGTAGGGGGTACATTTGGGATACACAGAAATGGAGACGCTGGCAGGCTTCATAATATTACATGACACAGGGAAGGAAATGAAAAGCACTTATGCAGTTTGCGTAGTCAGAACCGAATTTTCGAATAGAGATAGGTAAAACATTAGTAGGTGAGAAGTCAAGCTTTATACGCGAAAGTCAAGTTTCACTGAATAAATTTCGGTGGTTATTTGTCCCTAGGTGCGCTGTGGTTAATAGTAATTTTGACTTAATCAGTGGAAAATTCGTTTACAAAATACTTTCCTATTTCGGTGCCGCTAGTTCGCGGAGCATGTTGTAAAAAATGCCACGCGAATCGGTCAGCTGGAGCTCAGGATGGAGCCTGTCTTTTCATTCGTCTCTTGATGTCCTGGAGAGGCTCCCTATCAAATTTCGTTATAATCAGACAGACGACATAACTTTTAGCACACTCGGCTGATCAGGATGGAGCCTGTAAGGTCATTCATCTCTTGTTGTCCCACAGAGGCAATCAATTTTCAACGTCCTACGGTGAATTGGAAAGATTTGAGCACGATTTTTCCATCATCATGATTGATATTACGGCTCGTGGTCAGCTGATCCTCACCAAAGTGAGCGAGGCACGAGTTCCAACATGATAATACAACATATCAAAATTTGGTCCAAATAGGACCAGCGGTTTCGGAGGAGTAGTGAGCACAAAATATTGTCCATAAATATACCTATACCATAAACATATACTAAAGAAATATGAAAATAAACGAATATTGTACAAATGTTCTACACCCTCTGAAACGCAAAGAAAATGCATCTCAACCCCCAAGTGCCGCCGCCCGGTGTTGCAAACGTGGAAAAAAATCCATTTTCCGAATGTGGGAATTTGAATTATTTAATAGACGTTTCTTATAGTAAATTAGCTGTAGAATCAAGATATGGTAACTGTTAATTGATTAAAATTCTATTTCACTGCTTTTTATTCTCCAAAGTTCAACTTTAGTGGTAATTGGAAAAATACCCATGTTTTCTACGCTTCTTTCAAATACTTTCACTCTCACTACTTACTCGTTTTTAATCAAATATGCTATGTAGTATTGTTGTTGGTACCCTACTCGACCGATTCATCGTTAAAAAACAGGCTTACGAAACGCGAAATAAATAGTAAAGTTAAAAGGTTTGAATAGTGAGTTAGACCATAGTTACCCTATATCTTTTAACTTTCAAGTTCTGCTACATTAAGCTACAAGCGGTCTCTAATATTATTCGATTCCTAGTATAGCGACGAAAGTGCGATCTGAATTTCACCCCCAGATGTGGACGTAATTGCAATTTTCGTGGAAAAAAGTGATAGCTGATGGTTATGGAGAAAATTGAGCGGTTTACGGAGAAATGTAAACAAACAGGTGCATACTCCTGATGTTATCCCAGGGTGGTTGTTTGGGCTGTTCAAGACTCAGAAAGCTCAAATAGGATAAACAGATATCCGATTATGCGGTTGTTAGTTCTCCCAGTTTCTTAGTAGTAAGGTCGATAAATGTGAGCTGTATATTATATGAGCTACTTTAAAAAAAATATAATACCTATAGACTTTTACAGGTCAAAATTACGACAACGTCGATTTTCATTTTCCAGTCATGCAGCTTCAATATATGAGCGAATTTCTATAATTTTTCGCATTACACGAATTATAATATTTCTGGAATTTTGTCACGTTATATATATGTAGAAAATTCATTACAATCAAATTATGGAAAAACAACTTTTTCTGAATGATATTCTGCTACAGAAACCAATTTTAGAATTATCAACATTTTTTTGCAGTTTTTGTCGAATATTTAGCACATTTTAAACTAATTAAAGTACATTTACCTACCAACAAATAGAAGTGAACGATTTTCCCGCTGTTTAAGTTTATAGTTGATAAATTTTTTCTAAGTAATAATATGCTAGAAATGTAATCAAGTTTATCTTGCTCATAAAGAGCTGCCCAATGAACTCATAATTGATTTCTGGAATGATCGTTTTCTGGCGGAAGAACGGAATTGTTTAATGACAATACAAGGGGGGGAAATTCTCTCGAATTACAATCAAACATACGTATAAATAAATCCGTATACATGAAAAGGCGTTAAGCTCCAGGAATCATTATACCAAACGCCTCAGGATAACCATGAGAAAAATTTTGAAAAAAATAGGATTTTATACGTTGAGCTTTATTTCCTTTGAAAATTCCCCGAAAATTTTCGTTTTAGCTTGAATAATAGTGTATATTAGTACTACATTCAATGGAAAGAGTTTTTTCAATTCCGTTTCCAAGCAGAATCGTTAAAATAATATGATTATTGTAGCACGACAACATACGTAGCAAAAAACTTTCATTTTTGGCATTGTGAACTTAATCAGTAGTCAACAAATTTCTTGGGTAGCATCCCACGGTTATGAGACTGTTTGAATAGGTCATTCTAACCGTAAAACAAGGGAGGTAATATCAAACTCATAAAGCCTTGAGTGATTGAGAATTTTTTCAAAAATCGAGGGTTTTGCAACACTGTGCGCCGTGCCGACGGCTGTAATACCTAGTTTTCTAGGAAAATTTGGGTAAACATCTAACATCGAATGACGGCTTCCAGCTCTTAGAAAGCTTTGAATGAAGAACGAAAACAAAAATTAGGTTGAAATAATACAATAGGTAAGCCAACAAAACCCAAAAAGATCGTTGGCCAATAAAATAAGGTACTATTTATAGTATACATTATGGAAGGAGGAATTTGATTCGTTTCTAATTCCAATGACTTAAGAAAAGAAAACACCAATAGCATCCTTCTTTACCGACTAGCAAGAACAAGATGATTTACACATCATTCAAACGGTTTAAGCTTTTCAAGGATCTGTGAGTGTTTTGGTGAAACTCCATCTCAAATGAATCTATCTAAATTCCCGCTTTTCAAATGTCTTGAACATGCATGTAACCCTATACTACATTTTTTCTGTTGGAATTGACTATCAAACACGGCACCTCATGTGGAACCACGAAAAGTATAGTTTTAAGAACATTTCAATACTAACAGAACAGTCAGATGTTGAATGTTTTTACGTATTTGAGGAGCTGACATGGAAAAGCAGTTAAGTCCAAAAATCGAAAGAACATTTTTTTTCGTCGAAGTGCAAGTAAACCCGTCCTTGCTAGATCGCACCCTGAATAAATGTGTGACGTTTGTATGGAGAAGAGATTATGTCCAAAAAAATCTGTGAAAAGTTCAGAGGGAGTTCCTATGAAATTTGATTTTTGGACTTAACTGCTTTTCCATGTCAGCTCCTCATTTGTTTTCCAGTTCTATTTTTCCAAAGGTAGGCCATTATTTCATGTGCGTTGAAGGGCAAACGGGAAACTTCCCGAGATCAATAGGTTTGAAGGCAAAGATCCGAATAACTATCAACGTTTCGAAGGAATAAGGAAGAGTGACCAATGTTTTCGTCTACATTTTCGTTCACTACTAACCGATTTACCAGGCGGATTTTCGCGTGATGGTGTAGCTCAAAGAGAATGTTACGCTTTCGTAAGTGGTCACCACTCCTTTCACACATGTGTGAAAACATGTATACAGAAATGGGTAAAAGTAAAGACACGGCTGATGGAGGGCTGTCTCCGTAAGATTACAAGGCACAAGGAAGAAAATGAAAACCCTAGAAATGAAAGACGGCGCTAATTTACGAAGGGTTGTGAAGTCGTTATCGAGCTCCTAGAAAGCCTTGAATGGAGATAGGAAACAAAAAACGTCTGCCAAGTTGGATCTTGAAAAATTCCATTGCGGCAAAAGAATAAATCAAGATGTAGAGTGAAACGCCATAACTAGTCAATTAAGAAAAAAGATAAACGATGTAATTTACGTTTGCGCATGCGCAGAATGAAGTAATAATTTGAGAAAAATGAAATCGGTACGGAACCATCTACAGCTTAAAATGCACATACCCTGACAATTTCATCAAAATCGGATGAATACTGTGGAAATTAAGATCGTTACAAGGACTTCACTTTGGCTCATGAGCAGTAGCTATTATTATACTATCATGTTGAAATTGATATGGAGTATCATCAAATCGTCTTCTCCCATCTATAATCTAAATTTAGGCGAAATCAAACGACTGGGGTGTGAAAAAATGGAGCATAATGGAATTCACATTAGCGCGTGCGCAGATTAGAGTATTGATTTGACAACAGTCAAACAAATAGGGAACCATCTACAACCCAACCCGCGTATGCCCTGACAATTTCATAAAAATAGGATAAAAACTGTGGAAATTAAGCTTGTTACAAGGATTTCACATTGGCACATGCGCAGTAGCCATTAATGATACCATCATATTGACATTGATCTGGGAGGATCAAACCGTCATTCCCCAACTATAATCCGAATTCAGGGAGATCGGACGACTAGGGAGTGAAAAAAATGATGCTTGGTAGAATTTACGTTTGCGCATGCGCTGAGTAGAGTATTGATTTCGCAACAATGGAACTGCGCAGAGTGACGTGTTGGGTCACTAACGATGAAACCTATAGGCGACCGTCTACACGCTAACCCACACATTCCCTAAAAATCTCATCACAATTGTATGAAAACTGTGGAAAATAAGCTTGTTACAATGATTTGCAGACACATGACACACACACAATGACACGGTCGCGGCAATGACCTTGATGTTATTAGGGGCCACTCCTTTTAGCTCAGATATCGTTTGGCGCAGATCATTTCTATCATATTTACTTTTCTTAGCCCGCCAGGTCTGCTCCATGGCCACGCTGCCACTGACAACCTGGACATCCACACATCCACACACACACAGACACACACACAGACACACACACACACACACACACACACACACACACACACACACACTCAGACACACACACTTTACACACATCGACAGGCACGGAACCAAAGTTGTTCAGAATGGCCTAAAACGTAAAATGCGAGTGAAAATTTTGAATTTGGAGACCAAAAATGTTTTTTCTCTCGAAAGTGAAAACAATGCTTCCGCTACCTTTAGGTAGACACGGACGGAATTAGGGGAAACTGGTAAGCCATTCATATTCCAAAAACTGCTGGTTAAAGAAATGTAGAATTTCATTATATTATTCATCATAGAAGGAGGAAAATGATTTGATCCCAATTTGAATGACTTCAAGGAGGAAAACACCAATCCTACTCTCTTTACCGACTATATGCGTCAAAATTACCCCAACTCTGCCGCTGTCACAGTTGTGAGGAAATGTAAGAAACCTCTCAACCCAACGGTTTATGTTCTCATTTTCTTCTGGCGATCTAGCTACCCTATAACTATTCAACCGTAATTAGGACCACAATAGCACAATAATTTCAGAGGTATGACGTCTGGACGAGTGAACTCGCGTAGTAGGTTTTAGTTGACTTTACAGCGGCTCATGGATCATAAGATCTGATAAAATGATAGCATCTCAAAAAGTAGCGAACGATCTTCTGCTATGAAAACTGAGGACTTTACATTTCCCTAGCAACGCATTGGTTCTGCGTGAAAATCAATAAAAAACATGTTGGCTCGCGCTGGGTTTCGCTTAATTTTCGAGCACAAAACCCAGCAGTAAAACATGATAAAAGTTGAAACTAAAAATCACAAATGTTTTTGAATTGTAAATTACCATTTAGAACGACTTTTTTGCCATAAAATTGGTAGTTAACAAGTTCTTTGCACTCAATGTGCCCAAATTTCGAAACTATGTAACATCATATAACATGATAATTTACGATAATTCGCTCATAGATCATGCTGCATGACTGGAACTTTTAAAGATTCTTTCGCGTTTTTTAACTTATGGCATTAAAACGGCAATAACTCGCCTCAGGATCTCAGTAAAATCAATCACAATCAATCATCTGTGAAAAGAGCATTAAATTTCCTCTTTGATTTCAAATCACCATTTTGTAAGACAACTAAATACGTAAGAAAGGCGGCCAAATGCAAATTTTGAAAATTCCCAAGAATCGGATTTTTAAAATTTGTTTTCTTTCTTTTAATGCGTACTATTTTTGATAGTCATTCTACGAAAAAAAAAAAAAAAAAAAAAAAAAAAAAAAAAACGATCTCGAAATCTCAGCATTCCAACGGCAAAGTCAATTTTACTCTAATTTTTGTTGATTACGAAAGTAAATAATGTTTGAATGCTGAAGAGCATGTAGTTTTTTCTTTCTTTCTTCAATATTATATCCGAGTTTTACATTTTAACCATCTAGATTTAACGGTTAATGGTTTTCAATATCCAATTTCTGATAAGAAGAGATAGATATTGAAAATTTGTACCTATTCAAAATTTGAGAATATTATTCGTCAAAACTTTCATGAGAAACATCCAGTTCAAGCAAAAAGGGGGAAAATTAAATATTATATTTCAGAAGAATAGTAGTGTCCTTAGAGGTTCCGCACAGTATTTTTCTATTTGGTGCGTTCATATCTGGACATAGAGTAACCCAGAGAGGGTTATTCCATTTAAATATCACTAATTTGAGACCTTTGCCTGCCACCCTGGGTGCTGAAGACGTTTTTTTCGAAAACTATTATCTTGACTCTATACCACGTGAAGCACATTAGACGAAACACTTGGCGCCCTCGTGAAATGAATCTTCCCATCCTAAATGTTTTCTACTAACGCTTCATTGATTGGAATATACCGTAATGTACCTACCTAAAGTGTCCTCTTCCCTTTGCCCAACCCATTCTACTATCGGACCTCCGATTGGGAAATTATTAGGTATCTCGAAGGTTGGTTACCCACAAGGCCTTCGACGGGGGGGGGGGGGGGGGGGGGGGGGGGGGCTTTGACTCTGTAGTTTTGCAAGTACTGTGGCGGTACCTGTTAGAAAAGTGGTGAACTATTTTGCATGAACAAGCACCCCACGGCCCCTCAAACCCTAAATCTCAGACATTTCAGTTTTCGTCAATTACCATGCACACCGTACAACCTGTCAAAATCAAATTTTGGGAATAACTCTAGATTTCATCTTTCCGTGTTGAGATGAAGAATTTTTCCCTCTTAACCCACTTTATAGAAAAGTTGTATTCACATTTTTTTGGAAATTCCAAAATTTGGCGTTGTCTCAATTCGTTAATTTTACTCATGAAAAAGACAAACCCTTAGCTATTTTTCGATCATATTGAAAAATAAGGATATAATAATAAGGTGCAACGGGCCCTTAAGAAAGTAGCGCAAAACCTCGCACAAGATGGCGTATACATTTTTAAGCGATTCAAGCCTCATTCTCTAACCCTTGGAAATTTAATGGAGCTCGAATTGAAACGATTCTCTCTAAAATTCCTGCTTTTCAAATGACTTGTGAATATGTAACCCTACTAACTTATTTACCAGAAGAATTTCCAAGGGCGGATTGTTCTCAAAGTCTTCAGGTATCAAATTTCAGTCCGAAGAGTGTGTAGATCCCTTGAGTAAACGCTCATCCCACTCTTTCCTCAAAACTCCAATCGACATGTTGTCTCAGAGACTGGAAATAAATTCCTTAAACGAGTTTCTCCATGGGGAGAAAACTTGAAAAGGCAATATAACTTGGAGCGAAGATTCTCCGACGCTCGACGCTCTTTAGCCTAATGGCGTTGAAACGGTTGCTCTCCCGGCCGGCGGCGTTGGTGCCAACTTTAACCGTTTTCCTTATTATAAGTTTTATCAAGATTATTCTTTATTGTCGGTGCTACGGCGAATTAAAGACGGCTTATTCCCACGTAGATGGAAAGTGACACTTTACAGTTTCACTTTCTTGCGGCGCTGCTTATTCTGGCCGTTTTATTAAATTTTTATGTTACTGGACAATGAAGACTTTGGACATTTAAACGTAAAATGCGAATATATTTACATTCAAAAACATTGTTCGGATGAGAGTACCAAGCTGTTAGTGGGTCACATTACGCAAGAACCTCCAACTTTCATAAGACGGTTAACTATATATCCATACTTTTGGATGATTCCTCATACCTACTTATTATCCACCCTTAAAAGATCCAAAATAATCCAATATAATAATATATAATGATCCAATATATTTTTTCTCTGAAGAGATAGGTAAATGAGCAGCTTACGAAAATCATATCATCTACACGATCGTCCGACAAAACACCACACGGTTTTGGGAGAGAGGGAAACTGTAGATTTCCAAGATTTCCGTTCTTTCCAATGTTTTCTTGTTCTATACATGGTGAAATACCATTTTATTCATTAAAAAATTGTAGGGGGGGGGGGGGGGGGGGGGGGGGGGGGGGGGCTTTGAGGCAATGAGTCTTGATATAGGCGGTAAATCATTGTAGTAGGTATTATTGAAATCCATCACATCCAAGTACTTTCGCCTTAGCAGGCCTGTTTAGGGAACGTTATGGTGTTTAGATTTGTGTTTATCAGGGAATTATAGCTATTGTTGTGCAGTGTAAGGTCGAGTCAGTGTTTGTTGATTTGACGGGGTGATTATTGCCAAGATTCCAAGGGGAGGAAGATTGCAGAAGTTAGAGGTGTTGATATATTAATTTATATAACACATTAATATATATTGGGAAGCCAAAAAAAATCAATTCTATATTATAAAAAGAGTATTTTATGTGAGCCTGGGCTATTCAAAGTAAATCTAAACACCATAACTATCCCTGAAGAGACCTGCTAAGGCGAAAGTACTTGGATGTGATGGATTTCAATAAAACTATAATGAGTTACCACCTATCTCAAGACTAATTCCCTCAAAGCCCCCCTATAACGAAAAGCAACAAACCGATCACATTAAAAAAAATATATATATGTATATATATTTATTTCTTTTTTGACATTGAAAACTGACTGGAAATTTTGTTAAGCAAAGAAAAAACGTCACGCAACCTATAATCAAGTTGGGTGTTGTTATGATTGTGCATACTAGCAACATGCAGTCAATAAATCATATGATGTTCGGTTGGAGAAATCAGTACGAGTTGCAAGTATTTTGTCATAATGATGTCAATGGATACTTCAAAATACCAGTTATTAAAAAAAGGACTGTGAATTCATATTCGTGGAAGAATTGGGTATCGTCGAGACTGGTTGACAGCAAATTCAGTAATTGTGTGTCAATAATTATTTTATGTTTTCTACTTGTCATTTTGTTTGAAACAATAAAAAACATTGAAATTACTGAGACATTTTCAATGCTCATAGCTCTTCTCTCATAAGAGAGAAAGTATGAGCGGCCTGCCGCGTTTTCGCCAAGAAATCAAAGATCTGATAAGAAACGAGTGCTAAGGACAGCAATATTGAATGAACGAATGAATAATTTCTTTTGTTGTATTATTACTACAAGAAGCCCTAAAAAATGGAAATTTTTCTCAATCCTGTTTCTTCAATTGTCCCAGAACAAAACCTAAAAATGTTGGTTTGGTTGAAACACAACCATTGATTGATAGTGGTTAAAGGTGAAGCGGGTCAAGTGGCTCATTTTCTGAAAAAATCGATCCATTGTTTATCACCTTGTTATGACCTTTGAGCCGCGACGTTACCCAACCCCTACGCAACGCTCCGAAAAATCGACGACCTCCCATAACAAAATCTGATAATGATGGAAATTATTGTCATTCCGATGTCAAAACTGAAACGAATCCGCGGGGAGGCTGCTTCGAGCGCGTGCGGAAGGTTCGAAGAGCGATTGTCAGCCGTAGCTAACAATGGACGCCACCATCACGGCCTCAATCGTTTAAAAGGCCGGCAAAACTGGATGCCAGAGGTTGGATACTGTAAAAAACTTCCTGTTCCACCCTCCGAACACCACCCACTTCAAAGGGGTGGGGAACTTAAATGGTCTTATAATCGTCTCTACGTGCGTTTCGACGTCTCTGAGCCTCTTTTTTTTCTTTTCTTTAGAAAACCGAACAAAGACCGACACATAGCGATACATTTCACTTTTTTCCCGGGAGAGCCTTCTGTGTAGTCGGCCTAGTCAATCCGCGACGATTTTTGATTAGATGAGAGTCGACGGCGATTCATCATTCGTCGAAAAAAGGAATGAGAGGGTTGAAGGGTGAGGAGGGGGGTTGAGAGGGCGCGAAAAAAGAGAATCCAGCGTAATAAAAGACTGGATGACAGCTGCGAAAGTAAAATGGGATTAGCGCCAAAGAGAAATCTATTCGTGTGATCAGATAAATGAACTTTTTCGAATCTGTAGTAAATTGATTTCACTCTTAAGAGAAAAATGAAGGAGATGACAAGAATTAAGGAATGCTCCGCATCCCAAGAGTGCTTAGTCTAAAAATTCCTAATCCAATACTGTATTGTGTCCGTTCGAATTCGCTATGCAAACTCCATGCTGTCTGTTACATCTTCATGGTATGGGATTTTTTGGAGAAATGTCAAAAACGAGATCCTAATATGAATCAACAATGCTGCAAATAATAGGAAAATTTTTTTTCTGTATTTAGATGGCCCTTTTACAAAGAATACTAGTCTATAAATATTGAAAGAATTCCTCTAAACATTATCTAAATATAACTGCATAGTTGTAAACTTATACCGAAGAGTAATTAATTAAATTAAATAAAATACCTACACTTTAGTAGAGCTTCTGTATTTAACAAGAGCTGATATCCAATTACGTCCTAGATGAAGTTTTAATTTTTGAGGTAATTTTATCCATTGGGCAAGGTACAGAGTGGTCAACCCTTGTGGCCAGGATTGTAAGGTGGTAGGTGAAAAACTCAGCAACTATGGTTAGGGCAGATAAATAAAAACACACCTCCATAGAATGACCGTAGTGATGTAGTGATGACCATAGAATACGTTTTTTTTTCTGGTTTACGCTTGAAAATCTGCTATTAACAGGTTGAATAGCAAAGTAACTAGCTCCGGAGCTCACTCAGCTGCTCTAAGGAGCATCAGGACGCTTTGTGAGTTCCTAGGTGCCCCAAGGGTCCTCCGATTTCAGCTTAGTATCAAAGAAATTCACTCCGAAACTCACTTATTTGATATAAGAGGCTTCAGAATTAAAAAAAAAAATCTAGATGTTTCATGAGGCCTCTATTTCAAATTTCGGCTTCATAGATTGAGTAGCAAACAAATTAGCTCCGGATTTCAGTCACTTTATCTTGGGGGGGGCTCAAGATTTTATGATTGGTTTCTCGGTGACCCAAGGGTGTGCTCCATTCCAAATTTTAGCTTCACAGGTCGAATAATAAAGAAAATGCTCCGGAGCAAACTCAGCTGATTTAGAGGGCTTCAGTCTTTTGGATCCGTTTCTAGGTTTTCCAAGAGGCCTTCGTTTGAAATTTAAGCTTCATAGGTTGAATAGCAAAGAAATTAGCTCTGTGTCCTTACTATGCTGATCTAGAGGGCTCAAGTTAAGGATTCGTTTCTAGGCGTCCCAAGGGTTCTCCATTCAAAATTTTAGCTTCATGGGTTGAATAACAAAGAAATTTTCACCGGAGCTCACTTAGCTGATATATGGGGTTTCAGAATTCATAATTAATTTCCAGATGCTCCCAAGAGGCCTCCATTTTGAGTTTTATCTTCTTAAGTATGTTGAATAGTAAAGATATTACAGTTTTTTGCCTTAAAATTGGTTTTTAACAATTTCTTTGTTCTCAAATTGCTCGAATTCCGATACAATTTAAAATACTACAATACGATATAATTTAGGAAAATTCACTCATTCGATCATACTGCTTGACTGGAACTATTCAATTATTTTTGCCGCTCCGATCTGCCTAACGAATCCATAATGGCAAGGCTCAACATGGCTCTCGTGAAAATGTTGGCCTTTACAGTGTCTCTTTTAACACCCTGTACAATGCCCCCAATGAACCTTCCGATTTAAATTATATTTACTCACACATAAAAATTATTTTATTTTGAGAGATATTTCATTTTATCCTACACGGGAGCATACAATTTCTAAAAATTGTGATAATGCAACATTACTTAACAAGATCAGGTGATAGAATCGTGCTAAGTGAATGTTACGTTCATAATAGAGAATTTCTGTACTTCTCGTACTCATTTTCTACGAAAATGGCCTTTCCGAACGGGAAGAGGTTTTTGTAACGTGGAAGCTTTTCGGAACGGGAAGAGTCAGCTTTACTGGTGCTCAGCTTTTTCGGAATCATAATTACGAGACGAAAATTTGACATTTTTCTAGGATAACACTTTACAATAACTTAGCAACTATTATGCACACACACACACACACACACACACACACACACACACACACACACACACACACACACACACACACACACACACACACACACACACACACACACACACACACACACACACACACACACACATCCGACAATATCGCCTGAAGTTCCCCAGTGCCGTCTTTTGTTGTCGGTTTATTCTTTGTATTTGTCTTTCTTTCGTGTTTTTCCCCGCACCTCAACCAGAAGGGTCATTAGCCGCATTTTGTTCTGGCTTTCGACGTTTTATCGAAGATTGCAGTTTTTTCATTTTCAAGATTTCGTTTCAAGGTTCATTTTACACGTTTTAAAGATTCATGTTCTTCATGGCTGAATCGTTTTATATGATGTAGAGGGTAGAGGGGTGTATGGTGTGGTTTTATGTTTTGTATGTCGTTGTTTCTTAATTCATGTTATATTTTGGAAATTTCCAACTGTGACAATTGACTTTTGAGCAGTGATTCACTACAAGAGTCACGTTAACGTCTTTATAAGAGTTCTATTTCTCTCGGGCTTACGAAAACGCTACGAGAAATTAATGCAAAAAGGTTAGCATTCATCATGCTCGCCCTAACAGCTTGTTTTCGTGTTTACGAGAAATACCGATTCGAGAAATATAAAAACTCTCCAATAAGTTACATGCACAGAAACTACAGTAAGTTCATCATTATTTACCACGGAAAAATATACAGCCACGGAGAATATGTACCAATATGCATTCATGTTGTCGGTATAATTAAACAAGTTTAATGGTATATGTTGAGATGAGGTAGATTTTATATCAGACCGAGTCCTTCGTTTGAATAGAGGTGTCACCGCCATCCACCTAATTTCCTTCTGGAGCTTCATTAAGGGCCTCCCAACCAAAAGATACCAGACCCCATATTCAGCGCATTCACGTTTCCACTTCACACCCTCGTGCACATCCATTTCGGGATCATCCATTTCCCGCTAAGCCTTCGGGGGACAAAGCCGTCCCCGAAGGCGAGAAAACCGACTGGAGGAAAAGATGGAGGACGGTTCCCGATTTGGGCGAATTTATCTTGCCCGCGTTCCCGTGGCAAATGAAAAACCCTGGTCGTAAGGTAGTCGACGAGAGTCCCAAGAAACTCAAGCCATTGGTCGAATTCCTTCGGTCCCCCGAGGTTTTCCTGATTAGCTCTCATCGTAAAGAACGTAAGGTTGAATTACCAAGTGGAAGCTTCCAGATTGAAAATCCCAATGCATGTCTCTGAAAGCTGTGCAATTTCTGTATTGACGATTGTAATTTGACTTGCAACAATCGTTGCGATTGTAAATTTGACTCGAACGATTGTAATAAATTATTTATTAAAAAAGAAAAAAGTCTGCCCAATTGGGAGGGTAGCTTCCTCACAGATTGTAACACGGATGTATAGAATTAGTTGACGAACAAAGTAGGTACGAGTCGAAATGATTGACGAGTCTACGTAATAAGAAATTTACGTAGATCCTTTAAAATTTCATGAAAATCGGTCCAATAGTTTCGGAGTTTTGTATGCGTCAATAAATGTTAATTATACGCATGCGCTATAATTAAAACTCCACCAGTCGTTATATAGTTCATTGCGAATTTTTCTAGAACACATCTTCTTCCCGAGTTTGAGCGAAATCGGACCAATAATTGGTAAGAAATCGACGTTATAATAAACTAACGTTTGCGCATGCACCCAGAGCACTACATCGCACGTCGGCTCGCAGAGTGTTACACCTCCCAAAAATTAGATTTTGAAATTTTCACATAAATACGTTCCAAAGTACATCTTGTTTCATGATCGAAGAGTGTTTCAAGTTTATTTCAAAAAATCATCGCGTGAGAGCTGTTAAGATGGTATGATACGGACCGTTTTCACAAGATTTCAATGGTATTCAGGTAATCGCAGACTGTCACATATGTTCTTTTCTATGGTTTTCAGTTGATGGCAGACTGTTATAGCTACTTTTTTAAATAGTCAAAGACCTAGAAGCCATTAAAAGCAGGGGAATCAGCAAGAGCAATGCCGTATTGATAGTTGAAGAGAAAAATAACAACATGAAATGCATATGAGACTGCACTATACAGGTCAAAAACTGCAGATTTTTAGCATCGATTTCCGGAAAGTTGCAAAATTGGAGATATAACACTCTGGGAGCCGTGACGGCAAAGTTATAGGAGACCGTCTAGAAGCTATTCTGCGCAATCCGTGGAATGTTCATCAAAATTTTTCCATTAGACTCGGAGATTTGCCTGTGTCAATCGATATTAGTTTCACGCATGCGCAATGGTAATTACTCAACCAATCACAGTATATTTTATAGAGCATTTTTCTAGAACATAAATCAAATTACCTACTGGTTTGAACGAAATTGGACCAACAGATGATGAGAAATCTACGTTATGAGAAATTCTTGCATGCACACAGGCTACTGTTGATTCGAGGGTATTACAAATTATATGGGACTGTCTAGGAGCTAACCCGCACAATCCCTGGAAATTTTATCAGAATCGGACTGAACTTGGTATGGGTTTGAGCTTGACAAGGATTTACTTCAAACAGACAGTACTAAAATTGATCAGCAAGCTCTGAAACTCAAAAAGGAAGTGAAGATTTTGATTTTGAAGAACAACAATTTTTTCGACTTCAGTCACGAACAAAATGATGCCTTGCCTTTGGTAGTGAGGAGACAAAAAGAAAGAACAGTGTAGGACGGTATATAGTAGGTATAAACTTGATGGCATTTTTGAACACACGATAGAATGTGTTACACGTGCTCATTCTATTAGAAACTGATTTTACCATTGCTATATGATTTAAATCTACACGACAACGTTTACTGTTCACTCAACTATTATTCAATTGGTATTCATTGGAAACGTAAACATAAAAAATCTAGCATACGATTCTGCAAGACCTTTAGACATTTTAGTTTCCCCCTTCCCCCCCTCCCATCCTTGCACCCTTTTCTCGTTGAGAGGATTCCTCTTTTTATTCAACCGATCATTCCAATCGCCTCTTGATGGCCAGGGAGTCTCCCCATCAAATTTCAACTTCTTTGGGAGAACATGACAGATTTTAGCTCACTCAACTGATTTATAAAGAGCCCATTATTTCAATCGTCTCTTAATGTCACAGAGAGTCTCCCTATCAAATTTCAACTTCTTTGAGAGAGCAGGAGAGAATTTAGATTACTCAGCTAACTAGGAAAGAGCTCGTAATTTCAATTGTCGCTTATGTTCAAGAAAGTCTCCCCATCAAATGTCAACTTCCTTGGGTGAACAGGTTAGAGTGTAACTCACTCAGCTGATTTGGAAACAGCACATAATATCAATCGTCTTTTAATGTCACAGAGAGTGACATCAAATTTCAAGTTCCTTGGCTGAACAGGAGAGGATTTAGCTCACTCAGCTGATTAGGAAAGAGCCTATCATTTCGTCTCTTAATGTCCCAGAGAGTCTCCCTATCAAATTTCAACACCCTAGGGTGAACAGAACATATTTTAGCTCACTCAGCTGATCATGAAAGAGCCCATCATTCCGATCGTCTCTTAATGTCCCTAACCCTGCGTCGACCACGTGGGAGCTAGAATAATAGTCGCCCACGTCTGTGCCGCCCTATTGTTGCATGGGACAAGCGTCAAAACATCATGCAATCAATTTTGAGGTGTCTGCGAGGATACCCTCCTAATATCGTGTCTAAGGGAGCAAAGTTGCAGCATGTAGCTCTGAAATTAAATGGGCCAAAGAATTTCCTCATCTAAGAAGACCAAAAACGGAAGAGAAAGGAATAAAAAGCAAAACGTTCAAGTCTTTTATTTATATCAGAACGAAATATAAACTTTAATCAACTTTTTAGGCATATAAACTCTAAGTAGGCCCATTGCTTTTCAATAAAGTACGGAACTTCAGCCAACACAGAACTTTTTCGAAAATTGCCTTTTCATATTGCCTTTTCGCATGCCTACGAAAGTGAGTTCACATTTAGTGAGCTCCTCCGCTAATTCGTATGACGTGAACCAATTGTTTGCAGTCACATTGCGATTGGTATTTTTTATGTTTTAACAACAAAGAACTCGTCGGACACTGAGTCATCGTTGGGCAAGATTTCGTCCTCCACTTCACTGTCTACTAGTATGGACAAAAAACGACTGATTCACATTCCCAGTTTTTTCCATGGTGCAAACAGGAGAACGAAGTAACCACTATATTGGTAGTTTGGTCGGCCGTAAGTACTTATTGTTTTGTACGAATTAGTCGGGATGCGGCCCAAGGAAAAAATAAATGAAATTACTTCATAAATAATAAATGAAGTAATTTCATTTATTTTTTCCTTGGGCCGCATCCCGACTAATTCGTACAAAACAATAAGTAACCCCTACGTATGTATGCTCAAACGATTGATAATTAAGACAAAAAATGAGTGTGAATGTGCCACAAAAAAAAAAAAAATTTCACGGAAGTCCACGTGGGGCTCACTCAGACCCCAACAACGATTTTCATCAAACAGAAATGAATTTAAAAGGTCCATTCCTGGACTCCTGGAGGACCATTGCTACCTCGCCAACATCTGGAGCAGTACTGAGAAGGAAGCTACTCAAGGAGCAGGCAGTGAGGGGCAAAGTGGCTATAAGAGAAGGGGGGGAAGGTACACTGGGGCCCACCTGGACCCCACGTGGTCGACGTTGGGCTAATAGTAGAGAGTTTTTGGCGACTTCAACTCAACGTCACCCGTTACCGTAGTCTTGAGGGAGCAAACGAAGATGCTAACCCAAAACGAGCCGGGAACGAGAACGGTTGCCTTAATTTTGATGTCACGTTAACGGTGGTTGGGTAACGCGATATTTTTTCCCAGCTATCTTGTTTTCTAGTCGACTTCTTTATTTCGATGTGAAATGCCGATTTTCAATCCTAAATTCGAATTTCATGTTAATCTCAGTACAAATACGGGATAGTTTCTCATTTTTAGTTTTCAATTCGTAAACAAGGCATGGATTTAACGCAAAGATAGTAAGCCTCAAGTGGGAAACACCGCGATTTAGTTGCACTTTTAGGTCTTTAGTCGTTATGAACTTCATGTTTTTGGGTTTTCGGTTGGGTAATATATCAAGAAATATGAAAAAGTATACATCTCTATGACAATGAACCAGGATTTTACCTGATAATCATCAGTGGAGGCAGCACTTCACGCAATGTTCACGAGAAAACAGCTGAGAGCTCAGTCAAACTAAGAACAATACTGAGAAGAAGTAATATCATAAAATTGAGGTTTCTCATTTAAAATATGTGAAATGATAGTAAAAGTAGAGCTCTAATCGACCAAATAGAGCCTGTGTGCAAAAGAACGGATTTTTTCCGAGCGAGTTGCAGGCTAGTAAAGCGCGACGGAGGAGGCGGACTTCAGATGGCACATTTGGTTTCTATATCTACGCGACTTGAAACGAAAAATAACCAAGTTTGAGGTATGTTCAAAAACCTACCCGCTATCAACAAAATTAGTTGGTAAAGAGGCATTTGAAAAGAAAAACTATTATTATTTGCTTCACCATTATTCAAGTAATTCTGAGGTGCCCAATAGTGTTACATTTACAGGAAGGTTAGGCTGGTGTCGAGTGCCTTTAGGTCCCCAAACGGGTGACGTTAAATGAGCCATTCTAACGTACGACGTTGCTAACGTACCCTCAAGGTCACGTACTCTTGGGTACGGTAGGGTGACGTTAAGGGTACGTTAGTGGTCACCAAAAACTCTCTAGTGTCTCTAATAGTGGTCTGCATTAGTGTCTTTAATAGTGGTTGTAATCATGTTTATAAAATAAACTAAGAGCTGTTTGGAAACAATTATTCAGATAACCACGCTTTACCTCGTGTTGGCCACGCACTGTCGGTAAATCGAGAGCTTTCAAACAACTGGCGACCAATATTTGTACGATGATAAATGGCTAAGATACAGTTCCGTAGGAGCGATTTGGTTGTAAGCGATAATCATCAGAACAAAACAAGCATAGTTTACTACATCCATTAATACCAATAATAAATATATAATGGCGACATAAATACCAAGAACAAGTACGAAAAAATGCGGGATAAATTGAGAGCTTTCCAACGAATGGTGAACGATTTCTGTCCGTTGAAAACTTAAGAAGTTTCATTTCCCCAGAAACTACGGTTGTACGTGAAAATCATTAGAAATCAACTCTAACGCTTTTTCATAACGCAACGCTTTTCGAGTAAGGACAATTTTCATAAGACTGGTAGTGAACAATTTCTTTGCACTTGAAGTGCTCGTATTTAATGCTGCATAACAGAAACTTTTTCCCTGCTAGCTAGAAGTCGTAGAGGGATGGGATATCTGTCTTGAATTATAAAATGGGATCTCAAAAACAAAGGGTGGTAAAAAATTGATGTTCTCTAATCTTGTTTGGTAAAAAAGTCGCACCTTTTACTCACTATTGAAATTGGTCAGTGTACGATTATTGAGACCAATTTACTATTTGGTGACAAATCAAAAACTTTCTGTCTTAGCAGCTACGCTAGCCATTCGAGTGTAGAATAAATTACAACTTTCAGTAGGAAGAAGCAATTCCTGCGTCAAGTCAACAATTAGAAACAGGAGATTTTCACAAGTCCATAAAATATTGTCATAAAACCAACAGTTTTCAAATATGTTCCAATAAACAAACCACTTCAATGAATCACGAATCTAAGGGTTCATAAAATCGGAAACCAAACGAAAAATTGATTAAATGATAATGGAGGATAATAAAACAACTAATAATAGAGAATTTTATGGTTTCAGACCCATGAGAACGATTTGAACTAATGGAAACAAAAAATCAAAATCATAAAAATTTTACCGCTTACATGGAAAAAAATCATGTCATATGTATTTTGGCTTCTCACTTCACATTTTCAAACGAATGTACAGTATACACAATAGTTCAGTATTAATAATTTATTTACGCAAATTACACACGTAGGTAAATAGATAGTTTAATCAATAGTCGCAATTGTTCTAGATAATGAATTCTCTAAATTTACTCAACGAAGTTTAATGAGAAATCATTAGAAAAATCCAGGTAACTAATGAAATGTATTTTCCACCAACAAAAATTGTTATCCACTTGTCAGAAAGCTCTTAATTTATCTGACGATTTATCTCACGATCCTTCTATAAATCAATTTAAACGTTAAATTTTTTGGTTTGAGAGAAATCTCACGAAATGTTTACATTTACCCCTGCCAAAAGACTTATCCATGTCAAATTTATACCTTAAAAAAAAAAAAAAAAAAAAAAAAAAAAAAAAAAAAAAATCTGCCAAGTTGGGTGTGGCACATAGCTTCCTCGGTTACCTATCTTCTTCTTCCAACCATCATCCAAATTTAAGCGAACTCGAACGACTAGAGAGTGAAAAATGGAATATGATGGAATTTATGTTCGCGCAAGCGCAGAATGAAGTATTGATTTGGCAACAATGAAAGTGATAGGGGACCATCTACAATCTAACAATATCATCGAAATCGGATGAAAACAGTGGAAATTAAGGTCGTTACAAGGACTTCACCTAGGCGCATGCGCAGTAGCTAATGATACAACAACGTGGAAATTGATATGGAATAATCAAACCGTCATCCCCCAACTGTCTTCCAAATTTGAGCGAGACCGGAAGACTAGGGCGAGAAAAAATAGAGAATAATGAGAATTACGTTTGCGCATGCGCAGAGTGAAGTATTGTTTTGGCAACAATGAAACTGATAGGAGACCATCTACACCCTAGCCCGCACATTCCCTAAACATTTCATCCAGATCAGATGAAAACTGTGGCTTATAAGCTTGTTACAAGAACTTCATATTGGCGCATGCGCAGTAGTTATCAATGGTACCATAATGTTGAAATTGATATGGTACGATCAAATTGTCATCTCCCAACTATCATCCAAATTTGAGCGAAATCAAACGACTAGGGCGTGAGAAAATGATGCTTGGTAGAATTTACATTTCCGCATGCGCAGAATGAGGTGTTAAGTCAAGAACGATGAAACTGATAGGGGACCGTCTACCTGCCAACCTCCTAGAACTCAAATTCCCTGAAAATTTCATCCAAATTGGATGAAAACTGTGGAAAATAAGCGTGTTACAAGGATTCGCAGACACACGACACACACAGACAGACAGACACAGACACACACATAGACATACACGGAACCAGAGTTGCTCAGAATGGTCTAAAACGTAAAATGCGAGAGGCAATTTTGATTTTGGAGAGCAAAATTAATTTTTCTCCCGAAAGTGAAAACAATGCTTCCGTTACCTTTAGGTAGACTCGGAAGCTAAACCTGAAACAACGTGAATTGAGTTATTTGACTGATGGATTCTTTTATTTTTCGGGTTCTGTAAATAGATGGAAGCTATTTCCCATGATGTCACGCTTCACCCAAAGGAAACAAATGTAACAAAGTTCCGTTTTTGAAGGGTAATAAGATTCACATATGAGCAAATTAAATATATGCCGAATGAACTTTGCTAAATATTGATATTTAAATGAACAAAATTTGATATTTATCACGAATTAAAACTTTATTTTTTTTCGTTAAAGAAGTATGATATAAAAAAGAAGAATTAAACTTCTTAAATTAATCGAACCATTTCGACGCTTGCATACGAGTCTGCAACACATTGGGACATTTTATGTCTTTAGTTGCAGACTCGTATCATCAAAATTTAACAACCGGTTGCAGTGATGTTCACAATATCAATTATTGAGAATGATCACCTGCGTGTACACAATTATTCACCTCAAGGGCCTACATACCAAATCTCAGAATCGTGGGATCATTAGGGAAAAAACTGGATTCTAGAGCCACTCAGCTGATCTGTAATCGGTCAGTTGTGTTCAGAAGTCCCTCAAGGGCCCACATACCAAATCTCAGAATCGTGGGATCATTAGGGAAAAAACTGGATTCTAGAGCCACTCAGCTGATCTGGGATCGGTCAGTTGTGTTCAGAAGTCCCTCAAGGGGCTACATACCAAATCTCAGAATCGTGGGATCATTAGGAAAAAAACTGGATTCTGGAGCCACTCAGCTGATCTGTAATCGGTCAGTTGTGTTCAGAAGTCCCTCAAGGGCCCACATACCAAATCTCAGAATCGTGGGATCATTAGGGAAAAAACTGGATTCTAGAGCCACTCAGCTGATCTGGGATCCGTCAGTTGTGTTCAGAAGTCCCTCAAGGGCCCACATACCAAATCTCAGAATCGTGGGATCATTAGGGAAAAAACTGGATTCTAGAGCCACTCAGCTGATCTGGGATCGGTCAGTTGTGTTCAGAAGTCCCTCAAGGGCCCACATACCAAATCTCAGAATCGTGGGATCATTAGGGAAAGAACTGGATTCTAGAGCCACTCAGCTGATCTGGGATCGGTCAGTTGTGTTCAGAAGTCCCTCAAGGGCCCACATACCAAATCTCAGAATCGTGGGATCATTAGGGAAAAAACTGGATTCTAGAGCCACTCAGCTGATTTGGGATCGGTCAGTTGTGTTCAGAAGTCCCTCAAGGGGCTACATACCAAATCAACGTCATTTCTGATGGTCATCATCATCGTTGTGGCCACTTGGGACAATTTTCGTGAGCAATTTTAGTGAGCAATTTTCGTGAGCAATTATTTTCCGTGACGTTTTTTTAGTTTATGTGCCATAGCAAAGACATAAAATGTCAAAAGAAATTAAATATTGAAAACGAAGGAATATAAATACCAAATATGAATAAACGGTAAAGTTCCAGAAACGAAGAATACCAAGTGCATTGTAGGGTAAGCGCACATACTTTTCCTTTTGTTCTTTTCAACAGCGATACTTTGTAATCGAGCAAGAACAATTTTTTTAACCTTCTCAAAATATTTGTTGGTTCGTTTCAAGATGTGTGAAGTCCAATAAACGGGAATAAAAAACCGTCCGTCCGTGCCGGCGCCATTTGTCGCAAGCTGGCACCATATCGCCAAAGAACGGAAAACAATTCCGCATCTTGAAAACGGATAGTCCTATTGACTTGAAAATGGTGTATTCAATTAAGAAAGGAGAAAAACATCACACAAAAAAAAAAAAAAAAAAAAAAAAAAAAAAAAAAAAAAATGTATATACATGTATATATATATTATCTGTGATTTCCAGTCATGGAAAGGGCTCATAAACTTCAAAAATTGAATAAAACGGCAAAATTTCAAATTTTATCATGAAACTAGAATCTAACGCACAATAAAACATTCAGACCATAAATTGGATCATTGTATTTTTCTTGTCCAAATGTCAAATTATGTATGCACAAAAATGTGAAAAATTGTACCAACAAATGCGATAAAACTGTATTATGAACAATGTGGACAATATGTTTCTTCTGCGTATTAGAAATGAAATGTTATGAAAACAGTTTTTTAAATTTTAACCATTTTTAGCGGTATAAATTGTCACTGTGAAATGTTATTTATTTTACCAACGAGTTTAGTGGAAAGTTAAACCTCATACTACTATCGACCGAAAATCAATCAATCGATCGATTACCTAATAAGTTTATTTGCGAAAAATATATATTGCAAAGAGTTGCGATTATATGATTATAAAAAGGATACAATAATATTAAAATCAATGAGAAAGCATTTGTAATGAAAGAACACTGATAAACAGTAATAAGAAGAAAAAAGGAAAGTAAAAAGACTCATTGCTCCCAAACTATCCATTGTTCGGTTATCGTTAAGTGAAAAATAAATTCGATTTGGCCGTACGACCTAGGTATATAAAAACTCAGGAGCACCGAATTATGTGTTTGCTATCATTGCTTATGATACTTATTTGGAATGTCGTCGGTAGGTATGATAGTGTGCTATATATTATTGAATTTCTGTTGAAAATAAAGCTATTGCAATGGATCCAACATTTTTTAAATACATATTTTCTACAATAATTATCTTTATGAAACTTCAACTTCGTGAGTACCTAGTTTATTTTCTACATGTTACACACAACTTACCTCCAGGATAAATCGCTAACTGAGGGAGGTGAGATTCAGGTAAGGCTACCATGCAGATAGCGGTATCTTGCAGGTAAATGAGAGTTGATAAGTGATGTAGAGTTTGCCTGGGCTTTATCTGTGATTGATAAACGGCCCATTAAATAGCTAAATTACGTCTCTACAGTCCGATGAAGGTACGTTTAATGTTAAGGGAGCCAGAATAAAAGTTCTAGGTTGGGAAACCTCCTTCCAATCTTCCCTCCATCCTTGGTGGCATCTCATTATACCTTTCTTCTCATTCTTCAATATTCTAATAGAATCAGTGTTGCCAATACACGGTCTCAACGTCTGAAATATGGTGAATAATATTCAATGATGCGATCCACTTGAAGGTACAATAGGGAAAATCGCGCAGCAGCCTCAATGCGGCACGCACAATTTCAAGGCACGCGTGCTCGAACGGTCATTATCGCATCGGCCACAGGCTTGGGAAACTAACTGGACAAAGTAAATACGAGTTTAGTGGCCGGAATGCAGTTGGGAAAGACTCACTCACTTAGTTTGTGTTTGAAGAGGTGTGTTGCGAGTCCGACAATTCGTGATTTCTAACTGCTTTGGGGGTTCGCCCGAAAATTAGCGAGTCTAATGTCTGCCAACCCCGACAGGTGGACCCTTAAGATATTGAATGGGCTTGGAGTGTGGCTACGTTATTGAAGCAGCCAGTAAGTTTTGGTCACGTTTTGGAGAAGACGGTGTTCCTACAACGTTTATTTATTTATGCAGTCCAACTTTCAAGACACTCAAAACTTGAGCAAAATTTACTCGTATTTGATTGAGGGACTCTAAATTTATAATTACTGTCACCAGCAAACTAGGTAAAACATACACGGAAAAACATTGTTACCTCCATACACAAAAACAATTTTAAATTAGATATTCATAACTTTAAATTCGATTTTTATCACACAAAAGAAACTATAACTACTGCTAACTACTGTTGTATTTTACAATTTTGAATTTTTGTAGCCCTGAAGAAGCTCCAGTTCCTGGAGAAAGCTCCTGGAGTTAAAAATAAACCAATTTAAGGACAGAAAGGCCCCTTTTTTGTAAAGGTGTTCCTACAGGCGATAATGTAATATATTTTATGGTATGCCAACTAAGCTCTCAAAAAGAGAGTTGACTATTCATATCGCCCAAGATGTTTTCATTCATCTGTACGCACTTTTACTAAGTCTCCGTAAAAACGTCCGGGAAACACCCAGGTGAAATAAAAAAAGAGCGCGTTGGTGAGGCTAATAAAATTGATGCAAAAAACGAACAATATAAATAATATTAAATGAGTGTTTTTAAAATAAACTTCCATAGAATCAAACTGACTCTAAAAACACTTAAGAAGTTTGCGTAAGCCGAACCATCTTTTCAAATAGATATAAAATATAAGTATAATAGAGGTAAAATATTAGTAGGTAAAAAGTCAAGCTTCACACGCGAAAATCAAGATTCACTGAATGAATGTTGGTGATTATTTGCCGCTAGGTGAGCCGTGGTTTTGACTTAATCATTGGAAAATTTGTTTACAAAATGCTTTCCAACTTACGTGCCGCTGGTTCGCGGAGCATGTTGGAAAACACGCCACGCGAATCGGTCAGGTGGAGCTCAGGGTGGAACCCGTCATTTCGTTCATCCCTTGATATCCCTATCAAATCTTATCGTAATCAGACAGACGGCATAACTTTTAGCACACTCGGCTGATCAGGATGGAGTCTGTAAAATCATTTGTCTCTTGTTGTCCCAGAGAGGCTCCCCATCAAATTTCGACGTCCTACGGTGAGTAGGAGAGATTTGAGCTCGATTTTATCATCATCATGACTGATATTACGGCTGGTAGTCAGCTGACTCTCACTGAAGAAAGCGAGGCATTTGTTCCGACAGGGTAATAAAACATATCAAAGTTTGGTCCTAATCGGACTAGCGGTTTCGGAGGAGTAATGAGCACATCATTTTGTCCATAAATAAATAAATAAATGTATATAAAGAAATCTGAAAATTAAAGACGAAAACGTGTTCTTCACCCCCTGAAATGCAAATAAAATACATACCAACCCCCCAAGTGCCGCAATGCCGACGGCTGTAACATCCCCTCTTCTACGAAAAGTTGGGTAAAAGACAACGATCTGACAAAGATGTCGGGTGGGTATCACGGACATTATAAAATGTTCAACGATAGCAGACTCTAGCGATGAATTCAGATCTCGAGCGAAACAATAAGGAATATAACTGTTATTTTGATTTTTTAACAATATCTAAATTCATGCAATTATCGAGTACCAATTATCGGTTCCGGATTATTAAATATTGAAATAACAATTTATAGTAGTAATGGTAACAGTTGAAGAAACTCAAAAAGAGAACTCTCTATTTGGTGTGTAAGAAAAAATTTAATAGATCTATAACTCACATGAAGCTCTTGATACTTATATGATTATTGTACTGTAAAACCCCGAAGTGTGGTAAATGTTAAGGGTTACCAGAAACTCTTAGAATTTTCCAGCAGCGTTCATGAAAGCCTAGTGCTGGCTTACAAATCGGACTTTCCCGAGTAAATCTTATTAGGATTTGCAAAATGGTTTGGTAAAGGCCAGTATTATCTCATTTAGAAAGCGTATTCCGGACTCTTGCCATTTGGTTTTGGTAAATCTTAACATTCCGCAGCCATTAAAAGTTGGAATAAAAGTGAAAGGTAATGCACATTTTTGATGTTATTTTCAATAATGAACCGTTGTAATCGACCGAGAAAAATAATTCAACACCCCCCCCCCCCCCCCCCCTCAAAATTTCTTGGTTTACATTTCAAGAAGCGTGGAATTCAAAAAGCAAAATTAAAGAAAAAAATCCGTCTGTCTGCCCTACGCCGGAAATTGTCCAGAGCTTCTCTCTGAAACTACTGGACCAATGTTAATGAAATTGAAAATTAATAACTAATAACAACCCTTACCCTTATTTCAACTTATACTTCCTTTCTAACTAATATAAATTCAAATTAATCTTCATTTATTGTTTATTACAGATGATGACGACTCCAATATCTCCTGGACACCAGTGGCTTACCAAAAGTTGATCATAACACGACAGCGACATTTGCAGATGACACCCTGTGGTCAGTGGGTAACTACAATACTGAATCAATTTCAACACTTGACAATTCTAAAATCAGTATCTGGATATCAAAATGGAGGATCAGAATTATGCCAAGTCAACGTACGTTGACTTTACCAACCGGAAGATCAACCACTTCCTTACTTTCCGCAACAATATGGCAATTTCCTACACGAATGAAGCCAAATATTTGGATATGCTAGACGATAAGCAGAAGAATATACTGGCTTATCACCCGGAGATCGACCATGACCAACGGCAACAAGCTGCTATTGTACAATCAAGTACCAAAACCAGTTTGGTTGTATGGAGCGCAGTTGTGCGGAAATTATGGAAAATTATGTAAAATAAGTCAAAAATTAATATTTTTAATGAATGTTACTTGAAATAACAGGTAAAAAAACAACAAAAAACTGATGACCTGACCGTAAAAATGGATTTCACGTTGTTATCTCTTTATTTTCGTGGAATCAGACGTTCTTTTTTAAATTCAGTTTATTTATTGAAATGGATTTCCACAACTTATCATGGATTTAGGTACCCCATTTAGGTACACCCATCCATCTTTCGATAATACGGGAAGAGGCGCCCGACGATCGTTGGGTAACAACGGAGCGACGGCAGCGCGTTCTCTGGGATTCTGACGGGAACTCTGTCACAAACTTCGTCGCGAGTGAATTAGTTCGCACCCTAAAATATGACTCCCAGGATACCTATTACTCTGGTACGAGTATTAGGAATGTCGACGCCAACTTACTCTAATACAGGGGTCCCCACTTGATGTGATTACGGTATGTAAATACAGAGGCTTTTCCCCAAGTATCGATATCGGAGTTCGGTGTAATGTGCTTTGGTGGACCTTCTACTTCACTCTGGTTGACTCCGACCAAGAAGATGAACCAGAGCCAGTACTCCCTACTAAATAACGTCTGCCAGCTTGGGTGGACAGTATAGCTTCCTCTCATATTGTAACATGGACTATAGTTGAAGAACAAAGTACGAATCGAAATAGTTGATAAGTCGACGTTATAAGAAACTAATGTTTGCGCATCTAAGAGCTAAACCGCGTACAATCCTTGAAAATTTCATAAAAATCGGTTCATTAGTATCGGAGTTTTGTCTGTGTCAACCAATTTTAGCTTTTTGCGTGCGCTATAGTTATTACTCCACCAACCGCAAAATAATTCTCAGAGAATTTTCGTGGAACATGTAATAATCTACTCCCCGAGTTTGAATGAAATTGGACCAATAGATGATAAGAAATCAACGTTATAATAAATTGAAGTTTACGCATGCGCAGACTATTACTTATGTAACGGCAATGAAAGTTATTGTGGGCTGTCTAGAAGCTTTCCCACACAATCCCAGAAAATTTAATCAAAATCGTCCCATTAGACTCGGAGTTGTGCCAGTGTCAATCGATATTAGTTGGGCGCATGCGCAATGATTATTACTCCACCAATTACGATATAATTTATAGGGCATTTTGGTAGAACATATACTCAATTACGTACGGAGTTTGAAATCAGACCAACAGATGATGAGAAATCGACGTTATTTGATATTCACGTTTGCGCATGCGCACATGCTACTGTTGATTCGACTGCATTGGAAGTTATAGAACACCGTCTAGGAGCTAACCCGCACAATCTTTGAAATTTTCTTCGGAATCAGACTGAAACGTGTTATAGTTTTGGGCGTGACAAGAATTACAGTGAATTTCTTCACTATGCAGAGCAGCTCTTTGTTTTTCCAACACTTTTTCATCTACATACTCCAGCGCAATTTGATCTCATTTTTCCCATGTGGCGTCAAAACTGTGATGCGTTAAAGACGAAACAATGCCGCACTTTTCTTCTCCAATTAGCCATCGAGGTAAAATGCCTGGAGAAATCACTGAATTGTCAGTCTTGACGGATGAATTACTTTTCGAAGGGCTGATCAGTGATTGGCAAAGAACCAAAATATAGACTTGTCATAAGAGTGGGTTCCATTGAGTGCCCAATTTCGGCAGAAGGAGTATGAAATAGGAGTCTTTAAGGGGGGAGGGGGGTCCCTTTCATTCAAAGATCTGCTTTATAAATCCTTATCAAACAATATTGATAAATTCTTATCAAAACGAATATCAAATAAATTCTTATCCAGCTCGAAGGACCAAGTGTTGGCCCTAAAACCACCAAAACTGGTTGAAGGCTAATAGTATTTTAGAAAGATGAAACTGCACCGTTTCACTTCTTAGACAATAATATATTTTCAACTAAACCAATTCACCATAACTAAGAAACATCACGTGTTAAACATATAATTTATAAATTATGTAGTCTTCAATAGTAGTAAGTAATGAATTTGATGTAGTTCTCATCTGAGTAGTTCGCATTTTTGTTTAACAAAGAATGACGAAATTGTAGGTAGTATCTATTCAAAAAACTGATTGTCGTTGTCGGATCAGGAGGACGTCGGAGGAGCCCATTCAACGTGAGTGGATTGGACTCAAGAATAATTGACCGTTGAGATCGAAAAAAAAACTTCCCGGCTTGTAAAAGTTCGGGAGGACCGCGGGAAAATGGGACAGATTCTTTTTCAGTCGGAACAGAGAGAAGTCTAACTGTGGAGAGGAAGAACTCTTGAAGATCGCTGACATTTCAAGGAACACCTCTCATACCAGGGATCCAAACTGTTACTCATAAGAATCCTCACGACCCCCATTGTTGGTAGTAGACCCATCATCCGAGCTTTGCTCTTAGGAAAACTAGCAACCTTTACTGTTTATCATTGAATGGAAACGTTACTGATTCTCAAATAATATTGCTGAGTTTAATTTCAAATTGAAATTAATTTCGAAGAAAGTTTTGTTTTGTCAATAAAAATAAATAATTCATTTTCGAATTGGGTGTTCCAGATTTTTACTTCATTAGGAATTAGTGTATTTGCTACCTACTTCATCATACGATTCAGTATGTCAGAAATGCATATTAGCCACAACATGAATAAAACAAGATTGCTTTTAGCTTTCAATGAAATAAGGCAATAGGGGCAGGCCGGATTCGAATCGTGATCGCAGAGAACCTGGGGGTATGAAGGTAGGTTCGGTCCAATATATATTAGTAGTTGATGTGTATAGTTTGAAAGTCACAAAATTACATAAGATCAAGTAGTTAACCCCTTGTAAAAATTCAGATTAGTTGGACATAGGTACCGCCAGATTCGCGATTCGAATCCGGCCTGCCCCCATTTCCTAATTTCAAGAATAGTGTTTCTCTGTGTAACTTTTAAAATACCTAGATTTCAATCTATATGTAAACATACTCTTACAATTAGATTATGTCTTTTGGCAATCATTAAAAAGCTTAGTGCGCATGTTACTAAGATATCAAGAATGATCGGTAAATAGATTTCCACGTTCAATCTACTATGCTTAACATCTAAATGTTGTCTTTTCGAATCAATGGATTACGACAACAAGTACGTTACTTAAAGCCCTGCCGTTCATTGTTTTTATATTCAACATAATATACTGAAATTTCAAACGTCGCTACCTTGGAACTGCTGGATATCATGACGTGCGATGCCGCAGTGAGATCAACTGAGTACCTATCAGAACTGGAGTTAACATCTTCAGTACTCAACTTTTTATCAAACTGCTACATCTCTTTTCATGACGGAAAACTGTAAAATGCACTGAACTGATATTCATTTATCTGTGTGTAGAGTCAGTGGAAAGTTGAGTTAGGGTCTTAATGTAAGTTTTGATACATACATACCTGACTACATGTATGCGTTTCGTTTGTCCTATGTGCAGAGTCAGTGGAATGTTCAGTTTTGGGATTGAAGCTCATAGTGGTGAGCTGATAGTGACATATAGAGTTTCAACCTTGGGAGAATCGTCAAATGCATGGAATTTTTGTGTTCTGGTTTTACTGCATCATTTCCAGAAAATTTTGGCAATCAGACATCAATCGTGTTATGAAATCAAACTTTTTTACGTTTGTTGATAATGATTTGCAACACTCTTAATGCAATTGGTTCGGTGCATTAACTTTGAGACTTCCATAGTGTCATCGGAACTTCGCTTTCCGCCGTTTGTTAAATGTGAAATACAGCTTTGACGATCTTTTAATTATTGAGTTGGGTTTTTCATCCATAAAGCATGTATTTAAACTTAACTTCTCGGCTTTTTCGTTTATTCTGGAAAGAAAAATAGGCTTGAAATGTTTAATTAGTTTTGATAGATACCTTTGTTTAGTAGCCCTAAAAAATTGACTTTATTCTCTGCTCGTACGTTTCAACTATGTGTTTTCATGTTTTTACACTTCTTTCGAGCATCTAATTTTCGGTTTGCTACTAAAATCCCTGACGCAGTGAATTTTATTCCAGAGGTGCATAGGAACTTAGAATATTTACTCATAGTGCGATGTAAAAAAATAACATTTTTCGTAAATTAATTTTAGTGATATTATGAACTAACCGAAGGAATTCAAAATAGCCCAACTCATGAGACTGGAAGGATAATCCTACCTATGCGGTACCGTAAAGTTACTCTCAGGAGCTTTGGATATTATGGCACCAAAACTTCTATCATATTTGAAGGTATACCCAAATTTATTAATTCAATTTACAGCATACTGGCAACCAAAATTATATCTTAGACCTTCATTACTCAAATCACTCAAGATCCAACAACAATTCCGATTTCATGGTTTTTCGTGGAGAAAATATGATGACCAATGCGAATTGAATGCTTTACATTTTATGAAGCCTACTTTTCCATTATTAGAATTTACGTTGATTTTATGTTCACCTAACAAGTAAGAATATTTTGGGTTTAGACGATTTCCGAAGGCGTCTTGGTTTAGTCCAATTTTATCAGCTGTGTAACCTTGTCTGGGGAAGTACAGTCTCTCGACTGCTGATTTGAATATGTGAAATTGCTGGTTTGTTATTAGTACCATGCAAATAATATATGTAAGCAGATTTCGTGCAGGCTGAAGATTCTTTGATTTACAATACATGCTTTTATAGGTAGTTGAAACTAAAAATGTATCGTTGAATGCAACTTACAAACTGAAACGTAGCTGGTCGCCTTTTCTCCATTTACTGAACCTAAATATAGAATGGTGACTAGAGAAATCTGAAAACAAGAAAAGTAAAATAGTAATATTATAGGAATGTAGAATCGCATTATACTCGTACTCGTAATATTACACCCAGAAGATATACAGGGTGTCTCAAAAGTAACCCCCCCTCCCCCTAACTTTTTCAACAACTTTTGAGTTATCGAAATGAAACTTGGAGAGCATTTTTGGAGCGCTCAATACTAAGTTTTGATCAAATAAAAAATCAGGAAAAAATCCAACGAAGAAAACAAAGCCACTATGTCCTGTCCTATTTTTTCTACAGATAAGTAGTTTTAGAATTTAGGAATGCTGGAATATACGTATTGAATCAGAATAAATACGTAAGATGAACTAGTTTCCTACTTTTCTATGCCTTAAAAGGCTAATGGGAAGTTACATAATCGATTATTTTTCGACACACTCCTACATATATCGATTGGAATCTGAGAAATGTTAGCATGCATAAATTATGGCGGTCATTCAATTCTTCCTTCAAATCGCTTCTTGATTCACAATCGTGTGATTCACATAATTATTTTTACGTAATTATTATTGTTTTAGATTCATACTCGTTCATACTCAAAGTTCTTTCGATGCATTCTGAATAGATTTACAATTTATCGGTGAATTCAAATATCTGATATATTCAAATACCAGTAAAGCTCCTGGTAACTGGTGATAAAACACATTATTTACCTTTGTGTAACGTGTATGTCACGCCAAGCACTTGACCTTTGAGATGAAGTCTCATTTTGCTTCCGAGTCTACCAATAGATAGAGGAAGCATTGTTTTCACTTTCGGGAGACATTTTTTGTTGTTGAATTTTTGGTCTCCAAAATTGAAATGTTCACTTGCATTTTGCATTTTACACCATTCTGAACAACTTTGGTTCCGTGTTAGTCTGTGTGTGTGTGTGTGTGTGTGTGTGTCTGTCGTGTATCAGCAAATCATTGTAAGAAGCTTATTTTCCACAGATTTCATCCGATTTGGAGGAAATTTTTAGGGGATATGCGGGCTAGGGAGTGAACGATTGTCTATCAGTTTAATAGTTATTGGCTCAATACCTCGCTCTGCGCATGCGCAAACGTAAATTCCACCAAGCATTATTTTCTCACGTCCTAGTCGTCCGATCTCGCTTAAATTTAGATGATAGTTGGAGGATAACAATTTGATCATCTTGTTTCAATTTCAGCATGATTATATCTAATAGCTACTGCGCATGCGCCAATATGAAATCCATGTAACAAGCTTATTTTCCACAGTTTTCATCCGATCTGGATGTAATTTTCAGGGAATGTGCGGGCTAGGAGGTAAACGGTCCCTGTGATACTTCACTCTGCGCTTGCGCAAACGTAAATTCCCTTATCCTCCATTTTTTCACGCCCTAGTCGCCCGATCTCGCTCAAATTTGGATGATAGTTGGGAAATGTTGATACCATCATCCCATATCAATTTCAAAATGAATATTTCATTAATAGCTACTGCTCACGCGCCTATGTGAAAGCCTTGTAACGACCATCATTTCCACTGTTTTCATCTGATGAAATCTCGTCAGAGAAAGCGCGGGTTAGGTTGTAGATGGTCCCGCATCAGTTACATCGTTGCAAAATCAATACTTCATTCTGCGCATGCGCAAACGTAAATTCCATTTTGCACCATTTTTTCACACTGTAGTCGTTCGTTTTCGCTTACATTTTGATGATAATTGGAAGATGACTTGATTACCTCATATCAATTTCAACACTATAGTATCATTCATAGCTACTGCGCATGCGTCAATGTGAAATGCTTGTAATGACCTTAATTTCAACAGTTACCATCCGATTTTGATGAAATTATCAGCGAATGCGCGGTTTAGGTAGTAGATTGTACCGTACTTATTTCATTATTTTCTACTCAACAGTTCATTCTGCGATTGCACAAACGTAAATTACATTGGGTACCTATCATTTTTTCGTTTCTTATTTGACCAGTTATGACGTTTCACATTACTTCTTGATTTAATCTTTTCCGCTAAGGAATTTTTCAAGGTGATTTAAAACTTTTCAATGATCTATACATTGATCAAAGGAAGCTATGTGCCACACCCAACTTGGCAGACGTTTTTCGCTCGCTTGTTTTTGACCTTACAAGCCTCTTACGCCCCACTTTGTCAGTCAAGGAGGATGGAGACCTATTTTTTATTTTAATTTTATTTTATTTTTTTGTATTGATTACTTGTTCACTTCATTCTACTTATATTCTAGATGCACAAAAATGGGTTCGAAGCGAATTGTATAGTTGAAAAAAAAATCGAATGCCACTATCTTGTCCTATGCCTTCAAATAAGTCTATAAAAGCAGAGAGGATGGAAAGCATAATGAACCGAATGGATGGTTTACTTGTATTATGGAGTCGCCCTGATAACTGAAGGTGTGTGTTGGGTATTTCTCTGCCAAAAAAAGATAAATTCAGGTTTCTAATCTATTTGACTTTCCCAAGTAGCATGACAGTGTGGGGGCTACTTATCGGATGGATCAGAACACATAACTCTCAACAGAATCCATATCCGTAACTGAAAGTGATATGAACCCTAGTGACTTTTGAAGTTTCACGTCAGATAACGTGGTTACTGCAAGGCTGGATATCTAGTCATCTCTCATCTTGAAATTAAATAAACTATCGTGGTTATGCTTAAAACAGTTCGAAGCTTTTGAAAAAGCAACAGGCCTAGGCCCAAGTCAATCGTTGGACGATTTTTATTCGATTAAATGGATCATCTCATCCTGAATGACGGACTTAAAACAAAACATCAAATCAAGAGGGATTCTTTAATAAGACCTGTCAACTAGGAACTTTTTTTTTTTTTTTTTTTGTTTTTTTTTTTTTTTTTTTTAAGCCACTGAGGCCGTAATGGCCTATTGTAGCTGGAGAAGGAGGCCGTACCAAAAACTAGGAACTAACTAGGATCCTGTCAATCTGTCTAACTAGAAACCGCCTGGCGAATCGTATACTATACATAATTTTCACGTCAAATTGGAAGTTTCACATCAAATTGGAGGTATTTCGTAGCAAATAAGAGGTTTTTTACCTCAATTGAAAGGAGGATTTCAAATAGAGAAATAAGCAGTTTTTCCTCATGCATAAATCTTCAGTTTCCTCTCTTCTGGTACTTACAGTGACCACTTCGGAGTGCATACACGAATTACGCGATGAAAATATTGGTGGATTTGACAGCTGCTGCCACAGAGCAAGACTTACCTATGCTAAGAAAAAATAAAAATAAGTGCCTTCATTATTTTTTGTTCATAGCGTTCATTGATGTTTGTTAATTACCCACGATTTTCGTTACTTATGAGTTCTTTGCGATTCTTGAAACGATGCGTCCTACTCATTTCTATTCCTATTTACAAGTTCCTTCGCCATGTATTTATAATTTGTTTCACGTGTTAATTTGTTTACTGCTTTTCCAGTATTAAATCCCGTATTTACTAAATTTCCGTTATCCTCTAATTTGAAACGAAAAACTTCCAATTTGATGAGTAAAGCCTCCAATTTAACGTGTGAATGCTATATATGACGAATGTCACATTTCAAAAATAGCAGCTGATAGAGAGATAGACAATTTAGGATCCACACGCCAAAAAACAAATAAAATAGGTCACCACTTTTCGCCGGCACCGTTACAAAAGAAAAAAAAAAAAAAAAAAAAAAAAAAAAAAAAAAAAAAATACACTGCCAAGGAAATGGCACATGAGCTTCCTCGTGACCTTCACAGTACGTCACCATTAAATTCCAGAAAACTAGAAACGACCGGTTCTGGCATCAGGGAATTAATAAGGTGGGAAATTGGAAGCTCAGTGGTACATATAATAAATGAAATTAATAAGGAAAATTTTGATTTTAATATGGGACCATCCAGGATGTAGTCTGTATGGCACCTCAAGGGACTCTACCGGGATCATCTCTGAAAATTTGAACAAAATCAGATAAAATTAACTAAGCTGTGACCGTAACAAAAACATCACTTTCGCGCATGCGCCTAGCGTACCGCTGCTGATGATCGCGAAGAATGTGATACGGGACCTCAAGAAACCTTGCCCGCATCATCCCTGAAAATCTGACCGAAATCCGTTCACAATTGCCTGAGTTATGACCGAAACAAGAAAATTTTGTTTGCGCCTGCGCAGAGGCTACCGTTGATTTGATCATGACGGAACTGATAGGAGACCATGTAGAGCTATACCCGCACGATCCCTAAAAATTTGAAGAAAATCGCATCAAAATTGTGGAAATTACGGCTGTTGCAAGGACCGTAACAAGAATGTTTCGTTCACGCATGCGCAGAGCGTACCGCTAATGCAATTATGATGATTGTCTTATGGGACCTCAAGGGACCTTACCCACATCATCCCTGAAAATCTGACCGAAATCCGTTCAACATTGACCTAGTTATGACCGTCACAAGGAATTCACGTTAGCACCTGCGCAGTAGCTACCGTTGATACGATCATGATGAAGTTGATATGGGACCATTTAGAGCCTAACCCGCACGATCCCTGAAAATTTGGTTAAAATCGGATCAAAATTGTGGAAGTTATGGCTGTTACAAGGAATGTGGATGGACAGACAGACAGACACGGAACCAAATTTGTTCAGGAGGCTCTGAAACGCAAAATGCGAGTGGAAATTTTGATTTTGGAGCAAAAATTTTTTTTTCATTTCGAAAGTGAAAACAAAGCTTCCGCTGCCTTGCAGTCTCGGAAGCAATTGTTGTTGCAGCGTGTTATAAGTATATTAGCTTCTGTTGGACTACATAGAGGTATAATCTCATGGTTCTGTGCAAGTACCTTATATCTAGGAATTGATCGATCCAAATTCAGTAGATGTTCTACTATCGGGCTAAATTATAAAATTTGCCGATTGAATGAAATTTGACCTTTTACCGAATGAATCAAACCTTTTGCCAAATGAGTTGAACCTTTTTCCAAAATAATTTACCCTTTCCCCAAAATAATTAAACCTTTTCCCAATACAATTGAATTTTTTCTAAAATCATTAAATCTTTTCCCGAAATAATTAAACCTCTTACGAGAAAGTAAGACGTATCTATAGATACGAATTTCGAAAAAGCCATCGATTAGGAACTACAGAAAAACTTGAAAAAAGCGTGGTGTACAATGCATGGGTCAGTGAACAATGCACCAAATGTTTACCCCCCCCCCCCCCTCCCCTCAGCAGGTTAGCTGTGTTTCATATTTCAAATTCTTCCACTTTTCCGATCTGTTGCTGTCTCTATTCAATATTCATCGTTTGGTCCTGTGTAATACATTAGTTTTTTGGCATGATCAAAATGAAATATTTTGATTGGGTGGGTTTTCTTGACACAAAGTGTATTCCTAAAGCTCAAATGAAACAAGGCGGCTGAGAGAAGTAAAACTTCATGTTGATTACCATTGGCTAATTTACTATCATTAGAGCTACATTGCAGAATTTATTAGCAAGTTTGTGACGCCGAATCCGCAAAAAAAAAAAGATCTGGCTTAGAAGCCAGTTTGTCTATCAGAATTGTACGTCCCATCAAGTTCCTACAAGAGAAAAATTTCGATATCTTCCAAAAATACAGAGCTTCGATACATTAAAAAATATTCTGTACTGAGAAAGCCAGGAGGAATTTCAAGAAATTTATCCACAAGTGAGGAAATCACTCGCTGTCAGGGGAGTTATCCCGTTCTTTCGCTGTTTTTTGTGATGTTCGGCTTTTTTCCCGTTAATTTGGCAATTTCATTATTTTTACATGAACGTTGACATTATAATTTCAAAATTTCAGATTTTTTGATCGCAGGTTAAGTATACATTTTATTGAGTTTTTTGCAAAAAAATCGTTTTTCTCGAAACTAGGAAAAATCTTGATAGCCCGTTCTTCCCATGTAATCTTCATTTGGTAAAAGGTTTAATTAAATCGGCATATGCTATATATATGTATGTATTTGAGACTGTCATCTTGGTCCCTACCTTGAGATTCATGGGGGCGTCCAGGGTTCCGTGGGGTGCGACAGAAGTGTAACAAACTATCTGACGCGTGGAGTGACAAGTCCGGCCGGGGCGAAGCCCCCTCTCTCCCCGCAGGGCGAAATTATATCACCGGGGGCCGACCGCCTCCGGCCGCCGCGGGGCGCCAGACTCGGGCGCGGAAGGCGGCGGTGGAGCGCGAGGGGGCCGTCACGATCAGAACGAGGCGTGCGCCGCGCCGCTATTATGCCGCCTCGAAGTGTGACCATTGACTGCCTACCTGCCTCCTGACTGACGCACCTTTGTCGAATCGTTCGGAGCCGTTCTGTTTTGGATGGAATTCGACTGATCCAGTGATCTGGTTGAAGTCTTGAAGGCGTATGTCCGTGACCCAGAAACATAATGCGAAGCTTCATACCTTTTCAACATTTATATAAGACTTGGGGTACAAGTGAAGGAAATGGAGTTGAGATGACGGAGAAGGAGAAGAAGACAAAAATACAGTATAAATACATGGAACATGTTCGAATTCCGTCGTTCAGAAACATTTCCGTAACATGGGGTTACTTCCTACCAGGTGGTACAACTTCAGACCAGCGTAGAAATGCAGGCGCAGAGCCCTCTACCGGCAATAGAAATGAAATTAGGAAGTTCATTAAGGTCCCAATATGTTACTCAAACCTACATGAAACCTGAAGATGATTTCTTGGCGTCGCTTATAATCGTTTTCTTCACGTTTTTGTTATCAGCTATTTCGACAGATTTTCCTGTTGTGTTTATAGTGTGCCTGCAGCTACATGTTTCCGCTAGATTTTCCGAAAAGGTAAGTTCACATACTTCTTCAAAATTATATGAGGAATTTAACTTAGAAATCAGATGTTTTATTTAGTTGTTAGTTAATTTTCCAGCACCGAAAAACTAAAAGTCGCCACTTTGGGTTGCAACTTCCGACCACCCGATATTTTGTGTTTTAGCGCATTTTTACGTGTTTTTCTCATTTTGATTGAGCTTACTCATGTTTCAATGTTTTCCATGTGTTACAGGCATGCCAAGAAAGTACCGAAAGAAAGTCGGGGGCCGTCCCTAAAGAAATTATACCCAAGACACTTTGGAGGCAGCTCATTTCTGGTTTTGTTTTGTATGGAATAAATGTTTAAAAATGAAATATTTTTGTCGTAATAGGTGAGAGAACCCATCTGGTAGCAAAATACGGGGGTAATATCGAGCCAGGGCTTCATTTCTTGTTTATTTGAGTGAAAAAACGTGAGTGGTCCGAAGTTGCCCCCACGCGGGGTAATGACTATGCCACTTTTAAGAGATACAGACAGAGAAATCTCAAAAAAACCTGAAAACGTGGTCTGAAGTAACCCCATCCTACGGTTATTTAAGACCAGGGGCACAAGTGAAGGAACTGGAGTTCAGATGACAGAGAAGAAGAAGAATACAAAAATACAGTATAAATACATGGAACATGTTCAAATTCTGTCGTTCAGAAACATTTATTTAAGACCAGGGGTACAAGTGAAGGAACTGGAGTTCGGATGACGGAGAAGAAGAAGAATACAAAAATACAGTATGAATACATGGAACATGATCGAATTCTGTCGTTCGGAACCATTTAGAACAACCATACAGAACAAGAGAAGAGGAATGTTGACCTCCGGTGTTTGCCTTCTCCACGACAACGCTCGGCCTCACGTTGCTCATTCCACAGTGCCACTTTTGGATGAGTTTGGTTGGGATGTTCTGACCCATCCACCTTACAGTCCCTACTTGGCCCCTTCAGACTATCACCTGTTTACCAAAATGAAGGCCGAATTGGCGGGAGAACGTTTCACAAGTGACCAGGAAGTGAAAGAAGCTGTCACGAAGTGGACAAGGAGGTAGCGGCAAGCTTTTATGAGGAAGGAATTTCGAAGCTCATTTCGCGATATACCAAATGTATTGACGTCGCCGGGGATTACGTGGAAAAATAGTACATATGTTCAACTACAATGCCTGTAAGACTTGATTTAAAAAAAAACGGAACTTATTTTCTGGACGACCCTCGTATCTAAGACAAGGGGTACAAGTCAAGAAACTTGAGCCCAGATGACGGAGAAGAAGAAGAATACAAAAATACATTATAAATACAGGGAACATGTTCCCTTTTTGTAGTAGTTCTTCAACATCATGTCCTTTGAAACTAGACATTGCCCGTTTTGTAATGAAATAAATGATAATGCCATCATCTCAAAAAGATCAAAAAAATGGACTTAGTACTTTCTAGTTTAGGACGTCAGTGCAGTTCCATGTTTCCCAATACTTATTTCATGCATAATTCCTTGGCATCCTCGGAATATTATCATCCAACTTCTTGCCTATTGGGATTTAATTTTGCAATGATTGGTTAGGCGTTATCTCTTTATTTTGGATCAAGGGAAAAGGAAATTTGATGTTCTTATCCATGGTATAGGTAATAAATCTCGATTTTTCGGAGCCAATCAATTTTGATTTTACCCAAAAGTGCTTTTACGCGTCGAAATCATACTTAGATATAGAAAGGCAGGAGACAGAGTGGAGCGTAGCTGCTAAGCGTGGGGAAAACTTAAATCGGCGAAACCAACCCAATTGATTAGCAATTCATTCAAAAGAATGGCAATTTCTTCATGTTGATCAGCGCTGGGACCCGTTTTTTTATTCTAAATTTCATTGGGTCCTTATTGACGTAAAAGCGGTAGTGGCGCCCCATCTTCAAGTAGGTACCAGATGCCAAACGTATCTTCTGCGGTCGTAATGATATAGTATCACTGAGGGGGGGGGGGGGTGAAGGAGCCACGTAACACGTAAACCCAGTTTGACTTGATTTTTCCACTCGTCCGCTCTCATACGCCGCTTTGCTCTCCACTTCCACACTCAAGTACCTTATGAAGTTCTGGCTGTTTTAGTGAGTCAACTTCGAAATAGTGAAATAATGTAGAATCATAAAAAGTCAGTCAATCTTGACTCTTTACCAATGGGGCTCCATCCCCTTTGACTCCCAGATGCAGGTTACTTAGCCTATTGAAGCCCGGTAGCTTACATACAAGCACTTACATACGTTAGGCAGTTGGTGAGTTGTTGAATGGTGACTCCCACAATGTTTTATTTATTAATGCTGATTTCTTGAATGAAGGTTAAAATGTGAGCTGTGGGTAAATATGTAAATCATGCTACACAACCTCATTATTGAATTGCATTCTTTTGCCGTCACTCTGGAAGTAATTGAATAAGATCTCCGCAGAATACTATATTAAGCCTCCAAACGGTTTTCAAATTCAATATTAATTTGTTGAAGCAGCGATTGACAATTTTAGGATGAAGTTCTTAATTTAATGCTCATCTATTTATGTCCTTAGACAGGCTCCCTATCCAGTTTCAACTTTCTAGGGGATACTGGAGATAATTGGGCTCAATCAGCTGATCAGGATAAAACCTTCAATTTTGTTCGTCTCTTGGTGGCTCAGTTACGCTTCCTGTCAAATTTCCACTTCCAGGGGAGTGCGTTAAACTCAATTAGCTAATCTGGGTGCATGACATCTGTATTTAGCCGTAATTTAAACCACTCAAGGATGCACCTTTTGCTTCAACTTAATTGAATAATCTATTCTTGAAGCCGGGTGGGTCTTAACCTGGAACTCCAAATACATAATAGCTTCCAAAGTTACTACTCTTACGAAATCATAAGTGCGACTTAATAACTGGAAATATTATCTACGTTGAAATTGTATTCAAGATGTCAAAAAGAAGCTGCATTTCAGGTTTCAACATCTTTAGTCGATTAAGAAACCAATTAAGCTCAGAGGCCCCACAGCTGATCACTGTCCATTATTATTAGGTTCTAGATAGTACAAAGGAGGTCCATTTCAAATTGCAGATGACCGTTAAATCTGAATGTATTTTTTCACGCTGTATCGAACGGTAACATTTTTAGATCTCTCCAACTCCGTTATAACCGAGTTTTACACTTAAACTCGCAAATGTTTAGTTTGCTTGTTACGCTTAAATGTATGTGTGTTATGGGGTAAAACTAGTAAATTAAAGGGTAAAACTCGATTATAACGTAGTTAGAGAGAGCTGCAAGCGTTTCCATTCGATCCAGCTAGAAAAAATACATAGAAACCGACCCCATACTCCTAGGTTCATAGAGGGTCATCTTTCGAAAAAACCAACAATTTCATTGAAAAACCCACAATTTTAGCATGAATATGCTTTAGCCGTGACCTAACTACCGAAAAATGTCTCACGAGAGTGCAACGAAAGTAGCGCCAATAATTGTGATGATTTCCGCTTACAACCGAGTCGTTGCTAGGGATATGATACTTCGTCGTTTTTCATCCCACAAAATTCGTTGACCATTCGTTCGAAAGCTCTCGATTTATCCAACCATACTATATTAACTACTGCGAAGTGCGTGGCCAACAAGCTGAGTTATGAGCATGGTTATATGAATAATTGTTTACACACAGGTGATCATTCTCAATTATTGATATTCTGAACATGATTGCAACCGCTTGTTAATTTCTGATGATTTCATTGAGCTGGTGTTTCGATTATGTGATTCATAGCAGGTGATCCGAATATTGCGAGAACGGTTAGATTTGTGAAGCGGTGGTTAAATTATTTTAATAGGTAATTTCTATACTTTACACTATAGGAAGCTGTAATTTCGTATCTAGCCTCTTTAGCCTCTTTCTATAATAAAGTGAATGTTTACTCGCGAGTTTCTATTAGGAGATCATCATCTCACAAGAGCTCAATCGTCGTGATCATTTCTATAATAAAGTGAATGTTTACTCGCGAGTTTCTATTAGGAGATCATCATCTCACAAGAGCTCAATCGTCGTGATCATTTCTATAATAAAGTGAATGTTTACTCGCGAGTTTCTATTAGGAGATCATCATCTCACAAGAGCTCAATGGTCGTGATCATTTCTATAATAAAGTGAGAGCGAGGAGCTAAAACATTTTTTTGTTTTGAATGATAAACAGAGTTCAGAGGCCGATGGGGGGTCGGGTTCAGAGAATCGACGAGGAGTGAGTCGTGTACGGCTAAAGCATATTCATGTTTTTTAATTTTAGCCGTCATGCTCAAAGGAACTGTGGCTTTTTTTTACATTAAAACATAATTTTGTCCCCTATATAACAAAGTAAAAGTAAAATTGATTATACCGTTGGAAAGAGTATTAGATGGAACAGTTTTCATGAGATTTGCCAGTTTTCAAAATTTGTTTTGGAAGAGTAGTAAAGTTTTAACGATTTTCAGAAGCATTATTATTTTAAAATCGTCAATGTTTGAGCTGATGTGAAGCTCTTCGGATAGTACTTTTCAGGAGTCAAGTACATTATTCTTATAGAAAATGTAATGTTGATTCCGAAAATGAGGTCAAAAGTTAAAATTAAATGAGGCAAAGTGAGATATTTGAGTTTAAAAGGAAAAAACACGGTTTTCTTGGAGAAAAAAAAAGACCCTTTAAAAATCACATCTCGAGTACGGATTGAGATAAAAATATGCGGTTGCCGGCATTTTACTACATTTTTGATGGACACTAGGTAACACAAAAATTTTTTCATACCTTATCCCCTGCCACCCTGTAAGATAAGAAATCAAAGTTATAAAAAATAACTTTTTGGAATGCTCTCATTTTACCACGACATTTCATGACCTCTAAGCCATTGTAGTGTCAAGGAATGCTGATTTATTACTCTAACTTAACTAAGCCACTGTAGTGTCAAGGAATGCTGATTTATTACTCTAAGTTAAACCTAACGCTTGCATACGAGTCTGCAACGCATTGGGACATTTTTATGTGTTTACCTATGAATGGTCAACGTCATTTCTGATGGTCATAATCATCGTTGTGGCCACTCGGGACAATTTTTTTCGTGTCGATTTTTTTGTTATGTGCCATATGAAAGACATGAAAATGTCAATAACGTTTGCGCATGCGCACAGACTACTATTGGTTCCTCACTACCGAAGGTAGGCAAGCTATGTCTTCGTGATTGATGTCGATAGAATCGTTGTCCTCCAAAATCGAAATTTCCACTTGCTTCTTGCGTTTCAGAGCTTGCTGATCAATTTGGTTCCGTGTCTGTTTCAGTAAGATTTTGATGAAAGTTTCAGGGATTATGCGGGTTAGCTCCTAGACAATTATTTTCAATGCCGTCGGATCAACAGTAGCCTGTACGCACGCGCAAACGAGAATTTCTCATAACGCCGATTTCTCACCAACTGTTGGTCCGATTTCGTTCAAATTCGTTAGGTAGTTGGGTATATGTTCTAGAAAGATGCCCAATAAATTATAGTGCGATTGGTGGAGTAAGAACCATTGCGCAAGCACGAAACTCTTATCGACAGACACTTATAAAACTCCGAGTCTAATGAAACGATTTGGTTGAAGCTTTCAGAAATTTTGCAGGTTATCTTCTAGACGGTTTCCTATAACAGTCATTGCCGTTGGAATAGTATTAGCCTGTGTGCATGCGCAAACGTTATTTACTTATAACGTGGATTCCTCATCGTCCATTGGTCCGATTTCGTTAAAACTTGAGAGCTTATAGGGTCCAGAATGATGCCCTTTGTATTTTATTGCACTTCTTGAATAATAGGTAACTATTGCGCACACGCAAAACCAATACTGGATGGCACTCCGAGAATAATGGATCGATTTTGATGAAATTTTCAATTATTGTGTAGGTTAACCATTAGATGAGTTCCGCACATGCAAACAAGAATTATTGCCGTGATTACCCTTCTAGCATGATCACACATTTATTGGATATGGGTGTATTTTGCATTCAATCATTTCGACACGTACTTTGTTCTTAAATTGACTCTATACGTACATGTTACAATACGTGAGGAAGCTATACTGCCCATCTAACTTGTCAGGCTTTTTCAGTTTTCTTTTTTCAATTTTTGAAGATATCAGAAAAGAGCAGTTACCTGTCCGGTTAAGAAGAGGTGAAATGAGAAACCCAACTATATAATTTTTAGATCTAGTTTTTTCCTATTTCATTTGACACACATCATGAATAACAGCTTACTGATCTGACAGATTGGAGTCATTTCATTCTACTCTGTAAATTCTACCATATTTAATATTTAATATCCATATTTAATAGGGTGATCAGGAGGGAATTTAGCTCACTCAGCTGATCAGGAAAAAAACCCATAATTTACTCGGCTCTTGATGCCCCAGATAGTTTCCCTATCAAATTTAGAATACCTTGGGTGAACAGGAGAGAATTTGTCTCAGTACGCTGATCAGGATAGAGTCCGTTACCGTCTGTCTCATGATGTTCCAGAGTACATCATATTAAAAAAAAAAAAAAACTTAATATTACAAAACAACTTAATTTGCTCTTTTATTCTCAGAGTGATTCGACCGGCTTCAGATTTTAGTATGAATTGAGATGTTTCCGACAAATACATATAGCCAACTCATTCAACCTATAACCAGCTGACTCTTCCACTCTTTGGAGTGGAGGCACTCTGGAATATGTGAACAAAGTTCCCCAATCAGCCACTAGTGTTGCAAAACGGAAGTTAATAAAAAATGTTGTCTATTTCCACAAAAAATAAAGAGTTACAATGTTAAATTGATTTCGACGATTTGGTCATCATCAGTAACAAACAATAACGTTATTGTTTGTGACTGATGATGACCTAATCGTCGAAATCGATTTAACATTGTAACTCCTTACTTTTCGTGGAAATAGACAACGTTTTTTACTAACTTCCGTTTTGTAATGGGTTTCCACAACTTCGTCGCGAGTGATTTAGTTCGCACTAGTGTTGGTTGGAGTAGTCTTGTCTCTTGTTCCCGTGCCCTTTCTTGTAGTAGTTGGGTCAGGTGTCATACGCTAGGGTTATGACTTCATACACTAGTCAAATGGAACAACTAAACCGTCTATTAGGCTTAAAAATCAGCAGCTTCTATTGTATTTAAACATTTAATATGCGTCAAAAGCCTCTGAATCATGATCCTTTGGTGTGTAATACGTACATTAATTATTTATAATGGCTAATAAAACTTGTTCCTAATAACATTCTGCTATAGAAACCAATGTCTTGTTTTATCACGTTTTGGTAGTTTTAATTAAATTTTTTATGATACATTTCAACGAAATCTTACACAACTTTAATTCACGTGTTGTGCACTCATTTCTTCAAGTTCTAATTTATATTTAATAAGCTTATTCTAAATAATATTCTGCTAAAATATTTTAATTTAACAATTTGTGGCAGTTTTTTCCTGTTTGTGTGATTTTTTAAGCATATTTTTTGAATCGAAGCACATGGTGAAGGATATCGAAGAATTTCATTGTGCTCAAAAATAGCCTTTTCACAAACTCATTCTTTTACTTCAATGTGTTTCAATCGTTTGCGTTTTTAAGGAGATATATCTTCTGGTATAAAAAATACACACATCATTGATTATAAACTGCTAGTTTACAACTTTATATCAAATTTAAAACTGGTTGAATTTGAATTATCTAAATTTTGCTAAAAGAGATCTTTTAATCTAATGTTCAGATCCTTGGGAACGGGTCTTATTTTAGCAATATTTAGCTTCAGTGAATAAACAGCAAAACTTCTTTTGGCCAAACATAGAAAAACCGACAAGTGAATAGTACACAAATCCTAGTTCTTACGGATTTCAACTTTTCTTTTGAGAGAAATAAAAGTGAGACTAGTTTCCACAGTATTAGCTAGCTAACAACGGTGGGGTTTTAAATAGATATAGAGAAAAACCAACATCAGTTACCCTACAAAGCTTTTGCTTGACTACACCATATTGTATTATACATTCACTAACAAGTAAATCAATATATATGTATACATTTACACATATGTCTTGACAGCGCAAAATGAAAAGGATTTCTTCTACACACCAATTTACATTGTTATTAGTAATATGCAGGAAGGGAATAAATAATATATTCTTGTTTGGTTTCTAGTTCACCTTACTACAGATTTTATTGTACAACATTTTTTCTTACATGGATATATTTCATAACTAGATATCACAAATATTGCAGGAGGATGATTTTCTTTATCGATTGTTTTAGATCACAACTTTTTATAACTTCGTTTGCCTTTATAGATGGCAGGGCTTTTGATGGTATTGTCGTGTGCAGGTAAGCTCATTTGGCTGCCAGAGCCCAAGCCATTTTCATGGTAGGTGCCGTTGTATAGGCTTCCCCCTAATCCGGGGTTTCTAACATATATTCCAGGAGTGCCTCCTTTGCCCATTCCTCCATATCCGGGGTATCCTCCATTGCCACCTGGGTTGCCGCCACCATAGACAGGATTACCATATGTTCCAGAAGTGCCACCTTTGTTACCATTATTTCCATTGCCGGATACTCCATATCCAGGATGTCCTCCATAGCCACCTGGGTTGCCGCCACCATAGACAGGATTACCATATGTTCCAGAAGTGCCACCTTTGTTACCATTATTTCCATTGCCGGATACTCCATATCCAGGATATCCTCCATAGCCACCTGGGTTGCCGCCACCATAGACAGGATTACCATATGTTCCAGAAGTGCCACCTTTGTTACCATTATTCCCATTGCCGGTTCCTGCATATCCAGGATGCCCTCCATACCCACCTGGGTTGCCGCCACCATAGACAGGATTACCATATGTTCCAGAAGTGCCACCTTTGTTACCATTATTCCCATTGCTTATTCCTCCAAGTCCTGGATATCCTCCATAGCCACCTGGGTTGCCACCACCATAAGCGGGGCCTGGTGTTCCATAGTTCCCACCGGCAGTAGGATTAATCCCATTGCCGCCACTTCCAAATCCTGGATATCCTCCTTGGCCACCTGGGTTGCCACCACCATAAGCGGGGCCTGGTGCTCCATAGTTCCCACCGGCAGTAGGATTAATCCCATTGCCGCCACTTTCAAATCCTGGATGTCCTCCATAGCCACCTGGGTTGCCACCACCATAAGCGGGGCCTGGTGTTCCATAGTTCCCACCGGCAGTAGGATTAATCCCATTGCCGCCACTTCCAAATCCTGGATATCCTCCATAGCCACCTGGGTTGCCACCACCATAAGCGGGGCCTGGTGTTCCATAGTTCCCACCGGCAGTAGGATTAATCCCATTGCCTCCACTTCCTAATCCTGGGTATTGAATGCCTCCATAGACACCTGGGATGCCACCACCATTGGCAGGGCCTTGTGGCCTGTAGCTCCCACTGGCAATAGGATTAATTCCATTCCCACCACTTCCAAATCCTGGGTTTTGAATGCCTCCATAGACACCAGGGCTGCCACCACCATAACCATTATTAGATCCATAATTTCCACCCTTGATTCCATAAGTTCCATAACTGCTTCCATAACCTTGACCTCCATTGACAGGCGCTCTGTGTCCATTCTTATCTTTTTTAAGAAGGGATCCCAATTTGATAACACCAAAATCTGGTTCCCCGTCATCACCGTAGGTGACATGAGAAAGCAAACCTCCAATGTTGGGCTCGACTACTCCATAGTTTCCCTCATTTCCAACATAGCCGTTGTTGTATCTACTTGCCCTGACTAGTTGCCGGGGTATTCCTGAAACAAAAAGCGGTATTCAAATATTTGCTCATCAAGGAAAACATAGTGAGAGGTGTTCACAACACCTTTTCAAAACGCATTAACCTAGCATGGACGCTATTGGTGTTTAAATAACGCAACAAAATATAAGTAGGTCTTTTTGACATTTCATGTCTTTGCTATGGCACACAACCAAATTTTCGTTATGTTACGTTACGTAACGAAATATGCTCAATGATTATTATGATTCGTAGAAGTGAGGTAGGTAGGTACCTATATGATTATAGCTGAAATTTGGCTATATGATTTTTGACATTTTATGTCTTTACTATGGCACATAAATGAAAAAGCGTCACGCGGGGAGCGAAACGCGGAGAGCGTTACGCGGAGATTCCCTAATGATCCCACGATTCTGAGATTTGGTATGTGGGCCCTTGAGGGACTTCTGAACACAACTGACCGATCCCAGATCAGCTGAGTGGCTCTAGAATCCAGTTTTTTCCCTAATGATCCCACGATTCTGAGATTTGGTATGTGGGCCCTTGAGGGACTTTTGAACACAACTGACCGATCCCAGATCAGCTGAGTGGCTCTAGGATCCAGTTTTTTCCCTAATGATCCCACGATTCTGAGATTTGGTATGTGGGCCCTTGAGGGACTTCTGAACACAACTGACCGATCCCAGATCAGCTGAGTGGCTCTAGAATCCAGTTTTTTCCCTAATATCCCACGGTTCTGAGATTTGGTATGTGGGCCCTTGAGGGACTTCTGAACACAACTGACCGATCCCAGATCAGCTGAGTGGCTCTAGAATCCAGTTTTTTCTTTAATGATCCCACGATTCTGAGATTTGGTATGTGGGCCCTTGAGGGACTTCTGAACACAACTAACCGATCCCAGATCAGCTGAGTGGCTCTAGAATCCAGTTTTTTCCCCTAATGATCCCACGATTCTGAGATTTGGTATGTGGGCCCTTGAGGGACTTCTGAACACAACTGACCGATCCCAGATCAGCTGAGTGGCTCTAGAATCCAGTTTTTTCCCTAATGATCCCACGATTCTGAGATTTGGTATGTGGGCCCTTGAGGGACTTCTGAACACAACTGACCGATCCCAGATCAGCTGAGTGGCTCTAGAATCCAGTTTTTTCTTTAATGATCCCACGATTCTGAGATTTGGTATGTGGGCCCTTGAGGGACTTTTGAACACAACTGACCGATCCCAGATCAGCTGAGTGGCTCTAGAATCCATTTTTTTCCCTAATGATCCCACGATTCTGAGATTTGGTATGTGGGCCCTTGAGGGACTTTTGAACACAACTGACCGATCCCAGATCAGCTGAGTGGCTCTAGAATCCAGTTTTGACATTTCATGTCTTTGCTATGGCACACAACCAAATTTTCGTTATGTCACGTTACGTTACGTAACGAAATATGCTCAATTTCTGATAATTTCCGCTTACAACCGAGTCGTTGCTAGGGAAATGGTACTTCGTCGTTTTTCATCCCACAAAATTCGTTGACCATTCGTTCGAAAGCTCTCGATTTATCCAACCATATCATGTTAACTACTGCAAAGTGCGTGGCCAACAAGCTGAGTTATGAGCATGGTTATTTGAATAATTGTTTACACACAGGTGATCATTCTCAATAATTGATATTGTGAACATGATAGCAACCGCTTGCTAATTTCTGATGATTTCATTGAGCTGTAATTTTGTTTGAAGCTGTAATTTTGTATGTAGCCTCTTTAGGAAATTTACTAGACGATGCCCAATCCGGATCAGCTGAGTGGCTCTTAGAGCTTGCATACGAGTCTGCAACACATACGAGTCTGCAACACATACGAGTCTGCAACTAAAGACATGAAATGTCCCAATGTGTTGCAGACTCGTATGCAAGCGTTTTTGTGCAATGTGCCAGGGCAAAGACATGAAAATGTCAATAGATTATGAATACTACGAACCGGAGCTCATTATATGGCAGGCGTGCTTTTCAATTGAAATTGTATGAATATAATTTACTGAACTGAAAAACTATAGCAAAGCTTATGTAAATGTTCACCTTCGTAAGATTGAGCTTGATGGCAGGAGCAGCGGTGTCTGTACTTTCAAGATCATCATAGGTGATCTTGTCGTGTTTGTCCTAAATTTTGAATTTACATGTTTTGAATTCAATATTAGGGACAGAAAGGCTTATATTTTGTTACGTTATTTGAAAATTAAACTATCCAAGAGAATAAAAGTTACCATTGGTGTTTTTATGTCTAACACCATGAACCCTGTTTCCGTTTCAAGCTCAATTATATTTCCCACAGAGAAATTCAGACTTTGGTGAAACAACTGGGACTCGAAGAAACCTACCGAACTCAAGTAATAATATCGTGGAAGCCCTCGTGGAGCCCTTCTTATAGTACCGTGGTTTCTTCAAAATCATTAGACATATTGAAAAAAGAAGGAACAACGTACTTAACTAGGGGAAATAGTTGATTGGTTGTCCCGTTTCAAAAATGTGACGGAAATAAGACCCAATCCAAGAACAGCTGTCTGATGCGATCCATGTGTCACTTCGTCAACAATGACAAAGAACACATGTACCTACATTTAAAAAAAAAACGCAGTTGCCGTAAGCAGAACCAACTTTTTGAATAGAGATATGTGAATATAAGTAGGTGAAAAAAATCAAACACTTTTTCCTTTTTCATGAGTCAGAGGAGAGGAAACATACCTAGATGATGAAAAACTAATGGTTAAAATTAGGATTCGTAATATTTCAACTTTTCCTTTACTCTTTCGTTATTCTTATTTTTCGGAGACATAGTACACATAAATATCGATGGTCAAAAAGGGAGGTAAAATGGGAACGGAATGCCAATAGGAAAAGGAAGTCAGTGAGTGGGGGAGCGAAAGAATAGGTAAGTATTGTCCACAACGGGGTCACTCGCATCTCAAGAATAACTGGAAAATCACTTGCCGAAGAATAGGTATAAGGGAAAGTTTAACAAAAGTCAAGTTTCACTGAACGAATTTCGAACGACATAACTTTTAGCACACTCAGCTGATCAGGATGGAGCCTGCATGGCCATTCGTCTCTTGTTATCCCATAGAAGCTCACTATAAATTTTCAACGTCCTACAGTGAACAGGAGAGATTTTAGCTCACTCAGCTGATCAGGATGCCGCCCCTCACTTTGCTTGTCTCTTGCTGTGCAAGAGAGGCTTCTCTTTATTAGTACTTAGGAATAGTACTTTAGATGGAGTTCCTTTGGGATACCTCGAAAATGATTACGAGGTAAGGAGGCGCACTGAGACTAATGGGCCTCTGTGGCTAACTTTTTTTTTTTTTTTTTTTTTGCGTGAAAATTGGGTGGTTTTCGAGCTTTATAGGTGTAAATCAATTTAGGAAACACCATTCTGTAATAATTTGCATCATTTTCCTGATAAATAGATACTTGAGTACGTTTCAAAGTAATAACTTCAAATTGTTTATCGGTTGATCAGTAATATTCACGACTTAAAACTCCACCTGACCCCTAGACTAAATACGTAGGTACTTATCCAAATGATAAAAATGTTCAACTGAATATCGTACAATCAAAGAATTAAAACCTAGTTTAAAACACGAATTATCGGGTTAGAAAAACGAAGTCCAATCATATTACAATCAAAATGTTTAATTGTGCTGAATTAATACTAAATCAATAATGTTAGTGCTATTCCCCATCTTCTTATTATTGGTTTCGTGGGGAACCGAAGAGTTTTTATGTCTAAAAATTTCAGATAGCGCAGACCGATTCAAAAGTGTTGAAAACAGAAGTTGCAAAAATAACTCATCTCCGGTATCGCCAATGAGATCGTGCTGCAAGTTAATATATTTTTTATTATAAAACTAATAATATTCCTATTTTATCATCATTTCGTAACACTAAAATGATTCACAAATTTTACGATTCATTAAAATATTGCTGAGTAATGAAAAAGTTGGTTTTTTGCACCTGTCAAAAATTTTAGTATCGACAAACAAGAATTAACGAGTAACATATTAGATGAAACAATTAGTAAGATCGCAACGAATTATTACATAAAGGCTTAGTATTTCGGTCAGTATTTCCTTCTGCGCAGATCACTGATCTATTATATATATATATATATACATCATACATGCATCAGCAGAACAAGCTCATAGAAGGTTGTATGTAGCGTATGAACGTTGTATCGTATAACGCTCCAAATGGTCTACTCATTGAACATTGTTCTACCCAAATAGAATAAAACAACTAGGTACCCTTTTATTCATAGTTTGATTATGATTTTTCGTTTATCAGGCGTTACATAGATTTGCTTAATTATAGGCCGATAGAAATAAATGCATGCCCCACAAAATTTGGTGGTTCAAGATTCGTAGAATCCAAAAATCAAATTGAAAAACCCTGTCCGTTCACAGTTCACGGTACAACTCGGTACGACGTTTGATCAACTCTGAAGGATAGAATTTAAGGACTGAAATATTACAAAACCGAGATTTAACTAATATGCAAGGTAACAGTAATGTTTTAATGGGTGGTCTTAATTCGCATCATCCGAAAGAATCGAATGAAACCCCCGGTTTATATCGATTTTTTAGCAAATACTAATGCATTTCAAGTACATTTTCCAGCATAATTGTGTATAATGAATGTTCCATTTTATAGTTTATAAATTTTATTTGAACAATATTCTACCAAAAAATATAAATTTAACAATTTTTAGCCATTTTCAGTGATTTTTTATATTCATTTTTTGAAATTTGACCTATTTAATGTGCTCAAAAAGTGCTGGCAAACGAACTTATCCTTACGATTGAAATATATATATAGGTGTGTGTGTGTGTGTGTGTGTGTGAAAAAGCATTAAAAGCGGCAGTCTAGTCCAGATAGACTTTGTGCCACTGCCCAGAGCCACGAGAGCATGACGACAGACTACACATTAGTTGGCACTGGGTCCGTTGGGTGCGCATGGCAGTTGGAATATCTGATCTCCTGCTGGACAAACTGGTATAGCTTTCCCGCGTTCAAAATGAAATGGGTTTTGACTAATCGTTTTACCTATATATCCACATAATAATTTAAATCATTTCGTCATCTTACTCTGTGTTTAAAATCAGTGAAGTAGCTTCCTGTTAAGTGTACCTATTCCTTAGTTTCAAGGAGAGTCAAGTCGCTTCTTCATTCGAACTTTTCGTAAAATGAAAGTAAGTAAGTACCTATTGTTTTTAATAAATCTTTCTTTATATTACTGATATTAAAATTATTTGGAATAAGTTTCTCACCATGAAACTAATAGATATAAATTTCTTTGTACTCTAAGACAAAACTAAAAATTACAAAAATTTGCTCATACGATTATGCAGCCTGGCTGGGAAATTCAGCCGTTTATTACAGTATTACTGGCTGCCGTTTTAATTGACCTCGGGCCAATTAATAAGGCAACGGCGTCGATGGGCGTCCCAATACAAAAGAAACGAATTTTTACGAAACAAATATAAAAAACATGGAGAAATCAATATTGTTTAATTAATCAAGAATTATTATTATTATTATTCGCCTCTTTAAACGTAACAAGAGCTGAAATCTGAGTATAATAGTAGGTATCAAAGGTATAAATCGACATCGATCGAGGCACCCACGAATTGAAATTAACCTTTTTGCGAATGACTTTAAAATGCCCATGCGGCTCCCCAGTCAGGGATTTAAAGGGCCCTCTCGGACCAAGACAGCTCTCCTGTCCTGACTTATTTCGCGTTTTTGCACTCTTCCGTTCCGCCATCTTCTAAGAAGCATTTCGGGTTCAAAATTCGTTCAAATTTCACCAAATTTTGAGATAATGTTTGTTACACAATTTAGTATTTAATCACGTAAAAATATCCAGTATTTTTCTATATTCAACCGTTTTTCTTAATAGTTTTGTTCCAAAAATGATGTGAAAAAATCTAACTTAATCAAATCAAACTTTATTCAAATAATTCAACTTCAAACACAGGGAATCCATCACAAGTTCAATTATTTCTTCGTTCGTGAAAGCACAACGATATCTTCGCGACATTTCACAGAAAATAACACGGATGGAATAATACAAGACAGTCTCGTATGAAAGGGCTAATGGTACTGGAGCTTCTGGGTGGAGAACGGTAAACCCTCCTTCTCTCCACCGAGTGACGTCGAATATTCAATGCAATCACAGTCCACAGTCTTCCAACTACCGCTCGAGTCCGAAAAAACATGAATGAAGAGAGGAAAAATGAATGGAGTGACGTCATAACAAAACGAAAAGCAAACTGTATATATGCGGAGCCCGACAGTGACGTTCACCTAGTTAGCTCCGCATATATCATAAGCGGACCCCGGCGCTAAAAGGTTAATGAGATAAAATAAGATGCCTATGATTCACTGATCATCTGTTGATCATAAAAGTTTCGATAAACTCAATAATAAAAAAAAAAAATAAATAAATAAAATAAATAAACCATAATGTAGAAAAAAAGAAGAAAAAAAAATCTTGAAAGTGACCAGGAAGAAAAAATGTGTGCTGCCGCAGCCGGGATACGAACCGTCGCGGCGCGGCTTCCTTCTCCTCTCGGGTCCCACAAGTTATCGAATGAGCTACTGATTCACCTGTGATTATAAGCTTTTCTCATAGACAACTAGCGGTTCAACCTACAGCGTTGCGGATAGTTTTAATCGATTCTTTGGGATTGAATTTATCATTGACAAGCAAAATATCATCACTGTTACCTTGAATGTTTTCGAGATCTCGATTTTTGAATATGTTGGCCCTTAATCACTACCCTTTAGGGTTGATCAAAACTGAAGCCGATGCTACTGGCACATCCACGGCCTATGCACGATTTTTTAGCAAAATTCCATAAACTTTGATCCAGTAGTTTTGGAGAAAAGCTCTGGGCGGCGAACGGCGGATGGACGTTTTTTTTTAAATTTGATTTTTTGGATTCTACGCCTCTTGAAACGTAAACCATATAATTTTGTGGGAGGGGGGGTTAAATTTTTTTTTCTCGGTCGATTACAAAGGCTCATTATTGAAAATAATAAACCAAAAACACTGAATGGATGCCCAGGAGGCGTTTCCCGTTTTGGCGACAACGCGATGTGTGTCTTTAGGTAAGACACACAATTGGCAATCGTGAGCGATTGCTTGTTTTTCACGTAAGAGACGGTACTCTCAATTTTTGAACAGTATTTGCTCAGATGCATATAACACGAATCCTACTCTTCCGACAGATATCTTGGAGAATGAACTAAAACGAACTAAATCACTCTCGACGAAGCTGTGGAAACCCATTTCAAAATGGAAGTTAGCAAAAAACGTTGTCTATTTCCAAGAAAAATAAAGATTTACAATGTTAAATCGATTTCGACGGTTAGGCCATCATCAGTAACAAACAAAAGTTATTGTTTGTTACTAATGATGGCTTAACCGTCGAAATCGATTTAAAATTGTAACTCTTTATTTTTCGTGGAAATAGACAACGTTTTTCACTAACTTCCGTTATGATCTTGGAGAATATTTTAGAAGCCAACCCAAACAACCTCAGAAAATTTTACGCATGCACATTCGCCATATATGATTCCATTGCAATATTATTCATAGGTAATTATTTTTAGTCTTTCTTCAACCACACTCCCAATCTGAACCAATTCTAGCCATTAGATCGTCGGATTTTCAGGAAATTGTTGCTAAATCACACACACTCACACGGATCATTTTGTCGTTGATTATGAGACCTAGAAACGAGAAATCATCTTACAATTAATATTTTTATAATGCCGGAAAATTTTGTCAAAATTGAAAAGTAAACATTGATTATGAATATGCCGACGGACAAAAGAACAAATAAGAAATTAAATTTTGAGTGGAAATATCAATTTTGCAGGACAAAACATTTCTGTAATTCGACACTTCGCGAGGAAAGAAAATGAAATCGAACATCCCATTTTGGCGTTTTCGCCAAGCAGGATTCTCTCAAGGTGACCAGTTGTAACCTCTCACCCATAACTTCGCTCAATGCTGGTGGTTAAATCTAAGAAGAGCGGTCAGCACCGGATTCCCCTACCCAGCCTACATTAAACACGTTTTCGAAGTTCGAACAAAAGCAAACATCCTAAAACTCACCTACATTCGAAGCAACACAGAGTGGAAAACTTCGACTACCTATTGGAATTACGAAAGAGGCTCGCGGCAGCTCATACAGCTCCAGATTAACCACACGTGAAAACCACGCAGGGAGAAAAATAACCGCAGATTCTCCCATATCGCTCTCTGGAGCATCGAATTACCCTCCATTTCACGCGCTAGTCACGCACGTGAACTGTCTGCTTCATAACGACGGATTTCGGTTCATTATTCCTCATTGTTGGAAGATTCATTATTTTGCAGACTTGCAGAGTGTTTCGCACTCGATATTTTTTTTCCCGGAAACAAAAGCAGGAGTTTTCATGGTGTGTTTGACGCGGATAATGCGCCGAATGGACGTTCCATTCTGTGTAAAACCTATTGTTACAATGCGCGGCTGAGAGGAGTTTTCATAGCCATTCGTTGACTATTGGTTTGAATTATTCGCAGAATAGAGTAAAATTAGAGCAAAATATCTGCCAAATCGGGTGTGGGCCCTTATCTCCTTGAATCCATATCACGATTGTAGAGATAATCTAAACATTTTTCCAAAATATTGAAAGATTCCATAGTGAGTTCCTGTAGTAAGGGTAAATAGTAAATCAAGATATGAAATTTAGAATGAAAAAAATAGCCAACGAGAAAATAATGCTTGATCGAACGTTTGCGCATACCCTGAGTGAGCTATTGAATAGTGAACAATGTAACTGATAGTGGGATCTATAGCCTAATCCGCACATTCGTTCAACATTTCATCAAAATCCCATAAAAACAGTAAAAGTTAAGCTTGTTACAAAGATTCTACTCCTCTGTGGGACAACAACAGAGGAATGAAATCAATGATTCCATGGTTCTGAGCAGACCGGAGATTCAAACCTCTTTCTCCTAGACCACCAAAGATGAGTGATATCCGCCCCAAAAGACGCTCCACGTAAAAAAAAAAACACCAAGGCACAAGATACGAGATATCATCCGATATAGTAGGATCACCGTCTTGTTATACTGTGCATTCATTCTCTCTCTTTTGACTACGTTTGGAAGTGAACGCTTTTTGAAAAGTTGGCCGATTTTCGCCAATTGCACAATAAAAATCGTTGCTGTTCTCCAAATGTGGTGCGAGAATGACAGTCTGAATTTGGATGACTACACTGATTTTCATTTCATTTTCATGTAAAGACCAGAATTCACGACCGACCTCTGCATTGCCAACTATCGCAGAGCTCAGTCATTGCCAACTTTTAACACGAGATCAGTACAAAGTATGTAACACTATTTCATCCCTTTCCAATCCCATTTTCTAAAGCCCCATTCAATCCCATTCCCATCCCGTTCAATTTTGAGTGTCTTTTTCTTGAAATTATATCCTACATACATCCAATGTCTAAAATTCATCGAATTATCATTTTGTCAACTTCTCTCTACAGTGCCTGCGTTTTCAAGGTTTCACCTCATTTGGTTCATTTTTTCAAAAGGTTTCATTTGGTTTGGAAAAGGATTAATTTGACTTGGAAAAGGATTCATTTGACTTGGAAAAGGATTCACTTGGTTTGGGAATGGATTCATTTGATTTGGAATAGGTTTCATTTGACTGGGAATTTTATACATCCGGAATACTTCACTCCCATATTCTGCAACTAATTTCCGATCGAAAGTTCCTCTCAGAGATGTTTTTCATCACTTTATTTTTCAATTTATTTCAGTTTCATCAATTTTTAAGAATTTTTTCTTGATTTCGACTTTCTCAGAAAATTCAAATTTGATTATACCGTTGGAAAGAGTGTTAAATTTCCCATCGCTTTAATGTACCATAAAAGTTTTTTAAGATGGTTCAATTGGTGAAAAATCAATCTGAAAAGTGAATTTTGTCAAATCTTCAGATGACCAACTTTTTAATACTGTGAGTCTAATAAAATTCCACATGTGAAATTTTGCTTGTGAATCTCAGCTTTCCAACGGTCTAGTCAATTTTACTTCAAGTTTTTAGTTGAAAACCGTTGTTTTTTTTTTTCAATTAAGTCGAGGGTTTTCTTGAAAAATGATCTTATATGAAAATACGAGTTTGGGGCGGGCAAACGTATTTTTTTACGCTGAATCGAATGGTGACTGTTGCATATCTCCCGAATCCCGTTATAACCTAGTTTTACACTTTAACTCAAAAGTTTGAATTCATTTGATATGACAAATTTTATGTGATTTTAGGGGTGAAACTAGTAAGCTAAAGTGTAAAATTCAGTTATAACGGGATCGGAGAGATATGCAAGAGTTACCGTTCAATTCAACGTGAAAAAATACGTAGAGACCGACCCCAAACTCGTATTTTCATGTTAAGTAATTTTTCAAGAAAACCCTCAATTTCAATGAAAGAACAATGTTTTTCAACTTATAACATAGTTTTCTTCCCTAATTAGTAGGGTAAAAGTAGAATTCACTATCCCGTTGGAAAGCTCAAATTTTGGCGCAAATTTTAATGCTACAGGCTGAATTTAACATGTAGATTTTTACTGGACCTAAAGAGTATGAAAAAAGTGGTCATTCTGAAGATTTGATTTTTCACTAATTGAACCATCTTAAAAAAGTTGTAAGGTACATTAGAATGATGGGAAATTTAACACTCTAACGGTTTTATGAAATTTGAATTTTGTCAGGTCATTAAGAAAGTGCGATAAAATACAAAGGGTACCACCCTGGACCTAACATTCTCTCGAGTTTGAACTAAATCGCACCAAAAGATGATAAGAAATCGACATTATAAGAAATTAACGTTTGCGCATGTGCACAGACTACTATTAAGCCAACAGCAATGAAACGTATAGGTGACCGTCTTGGAGCTAAACCACTCGAGTCTTGAAAATGTCATTAAAATCGGTCCATTAGTCACGGAGTTTTGTCTGTGTAGATCAGGGGCGGCCGGTGAGGGGGGGCATCGGGACATTGCCCCAGTATTTTCGAGAAAATAGTAACAAACTAGAATGAAGCCTTTACAAGCAACTCATCGATTCAAATTAGAACAGAAAAGGCAGCGCTTAGCTCCATGCTGTGGTTCGAAGGTGGATGTTAAAAGGAATAGGTTTATGCCAAGGATCCATCTACCGACAACAAAATACGTAGATTGCGATATCGAACTATCGAGAGAGAAATTTCGGCCATTCAGGTTAGACTGTCAAGGGATAGGTACAGGGAAATGAAGGGAAAGGAACGGGAAAGAAAGGTCATAAAGGGATATGTCTTATAATATTCGGGGCCTTGCCCCAGATAGTATTTTCACTTTTCTAAAGACCGTAGAATGAAATATACGTCCTGAGTGGTTTCCACTAGAGGGGTTTTGATTTATTCCATTAGCCAAACTGATTCTCTTCTGGTCATTCCATGATTCAAGGAGGTGAACCAGTTCTAGTTTCATGTCTTCTTTTACTCTGTGATATCTTCCCTACCATCCATGCTAAAAGTTCCAAACTACAACAACCTCTAAACAGTAGAAGAAGTATGATCATGGTTCAGCTCCTACGTTATATGTTTCATCCTTACTTTTCTATTCGATAATCTAGAATCCTAGGCATTTATTCTGCTTTTTTGAATGTGAAAATGTGTTCACATTTCAATACATTCCCAGTTTCTATAATATGCACGTCTTACCTTTGAATAATGATAGGGAGATTGTATTTTAGTATGTTGAACAACACCACCTGGCGCCTCATCGGAATAAGGACGATTTGGGACTTAGGATGAGTTTCCTTCACATTTTATTCCACATTATCGTTTGTACATAAATATAGGTGTCAACTTTGTTTTTACTTACATTATTAGAACTAGGTAGCAATATTTCCACCCGAGTCAAACACTGTGGCGAATTCGCGATCAAAATCCTCTACAGATCGTAATTATGAAGAGAGGGTGTTCATTAAAAGTTTGGGGAGAGACACCCCTCACTTAAAATTAACACAAGTTTGCTAAAAACGGGAAGGGTACTCGTAAATTAAACCCGGACATTTATAGCATACACGAATCGATCACAGGGTGCCCTAGAAAGAATGCTCTATTTTGTTTTCCATTACTTATATTAGGTGGAGATGGGTTTTGGACTCAGAAACATCCCAGAATTAGCTTTGATTGGCCGAGGTAACATAGCAATACAGTTAGATTCAGCTCATCAACATTCTGAAATTTTAGATTGCATCGTTTCGTGGTCTTTATGAAGTAGGATTAAGAGGCCACGAGATAGTTCAAAGAGAAAATTCATCGAAGAATTTTTCTGGGCTTATAACAAAGTCAGCCAAAACTGAAGACATTTTGAGGTCACATTTGGAAAAACCTGAACACTGTTGCACCTCCAAAACCATACAGAATGAATAACGAAAACAACTCAAATTAATATTTTCAGTAGAATATTGATCATTCTGGATATGTTGCATTAAAGAAAAATGTTATACAAAAGTGAGTGGTGGTTGTGGGGTTACACAACATTCTATGACCTTTTGAAATATCCGATTTTTTATTGACGTCTGACGTCGCACTTCTATCATTTCATCATCATATAATCTGAGTTCTTTAATATTCCTTCTGAACTATTTCTCCTAAGTAGTTCTTTAGTGCAACTCAATCGGAGCTTTGATAATGTTTAATACTTTTAATAATTTAAATTTGATTTATCAATAATTTTTTACGATCATGATAAGTGATTATTATTTAGCAGTCGTATTCTTTCATAACGGTTGACGATGGCATTTGTCATGACCCAAGTGGAATTTATGTTTCATGTGTTTAGATCAAAATTAATTCACACTGAAAGCAAAACAAATGGAAGAAAAACCTCAATACTTTTCTTGACTGTCAAATAGGTAAATTTTTTGTGTGCCACAATCCCTTTTACAGACCCCGGCCGCCACTGGTTTAGATCAGTTTTAGTTTTCGCATGCGTTATAGTTATTGCTCAACCAATCGCAATATAGGTCATAGGAAGTATTTTTGGAACATGTACTCATCTACTTATTTATTTATTTAATTTATTTATTAACGGGCAAGCCCAATTTACAACAGCATAATATAGGTTACATATATAAGTATATATACATAATTTACACATCTAAGAAAAACAACAAGAAAAAAAAAAAAAAAAAAAAAACAGTTTTACCAGAAACAACAATAAAACAAAACGAAGAAGAGTCAAAACAAAGCGGGAGAAGAGAGCACTATTGATTTTAGAGATGAAAGGGGACTATTGAAGAAGTCAAAATCTGGATTTAAATTTAAGAAGAGGTTTGCAGAACGGGGGATGCGGTGAAGTGGTCGATTCAGAAGATAGTTAGTCGGAGAGAAAGGAACGTGGAAAATTTCAGGCTGACGGCTTGAGATTCGAGGGATGGAGAGACGAATTTCTGCCAGCAACGGAGGACAGTCGATACCGCCGTTTACAAGCTTGCGGAGAAATGACAGGTCAGCCATGCCACGCCGCACTTCTAGGGACTGGAGTCTGCAGGTCCTGAGGAGTGATGGATAGTCCACGTTATCCGAAGATATTCCAATCTTAAATGCAATATATCGCAGGAATTTATTTTGGACACGCTCAATTTGTGGACGGCATACTAAGGAGAACATATCGTTGAGGCGTACTCCAGCTTAGGAAGGACAAGCGCCTTATAAAGCATAACGATGGCATGAACGTGGCTACAATCGCGGGTATGCCTCTTTACAAAGCCAAGCGAGCGCATAGCGCTACTGGCAACTATTTCAATATGCCGTGAGAAAGTGAGCTGACCGTCGCACCTAACTCCCAAATCCAAAGCTTCATCCCTTCTAGTCAGGGGTGCATTTCCAAGGTTGTACACAAACTGAAGGGGCACCACTGAGCGATGATATGAGATGACAGAACATTTCGATGGGTTCAGAAAAAGGCAGTTCACCACGCACCATTTCTCCAGTTCAGTGATGGCCCGCTGAACGATGTCACGGTCTTCAACCGAGGTGACGTATCGGAAAATCTTCAGATCATCAGCAAAAAGCAGGCAACGCACGGCAGGACCCAAGTGGGCAATAACACTGTTGATAGCCAGCAAGAAACACCAGGGTCCAAGATGGCTGCCCTGCGGAACTCCTGAGGAAGCATGAAATGGAGAAGACAGTGCACCTCGAACCCGCACCCTCAGCCATCTATCACAAAGATATGATGCAACCAATCAAGCAGTGGTCCGAAAACCCCCAAGGAGCCAAGCAGGCTCACTAGATAAGTATGAACGAAACCGGTCCAATAGATGATACAAAATCGACGTTATATGAAATTAACGTTTGCGCATGTATGCAGACCACTATTCGACAGCAATTCAGTTTATATGGGACCGTCTAGAAGCTAACCTACACAATCCCTGAAAATTTCATAAAAATCGATCCATTAGAGTCGGAGTTTTGCGCGTGTCAATCGATATTAGTTTCGCGCATGCGTCGTGGTTATTACTCCAACAATTGCAATATAATTTATAGGGAACCTTTCTAGACTCTATACCCATCTATCTACCGAGTTTGAACGAATTCGGAGCAACATATGATGAAAAATCGACGTTATGAGAAATGCACGTTTGCGCATGCGCACATGCTACTGTTGATTCAATGGCATTGTAAATTATAGGGGACCGTCTAGAAGCTAACTCGCACAATCCCTGAAAACATCATTGGAATCGGACTAAAACTTGGTATAGTTTAGGGCGTGACAAGGATTTACCACAGACAGGCATCAGACAGACAGGTAGACAGACAGGCAGACAGACATCAGACAGATAGAGAGACACGGAACTAAAATTGATCAGCACGTTCAGAAACGCAAAAATCAAACGGAAATTTTGATTTTGGAGGACAAAATTTTTTTCGACTTCAATGACGAACACAAAGCTTCCCTTCCTTCGCTAGTGAGGAAGCTAAAAACTCTCTAGGAGGAACTTTCGATCGGAAATCAGTTGCAAAATACTTGGGTGAAGTTTCCCAGATATAACGGGTAATAAAATATTTCCACGACTCGGTAATTGGAGACATGGAAATATTTTATTAAACGTGAAACACCCTGTAGAAATGTATTATATTATTATTCAATATTAAGCCACGTCCACACTAAGTCGAATGAGGGAGGGGGGGGGGGGGGGGGGCACGGCGCGGCGTAGGATCGCTAAGGATCCGCTTTGCGTACAGACTACGAGAGTAATGTGTGAATCACCCTCATTCACCCTCACCCGACTTTTAGCATCAAAAGAGGAAGATTATTCAGTGTATTCAGCGTTCTGTGTACTACCATAAATTAATAATTAATAAAATTAATTTGCAGCAATTTTGGGTGGAGTTTCTGTTGGAGAATAAGGGCCCTCGAAGGTTTTGGGTTCATCCGAGTATTCGGAATAGAAGAAAAAAACCTCTTCCAAGTTGGGTGCGGCACATAGCTTCCTCGTTTAATTATCATGAATGTATAGAGCATTGAAAAGTTTTAAATGATTTCAAAAAATTCCATAGCGAAAAATAGTAAATCAATAAGTAGCGTGAAACGTGAAAATTGGTCAATTAAGAAACGAAAAAATGGTACCCAATATACACACATCAAAAAAAGTTTTGCATCACCCTGATTCATTCGAAAATATGCACAGGAAAAATTTGGGGCTTGGATTTTTGAAAAGTGTATCTAATCACTAAACAGAATCCATGGAAATAACTTTTTTTGGATTATTTTCTTCATTTACAAAATTTTTTCTTTAAAAAAGGCAAAAAAATGAAAAATTCACATTTCTAAAAATTGTAAAAAAAAAAAAAAAAATTGAAATTCCACTATCTGCTTTACAAGCAGATACCATGTTACATGGATATGTCTTTGAAAGGGGATTTCATAACGGTTGTCCTCGAGAGTTGTAAACAAATCCTTTAACTTTGGACTGTAGGAGACGAAATGTAGGATGAAGAATTTATTCTATTATTCTTGGAGACACAATAAGCATACTATACATACAATTAAAGTTACTTCCCCAATACAGGCGCTATCATTTTTATGTTCATGATGGCCTGATTTTCCATTAATAAATGAAATTATATCATTTATTGTTTTATTTGATAACGTTTCGTTCTCTTACTGAGGACATCTTCAGATCTTGCTTTCTTGACATTGAGTTGACTTGGTGAGCCACTGTTTTATTTGACAAATCCGTTATATTCTAATGTATATAAATTTTTTCCTGGACACACCAAGATCTGAAGATGTCCTCAGTAAAAGGACGAAACGTTATCAAATAAAACCACAAATGAAATAATTTCATTTATTTTCCCTGGGCCGCATCCCGACTAATTCCAAAAAAACAACGGTTTACCTATAGAAATGTTGAAAATAACTGTGGAGAGAAGCCACTACAATGAGTTCTTGTTTACAGTCGACTGTTGTCAAGAGGATGATAATGTTTCCTATGTAGTGGAGTAAATGATGCTATTCCTTTACGTTAAGAATATTGTGACCGGCTTATTAAAATTGTTTATAGTCCAATCAACTTAGTTTAGGAATGTAGCCAGGTATGTAAGGAGGGGGAAATTGGTAGCTTGAGATGTGAACATTTATCACATAAATCAAGCGCTTTCCAACGAGTGGCGAACGATTTCTGTGCGATGAAAACTACAGAAGTTCCATTCCCATAGCAACGGATTGGTTGTACGTGAAAATCATTAGAAATTGTGACATATTTTTTGCGTCACGAAAATTTTTGGTTGACCCCCCAGAGCAAAGACATATCCATGTCAAAATCACTTCAGTAGTCTATACGCCTTCGCCGGAAACAAAAAAAACCTGTAGTTTGATAATTTTCTCCATTAAACATTTTTTTCCTTAGAAAACGAACCAGAAAACTGAAAAACTCGCTTTTCTAAAAAATTGTTGAAAAAAAAAAAAAACAAAAAAAAAACACTTGGAATATCGTCCAACAGGTTTGGTATTGCTGATAGGGCCTTTTGCCCTTTGTAATGAGTGTCAGGCCATTTAAGGAAAAAGTTGAAGAAGTTCAGATTGATACACCGGAACATGATCAATCGTGAATCCTGAAAAACGAGATAACCTGTTGAAATGGGTTCATCGTCATTACTGAGAGTTCGTACAGGGAGTTCGCACAGTAAATCTCTCCACGTGCACCTTTATGATGAATCGAAACGTTTTGTTGCCGGGGAAGCGTTACTGGATTGTCGCGTTGAGCGAAGAAGGATGTCCTCACGCCCAATCGCTCAACGATTGAATATCGGGCAAAGTGTTGTAGTGAGATGTTGGCAAAGATTTCGGGCTACTGGTTCTGTTGATGATAGACCTCGGAGTGGAAGACCCCGAAAAACTACACCCAATGAAGACCGTTTTCTCGTCCTTGGTGCCAAGCGAAGTCCGAATTCTACAGCAGGGGATGTTTGCCGACAGCTTCAGCTGCGTACAGGAACTAGAGTAAGCGATCAAACGTTCCGTAACCGTCTCCATGACGCTAATCTTGGGTCTAGAAGGCCCCTTCGGTGCCCACCATTGAATAATCAACGTAAGCGACAGCGCCTACAATGGGCAAGAAACCACGAAAATTGGTACTTGACCGAGTGGAGAAATTGTCTCTTCGTCGACGAAACACGCCTTGCTCTAGTGCCAGACAGTGGGCGAGTTAGGGTATGGAGAGTAACCAGGAAGGCCTAGTCGTTTACAATACCCTACTATCCGAGCTCAACAACACGGTGGCTCAGTGATGTTTTGGGCAGGGATTAAGCACAACTTCCGTACTGAACTTATGACCATAGATGGTACCATGAATGCTCAGGTGTACTTGAGAGACATTCTGCAGTCGGTAGTGACACCCATAGCCCAGAATCACGATGGAGATTTCATTCTTGTTAATGACAATGCTCGACCTCACCGAGCCAGGATTGTGGAAGAGTATCTACACGAGGCAAGCATCGAAAGGATGGAGTGGCTTGGGATATGCTCCATATTGCAGTACAAAGCCGACCAAACGTTCCCACCACTGTACAGGAGTTACGGGCAGCTGCTGTTGAAGAGTGGAGGAACCTGGATCAAAATGCCATCAATCGCTTGATTGTACGCATGCCCGTTCGTGTACAAGCCTTAATTAGGGCCAGGGGAGCTAATACAGACTACTGAAGTGATTTTTTAATTTTTTTAATTTTTTTTTTTTTTTTTTTTTTTTTTTTTACAATTTTTAAAAAAGTGAATTTTTCAGTTTTTGCCTTTTTTTTAAGGAAAAATATTTGTAAATAAAGAAAATTATCCAAAAAAAAAGTTTTTTCCATGGTTTTTATTTAGTGATTAGATACACTTTTCAGAAATCCAAGCCCCAAATGTTTCCTGTGCATATTTCAGAATGAATCAGGGTGATGCAAAACTTTTTTTGATGTGTGTAATTTACGTTCACGCACACGCACAATGAACTGATTAGTTGGATCATGGAATAGGTAAGGGACCATCTACAACCTAAACCACGTATTCAATGACCATTTCGTGAAAAATCAGATGAAAACTGTCGAAATTAAGGTCGTTACCAGTATATCACATTGGCGGATGCGTAGTAGCTATTAATGATACAATCATGTTGAAATTGATATGGGGTAATCAAATTGTCTTCTCACAACTATCATCCAAACTTGAACGAAATCGAACGATTAGGGTGTGAAAAAAGGAGCATAATGGAATATACTTTTGCGCATGCATAGAGTGAAGTATTGATTCGGCAACAATGAAACTTATAGGGGACTGTCTACATCGTAGCCAGCCCATTCCCTGAAAATTTTATCCAAATCGGATGAAAACTGGAAAATAAGCTTGTTACAAAGATTTCACATTGGCGCATGATCAGTAGCTATTAATGATAGAATCATGTTGAAATTGATATGAGATGCTAAAATCGTCATTCCCCAACTATCATCCAAATTTGAGCGAGGTCGTACGACCGGGGCGTGAGAAAATTATGCTCGGTAGAATTTACGTTTGCGCATGCACAGAGTGAAGTATTGAGTCAGGAACCAGGAAGCTTATAGGGGACTGTCTACACCGTAGACAGCCCATTCCCTGAAAAAATCATCCAAAAATATATAAAAACTGTGGAAAAAAGCTTGTTACAAGGATTTGCGGACGCACGACAGACACACAGACAGACATGGAACCAAAGTTGTTCAGTATGGTCAAAAACGTGTCTGTCTGTGTGTGTGTGTCTGTCTTGTGTTCGCAAATCCTTCTAACAAGCTTATTTTCCATAGTTATCTTCCTATTTGTATGAAATTTTCATGGCATGTGCGGGCTAGGGGGTAAACCGTCCCCTTTCAGTTACATCGTTCTTGACTCAACACCTCACTCTGCGCATGCGCAAACGTAAATTCTACCAAGCGTCATTTTTTCACGCCTTAGTCGTTCGATCTCGCTCGAATTCCGATAATAGTTGGGGGATGATCATCTTACGTCAATTTCAACATGATTGTGTCATTAATAACTACTCCGCATCCTTGTGACAAGCTTATTTTCCACAGTTTTCATCCGGTTTGGATGACATTTTTAGGTACTGTGCGGGCTGGAGAGTAGACGACCTATTAGTTTCATTGTTGAGAAATCAAACTCCACTCTGCTCATGCGCAAACGTAAATTACAGTATGCTCCATTTTTTCACGCCCTAGTCGCCCGATCTCACTGAAATTTGGATTATTGTTGGGGGGTGACGATTTGATCATCCCCCATCAATTTCAACATGTTTGTATCATTAGTAGCTACTGCGCATGCGCCTATGTGTAATCATTGTAACGACCTTAATTTCCACAGTCTTCATCTGATTTCGATGACATTGTCAGAGATTGCGCGGGTTAGGTTGTAGAAGGTTCCCTATCAGTTTCATTGTTGCCAAATCAATACTTTGTTCTGCGCATGAGCAAATGTAAATTCCATCATTTTCCATCTTTTTACTCTCTAGTCGTTCGAGTTCGCCTAAATTTGGATGATAGTTTTAAGAAGATGATAGGTTAACGCGGAAGCTATGTGTCACACCCAACTTGGCAGACGTTTTTTACTTTATTAATGCTGAAGATGAACACTTTCTTAGTTACTTACCCTCCTGTAAAAAGCCGTACCCAGATTGGCCGTATGCACTCCATGATAATGATGCCAGCAGTGATAAAATCTGCAACAATCAATTCAAATTTCGGTATCATGAGGAAAATCACTGTTTTCTATCTTTCACTAAGTGATCAAATTGCTTTGCATAAGAACAGTGAATTCTTTTGTGGTTGGGTTTTCATCTTCTATTTATACAATTAAATTCTTGTTATTATGGTTATTACTGTTTGATCAACGCCTATGTTCTAACAACGAAAACCTTAAGGTCCCTCTGTAAGTGGGCTGTTGGGTTTCGGTCGATTATAGTTTTCAATTTGATCGAAACACTGCTCGGGGATGTTTCATTAATTAGTCAATTTTACAAGTTGGGATGCAGGCGAGTTTTCAAGTTTTCCAAATAGTTGGATACAACGTTTGGGGCCTATTGAGAAGAAAATCCTTCATCTCAATGCTCGAAGATTAAATCTAGAGTTAGTACCAAAATTTGATCTTAACAGAATGAGCGTTGTGCGTGATAACTGACTAATGTAAAGTACTTTTGTAGCTTCACACAGCAATCGCTCATAATTTGTTCACATTGAATCTAAACTGTTGGCTTTGCGCACAGGATTCAAATAAGAGCGCTTTGTTGCGGGGGTAGATATCAGCGGGGCATTGGGAGCGTGACATTGCGGGGGTAGATATCAGCGGACTCAGGCGGAGTTACTCAAAATACCACATTTTCATTATTTTGAAACACATCCTCCATCCCTTGAAAAAACTTGTTTACAAGTGTTTATGGATGTTAACCTTCCTTGGTACGAAACATGAAAAGGAATACGTGTAAGTAAGGAAGAAAAATGTAAATATTGAGTTGTTTGTAGTGAACCATAAGTGTCGTCAAATATGTTTTTCATTATTATTAAAAATTACCGAAGAGGCATTGCTCACCTTCCATCTCATTACATTGTGTAAGCCCTGCAGCCCTTTATTTCAGCGTAATCTAGGGAATAATTAGTAATGAGTGCTAATAATTTCATATAACATCTGCAATCTGTGATATGTGATTTTCCACTTTCTTCATTCAAGGTTAAGTTAAATTATTTGATATTTCAATCACTTAAGCTGTATTTGATATACGGTTGTTGTAATTAATCACAGTATTTTATACATATTCAATTAACTATTTCCCATTTTTTATTGGACGATTGTTCTAAATGTTTTACTACTAATGCGTTTATTGGCAAAATACTAATTATTATAGGTAGTACCTATTATCATCGTTAACATTGAAGGCCAAAACGTTTACCCTTGGGTTCTCTTTCATAATATTTTATGAAAAATCAAGTTCATGAAAAAGGCAATAAAAAACCTGCTCACACTGTAATTTGAACCCAGGACATAGTGGCTTTCGTGAAGGGGTGTTGTGATAACGACATCGCAATTAATCAGGCTTCTGGACCTTCGGTAGCTGGGGAGCAGAAAATTGCACATTGAAGTGCTTTTCAATCTACTCCAACCTTTTCTGCATTATTGAGCTAACATTTACTTATAACCAATATCGCTGAAGTAAATATGACTTAGGTTTGTCCCATCAAGAAATAAATAAGCGACAGGTACCTAGGCAACGTATTACAGCGGCCCATTTGCATCCCTATAAACGAAAGTAAATCCTGAGCCGACTGAAACTCACAGACGGTTTTATCGGAAAACTTCTGACTCTGATTTGACTCATTTTTAATCGTTTTTAGTGTCCTAACCAGGGATTAAGCAGAATTTTTCTACATCTCAACCCCCTGCATGAAGTAACATCACCTGAAGGACCATCAGAGTACCTATCCGGATAGGAAAAAATAATTTATATGTGACGGAATTATACCAATTATACCAGCTTTGTAATAGTTGGGATGCTTGGCAGTAGATTATTTTTCTGGCTGCTATTTCATTTGGAAGCCGTGAAATTATCCGTGGAGATTATCTCAATGGAAATTCGATTGATCTTGGAAGAACTTTGATCTCCACAAACTTCACTGGACTCCAACTCCCTATTGAGAAGCTATGCGCTAATTGTGGTCTATCGAATAACGATCAATAGTAAACCGTTCTGATGGCAATGAAGGAGTCAAATTTGTCATTTGAAATTTGACTAAGTTGTAAAAAGTCGTGTTCATTAACTTAGAAAAGAACGAGTGTGTTTATTGATTTATATATATATATATTTTTAAAAAAAAGATTATGATTCCACCAATGGTGATAGTCCATCGATTCCCGCTACATCTACAGAACGCTATATTGGGTGTCGTTCCGAATCCGTGGCAAATTACGTTTATAATCTAGGTAGATTGCGGCCGGTCCACGTCTAATCTCTGATTATTATCTACAGTAGGCCTGTTTATCAATGCACAATAGTTGCTGACTATCTCGAATCAGTAATAATCTTCAGCTGGAGTTTTGATTCTTTAGTAAAACTAATGGAACTTAGAATTCCATTCTAAGAAAAAATGGAACACTGAAAGTTCAAGTTGGTATTATTAAACGTGTCATAGAGGGATTTCATTAATTTATTCAACAATAAATTTCGACATCTGAAGCCGGTAGGTCTGACGAGTCAGGGCCCTTCCATGCATACACGGTTTCACTCAGTTAGATCAATAACCGATTAATTTTGCAGCTCCTAAAACCTGCTGATTTGTGCCTGATTCTGGATGGCCTTAGAAACAATGTCAGTCTGGCAGTCTTAATGGCATCCCATAAATCATTTCAGTAATAGATGCGTTCAGTAATACATTGAATTAAAAATTCAACTAGCTGATGAAAGTCTGATGAGGTGGAAACCTTATTGCATCTTTGGGATCATCTGTTTAGAAACACGCATCCTATTCAAGTTCACTTGCAGTTGCTACCTTCATGTTTTTGGTTGCTACTTAGTCATTAATTATCATGTTTAATATTATTTATTATCAGTTTACTATATACGGGGATTAATATTCCAATGATCTGCGTAGATGGCAATACAAAATGCGGAAGTACTAAACATTTGTGCTATCATTTATAATTTTTATGGGGATGGTTTTGAATTCAGAACACGTTGTGAGTAAAGAAATAGCCAGGTATCGTTCTTATAACAAAATAAATCGATCTTCTATTTCTATAAAAATCAAATAATGTACGTTTGTGTGCCCTTTACGCGCCACCAAAATTTATTATGAACCGATTTTGATGCTGATTTTGTTTATCGGAGTGTCAATAACCGATTATATTCATGTTTTCGTTTACTTCTACTGCCAATATCTATTTTGCTAAAGGAATTTTTAAGTAAACGTTACCTGAAAGATAAAAATCAGACGATTGATAGGAATTACCATTTTTCTTTATTCCGTTCATTACGTATTTAATAACGAAATCAACAATAAACCGGTGTGTGAACATTTGCGGTGTTTTTCCGGTTCTTTTAAGACGTCTACTAACTTGGTGTGACCCATAGACAATGGCATGACCTTGATTCCGGTCGCTTTCAACGGGTGACCAATCGGATTCCTTGAGCGTAACCAGAATTAAGGATCAGGTTCGCCTATTAGGAAAATTCTTTCTTACGTAGATGGATTGAAATCTTCTGCCAACAGCTCAGTTCAAAGAGTTTCCTTATCACGTTTCCTTCCTTTCAGACCTATAAAGTTTCCTAATCACGTCCCGGTCTAAATTAGTGGATCTGTTCGAAATGCAATCGCAGAAATAAGTTTCTACTCTCTTGACTGCATAAATAGTTTGCACAGCTATTAATATGGATAGCATCACTCTGACTTTACCTTGCCAGCAAAGTAGTAGGGGAGGTTGAGAGGATAGGCACATCTCAATAATTCTCAATACGAAACCTATAAATTGGGACTCCACTATCTGTCTACCCCAACATTTTGACCTCTTATTAGTCTGTTGGCAATACTGACCATCAAACATATAGTCAACCTCGTCGATCAGGTACAACATTGTTTGATACCTCCACTGCTCCAGTGCCAAAGTCAGCACCTGCTCTTGCTGTCTCAACTCGCTTAGGAAGAGCTTTCGTGCATCCAGCTTGTGTTAGCACGACTTAGACTGGTGTAGTTGTGATGGGAAATGTTCTGAATGCTACATTTGGAATGGAACTTGAAGGTATTTTGCTTCACTTCATTAGGTTTTTTACTATAAATTATCTAAACTACATATGATTAGGCAGTAAGTTATGGAGATGTAATTGTGGCATTTTAGTTCTTGAATAAATGTTTTCGAACTTTGAAGTTGACTATATCAGTTGTTATTTTATTCATCCATACTCATGCTAATACAGTTTTAGGATAGTGGATGTGCTTGAGTCGATACTCTAACTGAGCTGATGAGGGGGATCTTATTCGGAAAAACAATGTTAGCGGATACGTTCATTTTTTATTCATATTCGATATTAGGATTTATGAAGGCTTTCGTCATTTCTCACTTTATAAATGAAACACGTGGTAAAAAGTTAGTACCATGTAACGTTATTATACATCGAGGATTTTTTATATTTAATTAATAAATTTGGCTGCAGCTCATCTACTTTCATTTTCAAAACGGTTTATGCATCGTCAGGTTTCTGCCTTTTTATGTTTTCGCTCAGCTTGCTGCGGCAAGTTCTTTTTTTTATGATTTACAGTCTTTGTCGAATCCTACTGTTGTATCTGGAATATTCAAAGTCATAAAATAATAATTACCAGCTTAAATCTGAAAAATACAAAAATTGCGACTCCATAATTCAAAACAACACGTTAATGAGTCTTTTGACTAGCTGTAATGCAATGGGCTGCCACAGGCCCACAATATTTCTTTTGAAAAAAAAAAAAAATAAAATAAAATAAAAAAAATAAATAAATAAAATTACGTACTCCAATTTTCGGTTAGCTCAAAACGGTGAAAGAAATATGTAGAAAGAAATGTGGTGTCATATATAATTATTTGACCATTTCAACAATTAGTCTAGTAGGGAGCAGTATACTTTTGCGGTGTAAAATTACGAAGTTACATTTTTAAACAACAAGCTGCTATTATTTAAAATCATTGGAAATCTTAAATACAATAAAAATACGTAACTGATACAAATACAATAACTACAATTATAGAAATAAGTTTCATTTTGGTTGTTTGTTGGTCTATTGATAAAGATTTGGGGCTTATACGCTTAAATTTATTCATTTTGAGAGTCGTAGGTGAGAAATGGATGAATAAATATTAGAATTTATATACGGTCGATTTCCCCTCAAGTTGTTCTTAATTACGTGTGGTATTTAGTCTCTTGCAACCTTTTTACAATTAGTAGTTCAATACGAATTATTTCCTGGGCAAGCACCTGAGTCTATGAACCAATGATAAGTATTTAATGAAGGCCATAACATCCGTTGTTTGTAATCGAACTATTTTTGGAAACCTATTACTAAGTTTCTTTAGGTGTTAAGATGGGCTCAAGATCCGGTTTGTTACTTTGGTGATTAACAAACTTTTTCTCATGAACTAGCTATGAATTTCTGCACTGCAACGGATAGTTGTAATAATAGCACCTCATTGTTTCTTTTCCGAAGTACTTTTGAACGTAGCCTTTTACTACAGACCCCACCTTTCATTCAGATTTCAACATTCTTGGGTGAGCCAGAAATACCGAATTCAGCTCATTCAGCTGATCAAGATGGATCCCGCATTTCAGTTGTTTGTTGAGGTCCAAGTGTGGCTCCCTCTTACATTTCAATTTACTAGGGCAATCAGGAGACAATTTACCTAAATTAACTGATCAGGATTGAGCAAGAAAATAAATGTCAACTTCCTAGGATGAAGAGAAGTGATTTTAAGAGAGATAATAATAGGCTAAACGCTGAAATTCAGAGATATACTAGTACATTCTTCACTCATTCCAGGTTCTGAACTTTGAAGTTCAAAAACCCATTCTTTTAGCGGATGCTTCTGAATGGGATTTTCATGTAAAAGTTCAAGGAAAGACAAAAAACGTATACAATTTTAAATTCGAAGAGGTTGGAACTAACGGAGATTAGTGCTCCCTGTCCTGCACCTGAGTGCTGCGGGAGTTTAGACTATCACTGAGGCATTAAGGCCGCTTGAATTTGAACCCCCAGTCGTAGCCCTACTTATGTTATTTCAAGTTGCGTGGATCATCAAATTAAATCGAATAGTATTTACAAAATAGGGTTAGTCTATCCAGCCCGCCTAGCTGGCACTATTCCATTCAACATGTCCGCTCCTCATAATGCGATCCGTGGCATTTTATCACTTAACATAATGCTAAGCAAATTTACGTTCTCTCTAGATTGATAGCCCAGTCAAATTAGACCAAAAAGAGGCAAATAGTAGAAAAAATTCATAGTAAAGAAATTGCTTCACCAGGCTCTTCCTTCACACCTAGTAAATCATATCTCAAAAGTCCCCTAGTATGGGGGGTGAGCTCGAGGAGGGGGGGGGGGGGGGGTTTTTCTCCTTTTTTTCGACTTTTTTCGGTTTTTTTCCTATAACTCAGAAAGTAAGCGTTCTAGCGACTTGTTTACTATTACCAGAATTAAAGTGCATAAAATTTACTAAAATTTTTACTCTTGACTTCATTCTCTACGATTAGGCGTTCCGCCGCTAGTGCGCGTTAAAAAGTAGGTATCATTTCAAAAAATCAGCAAAAAGGCTTTTATGCTCTTTTTACGCAGAAATCATTCGTATGTAGCTTCTGGGTGACTTAGAATACATCATGACTTGTTTTCCGAACATCAGTGATGCTCGGACAGTGGTTTGAGCAGGTTTCATGTATGTCTTTTTTTTCTGTTCTTCGCTTACATCCTGGAAACTGTGATAACCATAACATATTTTCAGCACCCTAACCAACTCACTGTGAATTATCAGTGAATATATATTTATATAAAACACAGTGGCTCTAAAAAAGAAAAGAAAAAAGGAAATAAAGAAAATGAGCTGTGTTTCATAAAAAAATGTTTAATGTGCAGGTACAGTATAACCCATGTTAAAGTTATATTCACAAAAAGGAGTGGGGGGGAAGGGGTCATCAATCTTCACAGGTATCTGCTCTTCATCCATTGAGAATCACCATCCATAGTCAAACTGAAAATTCAAAATCGGATTACAGTGAGGTGCATATAATCTTATATTGATAGATAGATGAAGTTCATGCAGATGATTAGGATGAAACTTACAGGGCGATGACATATGTGTTGAGTGGGTAGTCTTATGGTTCCATGTCTGTTTCATCATCTTCTGTAGATGAACATTCGTCAGCAAGTGGTGGGTTATTTTTGCAGGAACCTGAACAGTTGGAGCAGAGTGTTGAGCAGTGGACGCCAGCTCTGCGGCATCCACATCGAGCACTACCGCAGCTTTTGGTGCAGCTGCAAAATATATTCTGCAGAATTTCAGATGTTGCTGGTGGATCCAAAGTTGGAATTGGTTTGAGGAAGCCATCGTCTCCCTACTCCAGCCCCGATTCTGCAGAATATATTTTGCAGCTGCACCAAAAGCTGCGGTAGTGGTCGATGTGGATGCCGCAGAGCTGGCATCCACTGCTCAACACTCTGTTCCAACTGTTCAGGTTCTTGCACAAACAACCCACCACTTGCTGTTCATCTACAAGTTCATCTACAGAATATGATGAAACAGACATGGAACCATAAAAAGGACCCATTCAACATATATGTCATCGCCCTGTAAGTTTCATCCTAATCATCTGCATGAACTTCATCTATCTATCAATATAAGATTATATGCACCTCACTGTAATCCGATTTTGAATTTTCAGTTTGACTATGGATGGTGATTCTCAATGGATGAAGAGCAGATACCTGTGAAGATTGATGACCCCTTCCCCCTCCCACTCCTTTTGTGAATATTACTTTAACATGGGTTATACTGTACCTGCACATTAAACATTTTTTGATGAAACACAGCTCATTTTCTTTAGTTCCTTTTTTTCTTTTCTTTTTTAGAGCCACTGTGTTTTATATACATATATATTCACTGATAATTCACAGTGAGTTGGTAAGGGTGCTGAAAATATATTATGGTTATCACAGTTTCCAGGATGTAAGCGAAGAACAGAAAAAAAAAGACATACATGAAACCTGCTCAAACCATTGTCCGAGCATCACTGATGTTCTTAAAACAAATCATGATGTATTCTAAGTCACCCAGAAGCTACATACGAATGATTTCTGCGTAAAAAGAGCATAAAGGCCTTTTTGCTGATTTTTTGAAATTATACCTACTTTTCAACGCGCTCTAGCGGCGGAACGCCTAATCGTAGAGAATGAAGTCAGGAGTAAAAATTGTAGTAAATTTTATGCACTTCAATTCTGATAATAGTAAACAAGTCGCTAGAACGCTTACTTTCCGAGTTATAGGCAAAAAAACGAAAAAAATAGTCGAAAAAAAGGAGAAAAAAACCCCCCCCCCCCTCCTCGAGCTCACCCCCCACATTAGGGGACTTTTGAGATATGATTTACTAGGTGAAGAAATTTCTTTACTATGAATTTTTTCTCCTGTTTCCTCTAATTTGACTGGGCTATGAAATCGAAATTGCCTCATGATGTATCATATACACCCTGACACCGTTTACCAGCGATGCATACAAGATGAGAGGACAATTATATTTAATAGCCTTCCAAAAGGCGCGCCATTTTTTGTCACGGGTAGGCACACTGCGGGGATTCGCCGTTTTTGACTTAGTGATATTTCTAAGGCAGTCTCTTTCGTGGCTCCGCCGCGAGCGTCAAGCCGCGCGTTGAAAACCAGCGTTGGCGCGTTGCCGAGTTGCCGCGTCATGCCGCGCGGCGGAAAAAATGGTGTCCTACGTGGAAACGCAAAAACGCTTTGTAGTTTGGTGAGCATTACCTGTTCTGTTCTCATTACCTGCGTTTTTAACTTCATTTTTTAAATTTGATTTTACATTCCTGCCATTGATCAACAAGTTTGAGCTGCGGACCACCTCAACGGCTCTTTTGTATTATTAAGCTGAAAGTAATTACAAAAAGAAGGAGACCCACGGAGGAAATATTTGAAAGCCAGAACGATTCAGTGAATTTCATCACTCGAAATTCAGGGAAAGTGAAGGGCACTTTAAATCATGTACAAGAATGACAATAGAAAATTTCGATTACATCTTGATTATAATTAAGCAAGAATTTTATAATTTACATCCAATAAGAACTTTAGTTTATTACAATGATTAAAAAAAGATAACAGCTACAAATATTTGGTAGAATCCGAAAAGTTTGTTTTTATAGCGGAATAACAGGAACTACAAAAAAGATTTCAAGAAAAATTGCTCAAATTTCAAAACAATTTAACATAAATAATACTAAGAACAAATAATAAAATTTGCTCACATGACCATGACTCAAACCTTCGCATTTTGTTTTTTACCATTGTTTAGAAACACTAGGTAGACAATATGTTGCAATTTTCTTCGAAAATGGGCATCTCCCGATAAAGGTGTATATAATAGATGTACGGAAACATATGAAAAAGTACGGAAACAAGATCAAAATGTCGAAAGAAGTTGAAGTTTAGTCAGGTACTCATTTTGACATTTTTGACATTTTCATGTCTTTGCTTTGGCACATAAACTGAAAAATCGTCACGAAAACTTGCTCACGCGATACCAATAAATGAAAATAGACTCACTGTGTTGCGTAGAGAACAATCAACTGTTTTCTTTATGTCTTTGCTATGGCACATAAACTAAAAAAAGTCACGGAAAATTGCTCACGAAAATATTTTGATGATTTCCGCTTACAACCGAGTCGTTGCTAGGGAAATGGTACTTCGTCGTTTTTCATCCCACAAAATTCGTTGACCATTCGTTCGAAAGCTCTCGATTTATCCAACCATATTATGTTAACTACTGCGAAGTGCGTGGCCAACAAGCTGAGTTATGAGCAAGGTTATTTGAATAATTTATTGTGTACACTCAGGTGATCATTCTCAATAATTGATATTGTGAACATGATTGCAACCGCTTGTTAATTTCTGATGATTTCATTGAGCTGATGTTTCGATGATTCGATTCATAGCAGGTGATCCGAATATTGCGATAACGGTTTGATTTGTGAAGAGGTGGTTAAATCATTTTAATAGGTAATTTCTATACTTTACACTCTAGGAAGCTGCAATTTCGTATGTAGCCTCTTAAGGACATTTACTTGACGATGCCCAGGGTGCGGATCAGATGAGATACTTAGTAAGTAGGTACCTATAAGATAGTATTTTTAATTTAATTTGTTTATCTAAATAATTTATATTTAATTTATCAATACTATTTAATGATGATGATTGATTATTATTTAGTAGCCATATTCTTTCATAACAGTTGCCCAAGGCATGACATGACCCAAATGGGATTTATGTATCATGTGTTTAGGTCAAAGTTAATTCACACTGAAAACAAAACTAATGGAAGAATAACCTCAATGCTCTTCTTGACTGTCAAATAGGTAAATATTTTTGTGCCCCACTCCTTTTGCAGACCACCGGCCGCCACTGGATCTGGCTACATCAAGAACTAACAATTTGCTTTCTCATTCAGCCTTCCATAAACTTCGCTTAAGCTTCGATGACTCGGAGCGAGTTTACTAGCCACTTGCCTGCGAGTTCACTACCCACTAGCTGCTAGTCAACTCGCCCCGTGTCATAGGTTCACTAGCGGACAGGCGGCGGGAAAAGTTGATGACCAGGCTACTTTAGTCGCTGTTTGCTGGCTAGTGAGCTTGTGTGCTGGTACCTGTAACTAGCCGTGTGTCAAGGCTTAACTAGAGGCGAAAGAGTGCAGAAGCGGCCAGTTCTGCATTAAAATCGGGAATCGAGAGTTGTGACGCAAGTAGCGAGTTGACAAGTGAAAATTTTGTGTGTCATTGACACTATCCAATGGATAGTCTATGTCCAACGTGAGTTTCAACAGAAATTGTGAATAAAAACGTGCTCAAACCTCAAAAAGTTAGTTGATAATGGATAAATTGAATAACGGCCCAGTGCGGTAGAAAAAATCATGACGTACCTACATCTTTATTTAAAATTTAAAAGGTATTACCCTACAGCGAAATAGAACATATAAATATTAACTTGCACACATTGCTCCGTTTAAAAAAGGAGAAAAGCCTATCCAAAACCCCAAAGAATAACTAAAAATCTAACACATTACTTTTATAGTAGAATGTTGTTTAATAAATCCATTCAACGTTACGAATTGGTAAAAATTAGTTTCGCTGGATTCGAAACTAAAAGTTTAAGAAATAGTAAAAATGAAAATATAGATTATTTATATGATTGTATATGTACTAGGTAATAGGTATGTCTTGGATTTTACCATTGATAAAACTTATAAGATAAATTGAAAACTACTCAAGTTAATTTATATGTGAAGTGGGTAAACAAAGACCACGTTTACGAAATAATCCATAAATTTTTTTATGTCTGCAAAGCTGTTGAAGTAACAACGATAACTCATTTAATGAAGACTTGAAATAATAATATTTTCTTCAGCACTCTTGTTTTAATCATCATTGAATAATAAATCAACTTTACAACTGTAAATGATGAAGGTTGACACTGGAACAGTTTGTAAAGGTATGCTTCCACCAGTTGACAAATCAACATACCGAACGAAGCTATTTCCTTTCATTGTATTTTCATCAATAAAACTGTATAACCACCACATCGTGTAAAATGTTTTCATCGTTTCATTCACTACTTACAATCCCTAGGTAAATATCAGCTAAAATTGTCTACACAAAGTGTTTTTACTAGCGATTTAATAATGGTTAACTCAATAAGTAGCTGACCCGGTGCGTTTCGCTGAACTCATTAAAAGTAGAATTGTAATGAAAAGCCAAATCAATCTATTATGTGGAATTTTTGTTTTTATTGATTAATTCATTTATTTATCTCAACACAAAGAGGAAAACTCTATTTTTTGTTTTTCCGTCTCGTGCATGAATAAATAAATAATAAAAAATACAAATAATAAATTTCCCCTGGAATGTAACTGTTGAATGGCTCTCTGCCGGACAAAACCTACTTTATATAGCCCCGATCACTTCTACGTGCCGGTCTCAACACACCGCATTTGCACAGAATGCAAATCTCATGAACGGCTGGACCGATTTCGTACAAACTTCTTAAAATCATCTGCAATGCATCCCAAATATTCTCACACAATTTGTTGCCAAATACTCCAGTGGATTTTAAGTAGTGAGTCCTCGAACAGATTTGGCAGTAATATATATATTAATTGCTATGCAATTCTTAGGCCGACCCCCAATAATTTTAGCATGAATATGCTTTAGCCGTGACCTAACTACCGAAAAATGTCCCACGAGAGTGCAACGAAAGTAGCGCCAATAATTGTGATGATTTCCGCTTACAACCGAGTCGTTGCTAGGGATATGATACTTCGTCGTTTTTCATTCCACAAAATTCTTTGACCATTCGTTCGAAAGCTCTCGATTTATCCAACCATACTATATTAACTACTGCGAAGTGCGTGGCCAACAAGCTGAGTTATGAGCATGGTTATATGAATAATTGTTTACATACAGGTGATCATTCTCAATTATTGATATTGTGAACATGATTGCAACCGCTTGTTAATTTCTGATGATTTCATTGAGCTGGTGTTTCGATTATGTGATTCATAGCAGGTGATCCGAATATTGCGAGAACGGTTAGATTTGTGAAGCGGTGGTTAAATTATTTTAATAGGTAATTTCTATACTTTACACTATAGGAAGCTGTAATTTCGTATGTAGCCTCTTTAGCCTCTTTCTATAATAAAGTGAATGTTTACTCGCGAGTTTCTATTAGGAGATCATCATCTCACAAGAGCTCAATCGTCGTGATCATTTCTATAATAAAGTGATTGTTTACTCGCGAGTTTCTATTAGGAGATCATCATCTCACAAGAGCTCAATGGTCGTGACCATTTCCATAATAAAGTGAGAGCGAGGAGCTAAAACATGATTCCATGTTTTAGGATTGATGGCAGAATGATAAACAGAGTTCAGAGGCCGATGGGGGGTCGGGTTCAGAGAATCGACGAGGAGTGAGTCGTGTACGGCTAAAGCATATACATGTTTTTTAATTTTAGCCGTCAGGCTCAAAGGAACTGTGGCTTTTTTTTTATTATGTCCCAAACTTTTTTTAACATGATTTTCACGTAAACCGTTGCTATCGTCCGTGACGGGAAGCGGGAGTTCGTGGGTTCGAATCCCAGCCAGGCTTGAAAATTTTTTTATATCAATTTTTTTCGCATCGTGGGTTCGAATCCCAGCCAGGCTTGAACATTTTTTTATATAGGTACAAATTTTTTCAGGCTAAGAATTGCATAGCAAATTATCCTTGTTTTCTACGCAGTAGAAAAGAGAAAAGATCCGGCGAGGCGCGAAGCGCAGAGTATATATATATATATATATATATATATATATATATATATATATATATATAATGCGATTGATATATATATATATATATATATATATCAATAATGCGATTGACAGTCGTTTCGCAAATATTTCTTTCAAATTTTAAGACTTCTTGAGGCACGAACTTTCTGTCGTAAAACCTACAAGAATGAAGACATTAAATTAATGTAACATTGTGATCTTTGAAAATGTCAACCTCTAAAATTCACTTCGATTCAAAAATTTGGCAAGTTGATCGTGGAACATAGCTTCCTCGCATCCTCAACAACAACGTATAGAATGTCGAATCTGAATAACAGAGAAAATTTGAATAAATTGAAGTATAAATATCGTTATATATGTGGACCTAGCTGATTACCCGGATGTTGCCCCGCTCCGGGGGCATAAATAACTTTGTGGAAAGTAGGCGAACTTTGTACTACTTACTAAACTTCTTACCGCAGCTAATGGATGAATGGCCTAATGGTGATGGATTTAATTAACGTAATAATATAAATAAATAATAGAAATGTATTATGTTCAATAGTTTTTTGTTTTGATAAGATATGATATTTTAAAAGGAAAGAAAAAACTCACGTCACTCACAGATCAGGAATGAACCCAATATTTCAATCGTCTCCGATCGTGTTCCAGTGAGTCTCACTATTTAATTTCAACTACCGGATGTACAGGAAAAAATAAGCTCAATCAGCTGAGTCCATAATTTCATTCACCTCCTAATGTCCCAGAGAGCCTCCTTGTCCGATTTCAAACTCCTAGGGTGAACAGGATAGAATTTATCCCACTCAGGTGATCAGGAAGAAGCTCATCATTTCATTCGTCTCTTAATTACCCAGAGAGTTTCCCTATTGTACTTCAACAATTTAGGATAGATGAGAGAATTCAGCTCACTCAGCTGATCAGGAAAAAGCCCGTGATTTCAATAGTATCTTAGTGTTCCAGAGAGTTTCCCTATCTAATTTCAACTTTATAGGGTGAACGGGAGAGAATTTAGTTCACTCTTCTGATCAGGAAAAAATCCATCATCTCATCCGTCTCTGAGAGTCTATGAAAGTTTTCGTATCAAATTTCAACTTCCTTGGATGACCACTACTGGATGACCAGGAGAGTCTCACTCAACTGATCAGTTCGGAGCCCATCATTATACTACTAATTTCCCACACATATTTCATCTCAGAACAGAAGATAATTTAGCTCGTTCAGCTAATCAGGGAAAATCCTATCTTTTCAACCATCTTCCCATTTTCATCTTCCAAGTGTGAGAGGAAAAGAATTCAGCTTACTCAGCTGATCAGGATGGAGCCCGTCGTTCCATTCGTCTAGTAATACCCTAAAGAGTGGGACATCTGGGACATCCCAACCTCATAGGGTGAACAGGAGAGGATTTAGCTAACTCAGCTGCCAGCTTACTCAATTACACGATTTGTATAGCATGTTACCATCCAAGTTGTATACTAACTGTGTACCGTATACTAACCAAATCCGTTCACCCGTTTTTCAGTAATAAATTCTTTAACATCATATCCGACTATGTTTTATGTATGCAGAAAAATATAAGGAGTTGAGGGAAGAGTGAAAAGATTATTTAACAGCATAGTTCAAAGGATTTTACGGTTTCGCATGCGCAGAGGCTAATTTTAATCCGACAACAATAGTGTCCCTATAAAAACCCTAGAAACCATCCCTAACTTTCACATTATCCGTGAAATTAATCAAAATCACATTAACACTGCAGAAAATTTGGATTGTTACAAAAATTTCACGTGCATGTGACCATTGACTGCCATTGATCTAACATCAATAAAGTTCTTTGGGAATCATTTAGGGCTCGTTCTGCACATGAATGTCATTTTTTAGGAGCTAATCATAGGAGCTAATCATAGATAACAAAGTTCACGGTTATCTATGATTTTAACCAACTTCTCTCAGGGATATTAAACGAAGCCTTGGGTACGTTATCATGATATTTAATTACTCGTACATTAAAGTGGGTACTAGCTGATACAAAATTAAAGAATTAAGATAGTGAATGATATTTTTTCAAGACTGAATTGGCTCATATGTTATTTCCTACCCAAGTTTCAAGTACATACGTAGGTCCAGTAGTTAGGAAGAAATGTTTTGATGCAACTTGACCATAAACTTGAGATTCTATTAAGATTGAAATTATATTTGAAAGATATTAAATAATTGTGTGATAGAGACTGAATAGGAGTGTGCGACGTTGAAAGGACTATAGTGTTAATAAAATGAGGTTAAGTGTCTTCTAGTTTTAAGCAACCCATTTATTTTTAGCGAATTAATAATTTGGAAGTTATAAATGATTTCATTATTGAAATCAATTAATGGTTTTATTTAAAATTGTAAAGGTTTAAAATGCTTCATAATGTTGTAGCCAATTTTCGTAGGATATGAAGCTATTAAAATGGGTCGGAAAATTTTAAAATCAAAATTTTTGAGAAATTTCTTCATTAAAATCCGTTTTGAGGCATTCTGAGACGAATCCAAGAGTTTAACACTTTTTTCATAAGTAGGTATGTATATATTTATGTTGTGTCATTCCAGACGATAACTTTCCTTAAGATTGAGATGAAAATTCCGTTTTTGCGCTAAAATTCAAGCTTTCTAAATCAAAGGATGAGTTCGTTGGCCGGCTCATTTTGAGTATATTAAATCGGTCAAATTTCAAAAAATGTGCTCAAAAATCACTTGAAATGGTCAAGAACGGCCAAAAATTGTTAAATTTTTAGTTTTAATATTATTATTTTTTTTTTAGCAGATTTTAGCCAAAAAAGTTTATAAACAACGAACAAACATTTTAAAATCTACGAAAAAAAATATGCAGAAAAATGTACTCTAATGTCATTAATATTTGCTGGCATATCTACAAAAACTCCCTAAAAAGCAATTTTCAAATCTTCTTTTGAAAGCAGATTATTGTTTAGAAAGAGTTTCGTTGCTAAAAAATTGGTGGTTAACTATTTCTTTGTGCTCAAATTTCAAAACAGTACAAGCAATTTCAAAACACGGTAACACATATAAGGCAATGTTCCACATAGTGGGACACTTTGATGTCCCCAGTACACAAGTAGTTAATTTTGATCAAAATCCCTCGAAAAATGGATTTATTTGGTATCTAACTTTATCAATATTGTCCATTGCTTTTTAGAAAAAATGCACTATTTTATCACAAGGTATTTGACTTCAAAGTTGTCCCTTGGTCACACCCTAATACTTCACAACTGTTTTGAAAATCAATGCATTGAGAATGACATAGTGGGTTTCGGACACCTATAATGGTAATGATAACTGCGTATCTTGAATTATATCCTGGATGAATCGAGTCACTGAATTTGTGGAAGACAAAGAGAAAATTTGTGTCCCAAAATCCAGCATCCGTCTTCGATTTAAGTATTTCGCGCACGCATTATTAGAGGAGCCAACATCTTCTGCGCCCTACTTTATCTTTGGGTACATCGTGGCTATAGGAATGGAAAGTTGAAGATATGTTTTTATAATTGTGTTTCTTGTTATCTTCATTTGTCTGGTCAATAATTAGTGAGTGTTTTTTCTGTGCATCATTCAAGTCACACTTTTTTAGAATTATAATGAGTGAATTCAAGCCCTTCAATCTTGGTGAGGTGATTGGTTCCTTTGTATAGTGGCTGGAGGCCAAGTAAGTTTACCAATCTTCCCTTCCTCACTTAAGAATGACGTCTCAAACACGAAATCATCATTTTAGCCACAGTGATTCTTAGTCACACTACCAAAATTGTTCCCTCTGACCAAAAAGATGCTGAGTGTCCAAGATGATGGAAATTACAAATACTGAGCTGCAGGACCTTGAAAAACGCGATTTTTAATAAATAAATAAATAAATTCCTGCTATGCAGCATGATTGTATAAGTAGATTTTTGTAAATTATCGTATTATATTATGATTATACGTATCGTTTATATGCGTTCATATATCATATTGTTTATACGTGGTTAAAAGCCGATGCTCTTATTCTGAGTTTAGGGGGAAATTTTCCGTTCAATTGCCGTTTTCCATTCATCCCCATGATATCATGAGTCTCGATGTTTATTGTACCTACATGTTGTTGCAGGGAATGTAGGAAATCAAAGTTTTGTCATATTGGTCACACCATGTATTCGGCTCCGATTTCACGATCTAAATATGACTAGATGATTCACAAACTTAAGCTTTATAACCCTTAGGAAGAGCTAGGATTATAAAAAAATTTCTCTTGGCCTGTGGAAAAGTTTAGTGTCAAATTTCTGATGTTCGAGGTAAATTCAGGAAAATGTAGTCAATAATTCAAAATTCACACCATTCTTTATTTCACTGACCTCTGAACAGCATTTTCTTCCATACAACTTAATGAGTATTCATTTTTTACAATTTAGAAAAGTTTAAAATACTGCGACCAAAATGACTTGATGTTTGTTTTTTCCAAGTTTTTCAGTGATAAATCCGTCAAAACTGAATTCTTATTGCTACTACTTCACATAATTACTCTCAAATATAATTAGATGGATGAGCAAGGTCAAAATTCATCATAAGAGCAAATAGATTTTGAAAACATCAGCTATTCCGAAGTGTCTCACTTCGTGAAACAGGGCTATAATACGATCATTTACGAAAATCCGCTCATACGATCATGCTGCAAGACTAGAACTTTTTAGCTAAACCGTTAACATTGCGTAATAAAGACTAAATATTAATATGCGTAGTTGAAAGGACAATTAATAGTGTTATTAAAATGAGGTTAAGTGCCTTGTAATTGTATACAACCTAGTTTTTTTAGCCAATTAATAATTCGGAAGTTATAAAATGTATTGTTCTGACATCAATTAGGGGAATAATAATTATTGTAAGGGTTAGGAACCAGGGTTGGTTCGGTTCCATAATGTTTTTATGAGCCTAATACGAAAGGAAGTGGCGGAGCGGTGCGGGGGAAATGAGGATGAACTTGGCTCACCTGCAGAGGTTCCATGACGACTGTGACAGAGAGAAGAGCTCTGATATCTTTTATACCGGTGCCGACCAAGGACCAATTAGACGCCTGACCAACTCGCCATTATCTAGGGAGTACTCAGCTTCAAATGTGTAACAAGCGGCCGATAGGCGACGGAGCCCTCGCTTTGGTTAACGTTACAGAATCGGTGTGACATGAGTGTTTGCAACGAAGTACCACACGCGACAGCGGCGGGCGTGAATGGTTTCCATATTGAATAAAAAAACCCATGAGTCTGGAGGTAAAAAAAAGAAAGAAAATTAAATTTATAAATAAATAAATAAATGATAACAATTGAAAAAAAATTAATAGATAAAATAAAACAAAAAGTTCCCGTCATGCAGCATGATCGTAAGAGCAAATTTTCTCAAATCACCTATCTTGTTATAAAATATGTTGAATCTCCTATCTTGTTATAAAATATGTTAAATTGTATTGAGATGTGAACAATTTCATTAGAAATGAATTGTTAAAAACCAATTTAATGGCAAAAAACTCATGCTAAACCAAATTCGGTGATACAAGAAATAATTTGGATTTTTAGGTTTTTTGCAGTTTTTATAGATTTTTCAGCAGATATTGATGAAATTTAAGTACGTTTTCGGCTTAATTTTGTGTAAAAATTTTTAATGTCCAAGTTAATAGTTGATGATTTTTTTTTTTTTTTAGACTGAAGCTATTATATAACTTTCTAGCCTCAACCATAGGGAGGTTTTTTTGGTAAGGAAAAAAAAGGGAGCGGGGGAGGGGGTGGTTAAATTGAATAATTTGGTGATTACCGAACGAACTGGTGATCTGATGTTCGGACGAATGAAATGGGATTAGTATGAACGTTCTTTTGGGTTACCTATCAAGAACACTTTTAATCTGAAAAATGGGGGGTGTTTTTGGAGTCGGTGTCGGGGTTGATCTCAGTAGTTTGGTCCTAATAGGTAATTTATAAGTAAGTATAATAAATATGTACTTTTAAGTAAAGATTTTTTTGAATCAAATCCATAGGGTTGTCCAAAAATGTGATGCGTGAGGGGGGCTTATATTAGGCTTGCTTATATTCAAGTCAACCTGTGCAATACAGGGGTGAACCAGATAGTGTAATATATGATTAGAACATGGCGCATCGTACCTCCCAAACGGGTTAACTCCTTTACAGTTCCAAGACCCCGGGATTTTACGCTTCACAGTAAATGTTCCAAAAAATGTATAAATAAATAAAAGGTCGATAGGTAAGGAGAGTATCGGTTCAGAGGCTGCTCTGCTGATCTGTGCGCCTCCATACCTCGTAATTGTTTTCGAAGAGTCCCAAAGGAGCTCCATCTAAAAAACAGCACGAAGCATCCCAGTCTCACTATCTAGCGATCGTTCAGAGCTTATCTGGTTATTCAATGGATTCGCTAGCAGCGACTGACTGTGGCTTAGAAAATATCAGCCATGAAATTATGAAGAAGTTCTATTTATGTACGTACTAGCACGCAGACCCAAGTAACGTCAGTATCAGCGTCAGTATTAACGCCAGTAAAGTTAATCTCAAGGCCTCTCTCCACTCGGCCGTCAGTAACGTTAAGCCTAAGGCCTCGCTCCGCTAGGCCGTCAATAGTAATTAATTGGGATTTAATGCTAGTATTAAATATTTTCAATTTCTTTCTTGTTGCTACGGAAAAGCCAAGTGACACTTCCCCATAATTTAGGCTGTCAATAGATGCACAGAAACTACAGTTTGTCTGCCAATTTCTTACTGTAGGATAGTAGATTCGAATGCAACTGACTTTATATCACTCGTAATATAAAGCCTCATCTGGCTCATTGGCTGTGGAAATACGTTTCTTTCATATGACGTTGGTATGTCGTTTTATTTTATGTCAAGATTTGATGATGTTATGATAGGATACTGTTAAGATTTCAACTGCCTTCAATACTGACCACATTGGACATCGAAATCTATGACTATTTACCTACATTTGTCTTTAAATCTACAAGATTAGTTTAATAATAATAAAGTATGAGTACCTCCTAATTATTTTTAATAATTTGATTCCATGTTTGTCTATCAAAATCATAAACTAAAATTTCTCTACACGATCAATCGCGACTGAAATGTCGAAGATTTCTTCAAAAATTCGCTCATGGGGTCATGCTGCATGACTGGACTTTTTTTTTTATATTGAAGCCCTTAGGGAAAGCAAACCACAAAATGTAAAGCGTTGCGGGTGGTTTTAATCGATTCTTTGGGATTAAATTTATCATTGACAAGCAAAATAAATTATTACTGTTACCTATATTTCTGAAAGTTTTCGAGATCTTGATTTTTTGAATGTTTAGCCCTTTAATACAACCCTTTAGGGTTGATAAAAATTGATGCCGAGCTTCTAGGACCATCTAGACCCCAAATGTGATTTTTAACACAAGTTTCATATACTTTGGTCTAGTATTTTTGGAAAAAAGCCGCAGACGGCGGACGGATGGTTTTTTTTAAATCGATTTTTGAATTCCACCTGATCTTGAAATGTAAAACCTAAAATTTTCAGGGTGTGTTAATTTATTCCATTTTATTTATTTTTTCTTGGTCAACAATGGTTCATTATTGGAAATAATAAACCAAAACTTGTGTTGCTGCCGATGGGAAACTATTAGTCGCGACGCCACCAACTTCAGCCCTCCAGTCGAACACGTTATCGGAAGAGCCTCTAAATAACCGTGTGTCAAAATTAGAAGCGCATCATCATCTCGCGCCTGGAAGGTAATCCGAAGGTTTATTCGACGTCGTTTTCGACTCTAGCCCTCATAGAAAACGAACGGTTCAACCTACAGCTTTGCAAATAGTTTTAGTCGGTTATTTGGGATTAAATTTATCATCGCAAGCAAAACATCATCACTGTTACCTTGAAAGTTTTTAACATCCCGATTTTTGAATAATGGCCCTTAATTACTACAGTTTAGGGTTGATCAAGACTGATGCCGATGTTACTAGCACATCCCCGACTGATATATGATTACAAAGGTTCATTATTGAAAATAATAAACCCATAGACGGAAAAAAGAATGGCCTTTCTATACACATAAAACAATGGCCTATCTTTATTAAACCTAATAAACATTTCGTGGTTCCACATAATTTTATAAGATTTAATTGTTTGAAAGTAATTTCCAACAGAAAAAAACGTGTGCCAAGTTGGGTGGGCTGTATAACTTCCTCTCATATTGTAACATGGAAGTATAATTAAACGTACGTATTAGATTAAGTATTGAAATGTTATTAAAACTAAATTTTTCGTGGTTCCACAAAGTTTTATAAGATTTAATTTTGTTGGCTTTTTTTTGCCGTTCCCTTGGAATTGTAATTGAAAGGGATTGCAAGCAATTTTCAAATTTTCCTCCAACCATGGGCCGTAGGTAATCTTTATTTGAGAACAAAATGTAAATCCTTACAAAAACTTAATATCCGACAGTTCTGTTAGTACTGAAATGTTCCTTAAACTAAACTTTTCGTGGTTCTACATAATCTTTATTGGATAGCCCTTCAACGCAGATAGATGGTCTATCATTATTAAACCTAATAAACTTTTCGTGTTCCCACATAGAAAACGCAGCAAGTTATTACAAAGCAATTTATAAATTTCGTTTTGCCCCGTTTATAAGATTTTTTTGCCATTCCCTTGGGATTGTTAATAGAAAGGGATTTTAAGCGATTTTCGAATCCACCCCCCCACCCGAACCATGGGCTGTAGGTCTCGATGGTACGGGGACTATATCCCATCGCATCTATACAACCCACACCGAGCGAGAGAGAAAACCAACCCCTAGCGAGCGAAGCGAGCAACATCCCCTACACACGTCAGATTTCAACGGGGTTTTTCCAATGAACTCGGGATGCACTATATTTCCCATCGCATCTACCTATTCACTCACCATACAGAGAGCGAGCGAAGCGAGCAACATTCCCTACAAATAACACCCTTAGTGATCCACCGTTTCCAATCATTCTACATGTCCCACTCAACAGTTAAGCCCATCGTATCTATACAACCATACCGAGCGAGCGAAGTGAGCGAGAAAACTAAGCTAGTTCATAAGAAATTCCATGAGTTTGGTGAAGACCTCTTCATTGATTACGTTCAGTGTATTAATTAGTTTTCCTTAGTACTGATTAAGTAGCTCCTTTTGTCCCTAACGAGATTTGGGACTCCCCGTAACTTGACTGGCAGTTGAACGAACATGACTGTAAGTACTCGAATGTTATAATCAGCAGCAGAATCTGTCAATCATTCAGCATGAATCGTAGCGTAAAGCGAGGCGAGGCGGGACGAAGGCTTTAGGATGTATTGTTTAATATAGCTTGCTGTCCACAGCGCTAATATTAACTTTGTTCCAGTGGTGCAATCCAGATCAACTTTTTGTGTACATGGGATGACAAAACTATCTTGTCGCAAGTTCGATTTGTTAGCGATGAAACTATGGGGGTTCATTTACAGCCTAACCCACAAATCCCTAGCAAATACTATCACAGTCGTATGGAAACTGGAAAAAATTGTGTAGTTGAAGACAGAAAGAGAGAAAAAGATTTGACATACAGACACAAATACACGAAAACAAAGTTGTTAAAAATCATTTTCTCTAATGAACTTCACCAATGTTTACGAAATTCAACTCAAAAATCATAAATCCATCGGGGATCGGTCTGTGTAATCTTAGCATCATTTTCTCTAAATTCCAAAGGTTAACATATTATTGTATGAAATAGTAAAAAACAAGATCTCAAAAATTTTCGAAATGATGGGATGTTTTTTAATTTCAACTCTGTTTGAAATTAGTTCCGTGAATTAAATTAGACGTGAATTGTTGTACGTTCTCACACTCTTATCCAATAAAACGATAATTAAAATTGTAAACAATCAAAATTTCAACAACGTCCGGAATAAAAAGGTTATTTTTTTTGACATTTTAATAGCTATTATCTTGTAGGGATACTACATTAATCACTATCGTACACAATGCTGCAATGAAGAATTTTAATCATAAAATGTCACAATACAAATCCTCATGAAATGATAATGAGATTGTTAAAATAATAATGAGATTGATGAAGTAATAATGAGATTGATAATACAAGTTTTTGCTAAGTACGAAATATCATGGAACAGGAAAAAAAAAAAAAAAAACTCATAATTCCTATAAAAGACAATCTGACGTTTTTAATCGTTGCCACGGTAGAGAGACAACGGATCAGTTATTGTTTTGGATGAATCAATTAATGTGACGCCACATTGAAACCAGGTCATCGCTGAACCGAACAGGCAAGCGCACAATGCTGCCGGTGCGGGATTGCACTTCCCCGTCTGTGGCTGTTCTAGTAGGTACAGCATTGGAACAGTACAGCATCTAGAACAGCACTCAGCGTAAGAGAGATCCCCCTTCTTACAGAAGGTTGACATTTGCTTAGGAGAGCCAATCCCTCGAGGACTGCGCTTCTCCCCCCACTGGCAAGCCAGTGGGACACAATTCTCACCGTCCAAAGAGGGCGGGAGGAACGGTATGACCCACCGTTCAGGAGCCCTTGCTCCTTGCTCGGAGCTTTCCTTGCCAGGTACCTACAAGTGAAGACACTGCAGGTGGAGGTGAACCTTTTAGCTGGTTCTCCCAGCTAAGGGAGATGGTATCTAAGTTTATAGCAAAACTTTTATGCCAAGACACATTACCAGGGTACAAGTCCCTAGTGTTGCGATCTCTTCCCCTATTCACCCTGGGCCCCGAGTCCCAAGGCTGGGGTGTGCTCAACCACTGCCACTACGAATCCTAACTCATCAGGGGGTAGGATGGTGACACTTTGGCATAGTGTCAGTGTGCCAGTAGACTGGGGCTCCCCCCAACCCGAGGTACCGGTTTTGGGATGGGAGATTACCATGTTACTAGACTCTCCGCTGTCTCCAGATGCCTGACCGAGTAGCAGGATATTCTTCAGGACCTCCGCCTGAGTGAGGATATTCTTCCCCAAACTCAGCCCAAACAATATGGGTGTGCGGAGTAGGGAGGCTCTTGACGAGCGCTTTGGTGCCCAGTTAGTAGGCTGGCAGTACACACCTGGCCAACAAAAGGTGAAAAAAAAAAAAAAAAAAAAAAAAAAAAACAGTGAAGTAGATCACTGTGAGGTACCGTCTACAGCAAACAGTGAGTCTCAGTCTTTCAGACTGGCTCACTCCTTCATCCAGTAACTAAAGAGGATCCAAACAGCCACAAGCACGGAGAAGTTTGAAGGAGAAAAGGAAACTCTAATTCCTAATCCTCACCTTCGGTCTCTCAGCAAGCTTAGCTAGGGCTTCTCTGGCAAAGCCCTCAAGTCACTTCAGTCCGTCTTGGCTTGCAGTATCAAGTTGATGGGAAAGTCAATGAGCCTCCACCGCTCTTGCACCTCACGGAACTCCAGATAGCACACAGCCATCGGCCAACTCCTCGCCCCTGCACCTACAAGCCAATGGCTGTACAAGGCGTAATTCAGCCAACTTTCCGGCAAACTTACCGTGGCCCACCACAAACTGAGTCACTTTGTGTGTCAGACAGATCCATGTCATCAGGCACACGGAGTCTTTCCCGTGCAGATGGCAGGAACCTGTGGGGAAGCCTGCCCTTTGGGGCGTAATCTCACTAATCTTGCCAAAAGGTCATTAGCCCATTCATCAGGTCCCTGAAAATTTCACCAACCCTTGCAATTGGCAATCTACCAGGAATGTTGAAGCACTGGTGTGTTGCAGTACGGTACTCGGCCCACATCTTCCATGCCTCCTGTCGGACTGGTAGGGCCCCGGCCAACACAGGCATAGCCACTGTTGGTTGTCTAGTAGGTACAGCATTGGAACAGTACAGCATCTAGAACAGCACTCAGCATGAGGTCTTGATTAGTTGAGGCCCTACGTACCATACATGAGCTGTTTTTTTTAGCAGGCCAGACCCGCGGGTCGAACCCGTGGGAATTTTTGAGGGGCATGGTCTGTGGGCTCTCATACGTACGTGAGTGGGCCTCGACAGGCCAGACCTGGGGGCCGGACTCTTGGGTAGTTCCGAGCAGGGTTGCCAGGTGAGATGGAAAAAAAACCGGACAGAGATGGCAAGCATATTAAACAACTCATTAGAAACTTTACAGAAATTAATTCCACGCACTCAGCACAATGCGATTCCTATAATAATTATCTATATGTTCTAATGAATAAAATTTTCTTCAGTTTAGACAATTTTTATTAAAATTATATTTACGTGATGCTTTGAATACATTTTTGTGCACCGATAATTTCAACCAGAAGTTACCTTTATTCGTTCCTATGTGATAGTAGTGAACGCATAACACATAGCCAGAAGATTGAATAATTCTGACTAGGCATACTAATTGCTATCCATCATTTGGAAACCACTAAAATACCTAAACCATTTTCGGGTTTTTGGTTTCTCAAAATACTAATCAGTGTAAGTACCTACGTATTAAAGAACTTTTATAAAGTATACCTTATATGTAATTAAGTAGTGCTATACGTTGGCCGACAACGTTCGAATCAGTAAATATCTAGTAACTGAGAATTTCGCAACAAAAATCTCAATATTACCTGTACGATTTGAACTACTAACTTAAGACTATCCCCGATATTTCAAGATTATTTAACTCAGACTAAAACTGAAAGAGAACATGCACAAATGGTGGCTTACAGAAGAGATAAAGAGTACCTTCTCACGAAAAAAGGGACACGACTACGAATGATTTTGGACTTATTACTGGTGAACCTATGTGAAGGCGCGAAGCCCTGAGTTTTGATTGTAAATAAATAATCAACCCGGTTTATTAAATAAAGACCAGTTATCTCCATAGAAGGGCTATCTATAAAGAAATAATATACCTTTGCGTAATAATTTACATCGCTTTTCCTACTTTTTCAGCATTCCTATAACACACAAACAGCTGTTTAAATTGTTGCCACACACATATTGACTGATATTTGAAGCAAATCCTGGTTTGAATATGGGCAAATAAAAACACCCAAATATTTTTACGAGTTGAACTGATCTAACTGAACTAATCGTCATCTCGATATATCATGGCTGTTTATTGTCCTAGTTAATCATTGTCGAAATAATGCCATTTAGTGAATGTTCGTACAGGTACAGTCAAGTTAGTAAGTACGTTGGCGTACGGATTTTTCGTATCTGGCTTCACTGTCACGAGAACCCGTTACGCAACCGATGAAGCGTGGTTGGTTGCTAAGGAATGGTGTATGGAGTTCCAGATTCATACCCACCATACGCAAAATTTTCCATAACACAACATTTTAAGTCAATTTATAGCATTTCCAGACCAAATACAACCTTTTTCAGACCAAATTAAACTTTATCCAAACCAAATTTAACTTTATCCAAACCAAATTAAACTTTTTCCAAACCAAACTAAACCTTTTGTTTTCAATCACTAAAAACTCTCAAAATGACCAGTATGAATATAAACTGACTTAAAATGGTGTGATATGGACGTATGTAGACTTAAAAAATAAATAAGTAAATAAATAAAAAGAAGAATAAAAAAAAACCCTCGAATGACAAACTTGCATTATAAGATACCTAACTTTTTTCTAACGGTGAATTAAGTGTATCCGGAAATTTTGTCGAATTATCTCGGTTCGAGGTAGGGAAATCAACGTTAAATTATCCCGAAAACGGTAAACTTTCCATGTACCCTTAATTCATTGTTAGAAAAAAGTTACCATTTGCAAGATTGAAATTCGAGGGTCTTTCTTTTCAAGTCTTCATACATCCATAAAACAACATTTTAAGTCACCATACACAACATTTTCCATAACACAACATTTTAAGTCAGTTTATATTCATGCTGGTCATTTTGAGAGTTTTTAGTTATTGAAAACAAAAGGTTTAGTTTGGTGGAAAAATTTAATTTGGTTCAAGAAATTTTTAATTTAGTTTGGAAAAGGTTTAATTTAGTTTTGAAAAGGTTTAATTCGGTTTGGAAAAGATCAATTTCATTTGGAAAAGTTTTAATTTGGTCTAGAAAAGGTTGTTTTTGTCATGGGACTACTCCACAGTTGATTGTGTTACCTAGTTACCAATATCAAACCTTGAATTAATATACTTGGATTCTTCAATAAACTTATTCTCAATGTAACTATACATAGATCCGTGTTACTCATTATTATTTCATAGTGATAAACTTATATTGTTTAATTACTATTGATAGTTTTGGTCTGGTAATTTCCTATATCACCTATAAATAAACCCCTTCTTAAACACATTCATCATTCGTCTACACTCATACAGTAAGTTTTTAATAAGACACAACTATACATGCAGCTGTACAAAATACAGATATACCAATGCGGCACTCCCAGATGATTTTTCAATCAGAGGGGCTGAACCATATCAGATCCCGACCGCGTCCGTGACCTTAGAAAATTTCAATGATCGATCGACCAAAAATTGGTGGTCGAAAAAATGAAGATTTATTCTTTCTTCGCCACTTTTTTTTTTTAAATTATCGTGTAGAGCAGCAATTTAAGTTTCCTATTATAAAAAACTGTTTTAGTTGCATAGAGAAATAACTAAGTAGCGACACTTTTCCAGAAAAAATCAAATCGGGGTAAATAGAGCTATCCCACCGGGAAAAATAAATGTATGTTTTCAAGTCAAATTTCAAATCTGGGGTAAATAGAGCTTTTCCAGTTTTTAAATCACCAAAGATCAGGCAGCTGTATGGAAATAGATGATTATATTCAATACTGAACCTTTTTAATCGACCAAGAAAATTAATGAGTAAACTAAGCCCCCTCCCACCTCAAAATTTGTTGGTTTTCATTTAAAGATATGTAAAATAAGATAACCCTACAGGGCTGAAATATTTAAAAAATCGAGATCTTGAAAACTTCCAAAGTTTTAAACGTTTGATGACAGGATCAAATGTCAGGATCAAACGTCTGAAATAAGGATAAAACGGAATGAATTTTCCGAAGAAAAAAAGGTTTCAGTAGGAAGGAAATGGTATCCAACTATATAGACATTGCTTAGAAAAATAAATTGTTTGCATCTACATCACAGAGATCTAATTATCCCGACCCATGGATCTATTTACCTCAACACAAGGGTAAATAGGCCAAACGACTCTTTTTTTGTTTGTTTTGGCATCAGCCTTTCTTTCCTTTCCGCCAAATATTTATACATATATATGAAAAATGTTACAAACATGTAACTCTATATTACCTATCTGTTAAATCTGTAAGAATTAGTCTTTCGTTACTATAAATTAAAAATAATAAGTTTAGGCTCTACAATTGATTTTTTTCATAAATTGAATATTTTTTCATGTATTTTAGTACTGGCAGCACATGAATTGTCTTTAGATTAAATGGTCGATGTAATTCTAGAAGAATGTTCTCAAATAAGGTGTGCCGCGCACTGCTTAACATTCCACATCCCATGATGGTATTTATGTTCCAGTTTCCTCAGTTGTATTACAGAATCTGCACTTATCGTCTTATTCATTCATAATTACGCCAATTTTCTTCAAATAGATCCGAGTTAAGCAATGGTTTGAGCGGATTGTACTGATAGTCCTATAACATATTATGCACGCGTGTTAGGCGGTTCTCTCTTGTGTCATGGTGTTGCGGAGATGTTTGGGAACATTTCAGCGTGATTCTGGCCAAATGGGTACTCGCTATAAACTTCTTGCCATCCCCTATCGGCCGTACGTCGTAAGTGGACGAACAAATCTCTATAAGGGTAGTGAGGTCCCTCTTCGATTTGTTCCAAATTCCAAACCTTTCTAGCTGCTTCGTCAACCTTTTCATTTCCATCGATAATACTGTGGCTCCTTACCCATTCGAAACAGAGGTTTTTCCTGATGTTTTTGAGTCGTGCGGAGGCTTCTATTATATCAGATTCATGGGGATTCAACTTGGAAATTGGATACCTCACACAGGGGTTCCAAAGCTAGTAGGCTTTACTTACCCACTACTAATACTCTATCACAATTTGACCTATTTATTCCCAATATTTCTTATAAATAACCTCAATTTCATTACACTCACGACTATATCTTCGTAGATTTCTCTAATTGACTGGTAATTAGATACTAGCATATCAGGTTTCAGTGGTATATTTGAGTTTTAATTTAAATTTAAAATAATCAAGTTTTAATCATTTTAAAATAAAATTTATCCGTATATTTTTTAATCAACACAATTTTAGTTTGCCACGATCTTCTTAAATAGTTATTTACACAATGTGCCCTACACTTAGTATAATAATTATCTAAAGGGCAGAGATAACTGGCACAATAAACCTTTGTATAATAATTAGCAGCGTTTTGAATTCATCAATTTCTGAACAATAATTTGAGATTCCTTTGTGCGAATGAAGTTAAAACGCTCCTCTTAATGGCAACCAGCCTTTTTCTGAATGGTATTCAGCAATTAAAAACCTATTTCATTACTAAAGTCGTTTTAACGATTTTTCGTGCACAACTTTTTGTGTATTTCAATGTCCATTGAATGTTTAAAAATATTCATCAATAACATAAAATTATTATTATTTCATCATTTTGTAATTTTTGTTCCATTTGTTAACAACATTTTCTAGAATTACGAGAACAAATACTGCTACTCTGTAATCTCAACCCACATTTCCTGTTGTTTAATATATTGGACAAAGAATTTTTCGCTTCCTAGTCTGCCTACATAGTCGAGGAACGGAGGCCGAAAATGGGTAGTAATTTCAGAAGATAGTTTGAAATTGCAATTAGAAAATTTAGTTCATTCGGAGTGTACTATCATTGAGTGTGAAAATCATTAAGGGGTATTCATGGTTGGAGTTTTTACGACGTCGTCACGTGTTATATTATGTGCTAAACTTCGAAAACAACCGCCATAAAGAAACACCCGGACCAAAGTTTACGAAACTTGGGGAAAACAACCAATAATGGGGTCTACTCGTAATTAATCCTAGGAACTCGGCATCAACTTTGATCAACCCTAAAATGTAGTATTGAAGGGCTGAAATATTAAAAAATTGAGGAACAAAACACATTAGAAATAAGAGTAGGCTGGTCACTTTGCTCGTCATTAATATGCACCTATCACCCCCAAGAATCGAATGAAACCACCCGTATTGATATAAATTAAACCGTTCGCTCGCTCGAGGGGCACTCTCTAACTTTGACAGGAAAAAAAAGTTCCATAAATTATAGAATTTATGAGCAAAGTTTCGTAAATTATCTTATTTATAAGTTAAATTGTTTCAGAATTTGAGATTTTTTTTAGGTTAAAAGTTCCAGTCATGCAACATAATCGTATGAGTGAATTGTCGTTTATTACCGTATTGTATAAGTTGAATTGGTTTGAAATTAGAGTTTTTTGAGTGCAAGAAAATTGTTAACTATTAATTTAATAGCGAAAAGCGTATTCTAAATAATAATCTCTTATTAAAAAAGAGTTTTTGGTATTATAGCTTTTTTGCAGTTTTTATAGATTGTTTAGCAAATTTTAATGACTTTTAAATACACTTTTCAGCATAATTTTGTACATTTGAATTTGTGAATGTTCTATTTTATAGTTAATAAACTTCATTTGAACATTATTCTACCAAAAAATATGACCAACGATTTTTAACCGTTTTCAGCCATTTTCAGTGATTTTTTTAGTAAAATTTTCGAAATCTGACCAATTTAATGTGCTCAAAAAGTGCTGGCCAACAAACGCATCATTTCGTTTGGAAAGTTTGATTTTTTGGCGCAAGAACGGAATTTTAAACGGAGTTATATCGTCTGGAATGACACACACACACACACACACACACACACACACACATATATATATATATATATATATATATATATACATATGAAGAAGTGTTAAACTCTAGGATTAGTTTCAGAATGCCTCAAAACGGATTTCAATGGAGGAATGTTTCTAAAATGTTTATTTTAAAAATTTCCGAGCCGTTGCGGTAGTTCAATTTCTACGAAAATTAGCTAAAAGAAGAAAAAAAAAAAAAAAAAAATCCAGCAGCGTGTGAACGAATTTTACTCGTAAAAATCTCCTTATACACAAGCCGATCGTATCAGCCGATATAATTCTGGTGGAATTATCTCATCACAAAATTGATTTTGTTGTCACCCTTGTGACCTATAGGTTGAGAAGTGAAGCGTAGGTTGGTGATTGATTTTATCTCATTAATTCTCAGTTGATCGTTACCTCTATTCATAAGGCACTCTATTTCAAATTTCAGCTCCGTGAGTCGATAAAGAAATGAATAAACCTACAAGGTTCATCAGCTAATCAGTGCGCCTTCGTACCCCGTAATTGTTTTCGAGGTGTCCCCAAGAAGCTCCATCTAAATTTCAACACCGTAAGTCGATTAGGAGAGAAAATAGCTTAAGAGGTCCTTCAGCCCAACCATACATAGTAATTGTATTCTAGATATCCCAAAGGAGGCTCATTTCAAATTTTAGCACCATAGGTTGATTAAAAAAGAAATCAGAGTCACGGGTCCCCATCTTCGTCAAAGATTTGTGTAACGTTATTCCGTGGTCGTCGTGCGAAACGATGACATTGTCATCAAACGTCAACGTACTAATGTGGTACTAACTGAGAGAAAATTAATGCGAGAGACAAACTTGCGTAATGTGGAGATGTTTTATATAATAGCATTAATTTTCTGTCAGTTGGTACCACATCAATACGTAGGCGATTATAGACGATGTCATCGTTTCGCACGACCACCACGGAATAGCGTTACGCAAATCTGTGACGAAGATGGCGACCCGTGAGTCTAATTTCTTTTCTAATCAACCTATGGTGCTTAAATTTGAAATGAACCTCTTTTGGGATATTTAGAATACAATTACAATGTATTGTTGGGCTGTGACCAGCTGAGGGACCTCTTAGGCAATTTTCATCCCCAATCAACTTACGGTGCTGAAATCTAGATGGAGCTCCAATTCGCTCATATGATCATACTGCATGGCTGGAACTCTTCATCATCATTCTTGTTGTGCAGTTTTATTATATAGAATTGAAGGGTCTGGTACAATGAGTGGTATGCATAAAGGCGTGGCAAAAGCTATTACTCCGCAACGTGAAGAACATGCTTTGTTTCCAAAGCAACTACAAGGAAAAGTGATCCCTTAATTCTTTAAAGTGTGTATTATATTTTAAATGAAAGAAAATCGCATCCTGAGAATTTTGGCATAACCTCTCTCTCTCCTATACAGTGGGCAGTTTTTTAATTTATTGGCTTTGTAAACAATACATTTGGCTTTTTATGGATTTATATATCATTTTTTTTCTGTGAAGGAGCTTTCCTCAATAATTTAGGTACTCAAAACACCTCTTCATACATCACACTTGTTCCACTTTACACTCACCCTCTTTGAACTTTTCACCCCCTCAGGTATATCAAACACATAAACACACACACACACACACACACACACATCATTCTATACCATCATTTGTACCTACTCCTTTCTGCCATGCTTCCTCCACTCTTCATTCTACAACCCAAGAACCACCACACGGACAAGTAGTACAAGAAGAACTTTCATTAAACAAGAAGAATTTCCAACTACTTCTTCACTAGAGCTGATGACACCGATACGGCGAAATATTCTCACAATTTTGTAAGTTATATTTACGTGTTTCCTGTATTTTGCAACCATCTGTAATACCTCAAAATTATAAATATATAAATTCTTGTATTGATTTTTGAGGGTTGATCAAATTAATAAACGGTTTATCTAGTCCTAGATAAACCGCTTACACATTTAACCTACCCTCAAAAATCAATACAAGAATTTACATACCTACTGAGTGGTCAAGAAAACAAAATGACTATATATATAACATGGATATGGTGTACATAAAATTTAAATTAATGGCAAATCATAAATTAAAGTCTCCTCAGTTCTCAATTGCATAGTCATTAACAAGATCGGTTGATGAATCAGAAAGAGACACAACACATTGAATATCACTATACAGTTCTGTTGGTTGACCTGAGGTAGTTGTAGAGTGCAGCATAGATTTGATTTCAGTTTTCTCTCTACGATTTTATCAAAGTTTTGCATACTTGTGACGTCAAAGCATCTCTCTCCCATGGGCGAGACCCCTCTGCCCAGTATGACGTCACCAGTGCAGCAAACTTTGAAAAATCATAGAAAGGAAACTACTCATCATAGGAAGGCGCGGATGGTGTCACATTTTAAAGAATTAAATGTATTTTCATTAAAAAATATAAAATGAATACGTGGTTAAGGTTCATTGTTTTAGGCTAATTTCTGGACTTAAAATCTTCTATTGAAATAATTATGTCTAGATTCGTTTAGATAAACAAATTTTTCGGGCTTTCAACTCCCCATCCAGCCTTATCTGTTATTGATGGTTATTATGGAGCGGTCGTGTTGGTACCCGTGTAACACAAATTGTTGCATTCGAAGGCAAGTAATAAGTCAGCGCAATCGTTCCGCATTTGTGGTCACCGAGAAAATAATTTTGAAAAGACTTCGTGATGCATGATTCGAAATCTTTTAATAGTTGCTGTAGCGAAGCAGGATAGAAGGGTGAAGAAGAATAGAGGCTATCGTAATTTGTTTGGTGTGAGCGAAGTTTTTTGCCAAGCCTGTTGACGATAGCAATCTTTGAGAACGGGCAAATGTTAATGGTTGCTGAAGCGGAAAAGACAGATTTACCTGAGATGCCACGAGGTTTCTTAACCTTTTTTGTTACCTCACCTGCAGATATTGGTGTTTTATTTATATGTCTGACCCAGTGCATAACGACGACAGGAACAACCTGCCTTTGATTACTACTTTGCTTATTCTACCAATTTATACTTAGGACTTGAATCTAACAACATGGAGCTTCGGTCGGACAGTGCTATTGAAATAAGAGAGAAACACATAATTAAAAAAAATAAATAAAAAAAGTCTGCCAAGTTGGGTGTGGCACATAGCTTCCTCGTTTACCTATCATGAATGTATAGATCATTGAAAAGTTCCAAATGATCAAAGATAATTCCATAGCGGAAAAGAGTAAAATCGAAAAGTAGCGTGAAATGTCATTATTGATCAATTAAGGAACGAAAAAATGATACTCAGAAATCGTGCTCAAATCTCTCCTATTTACCGTAAGGCGTCGAAATTTGATAGGGAGCCTCTCTGGGACAACAAGTGACGAGCAAAGTTAGTGGTGCCATCCTGATCAGCTGAGTGAACTAAAATCTCTCTTGTTCACCGTAGGACGTTAAACATTGAATGGGAGCCTCTCTGGGTCAACATAAGACCAATGACGTTACAGGCTCCATCCTGATCGGCTGTGTGCTAAAATTTATAATGACTGTCTGATTACAACGAAATTTGATAGGGAGCCTCCCTAGGACATCAAGGGCCGAATGAAATGACAGGCTCCACCCTGAGCTCCAGCTGACCAATTGGCGTGGCGTTTTTTTCAACATCCGCTAACCAGCGGCACATAAATTGGAAAGCATTTTGTAAACAAATTTTCCTGTGATTAAGACCAATTTACTATTAACCACGATTCACCTACCGAAAAATAATCACCGAAAATTGTTCAGTGAAATTTGTCTTTCGCGTTTGCCAATTGTGAACTTTCCCTTGTACCGAAAAGTTTGTTCTGCTTACGCAAACTGCGTGTTTTTTAATTTAATTTTTTACTATACTGTTTTATTACTGAAGATTTAATCTTTAGAGAATATTTGTTAATGTATATCTTGTTACCTACTATTGAATGGGTCTTCATTTACGAAAGGTACAAATTGGTTTGGAATAAGACAGTATAAGATAAATAAATATTTAATTTAATACAATATATTAAATACTACTATTTGTTTTGGCAATACATGCAATACTGAGAAGTCTCTGTCAGTGGAAAACAAATTGTCCAACACGAAAGTAAAACTGAGAAGTACTGACGGATCGTAAAATTGTATCCTGGTCGACATGAGTAACAATAAAGTCAACATAAATAGTTTTTACACTGCCTCCACGCTGGTGTGGTTTCGATTTCGCTCAAATTTGTTAGCACGAATATTCTCCTGAATAGTAAAATAGAATATCATCCAGGAGATGTTAAAACCTGCAGCGCTTCGAGACTACGCGGCTTAGTATCTGATGGTACTAAGGAGCATCCACCGCGTTGCAACGGAACAATGATAGAAAAATATAGGTTTCTGACTAAATTTGGATCTGTAGGTACAACAATCTTATATTTTTAGATATTTGATCTCGAAGAATTCCAAAAAAAAAAGAAAAAAAAAGTTTCCTGTCGGCATATTTATTCATGTTTGCTGGCCTTCGTTATTTCAGTTTTTGATGGACAAAATAAAAATAAAATTATGATCGAAAAACAACATGATATCGAATTATTGAATGGCCCCGAGTTAATCTCAACAGTTCAATTTCGGATCAACATGAGTTTGATATTTACAATCATGCCCTTTTGCATAAACTAACGGGTTTTCATTCATTAATAGGTATATTGAAGAATAAACAAGTTGATGAGTGCTCACGAAGTGAGTCACATAATAGCGCATTTTCTTGTCAAAAGGTCCTCGTGAAAAAGACGCTTCTGCGTTAGTATGAGACAAAATGGCTTTGGCGTTCACTCCGCTGGTCAATGACCTCTCATGCGTCAGCGGCCCCTGATAGTTACATCTTTATCCTCGCCATGTTACTGATTACATCAAAACTAAATTCCATGAAAATTGCTCGTCGGAATGTGGCATTTAAAACGATTTTAATAGGACATATAGGAATACTCGTACATATCACAACGGACAAAGTGAACACAATAACTTCTTTTTTGAAAGAAAATGCGCTAAAAATAAAATAAAATACCAATCAAAATTATAATTTAGCTTTTTCCTTTGATATTCATTGCAATAATTATTAAATGAATCAGCTAATGAAGAATCAGTAGTCCAAATTTTAGCGGATGTATGTAAGTAATGTGAATTTAATGAAAATTGTACTTTTTATGAAATGAAGCAAAAATTGGAAGTACTTAGTTGAAACGATATTTATAATCAGAATGTTTCTTTGCACTTTTATTGTCTCCCATTTTGTGGAAATTGATATCGGAAATAGTTATAAAAGTTGTAGCCTAGAACTATTTTAAATTGTCTTAACTATATATTTTGCCAGCTTTTTGTCATCTTCAGATTTCAGAAATAAGAACATCGTTTTATGATCTTGCTGCTAAACTACACGTACTAACATATACCATTTAATACTTTTTTTAAATTTCATTCGTAACTTGATGTCTCAGAGAGGCTCCCTGTGCAATTTCAACATCCTACTGCGAGAAGTAGATAATTTACCTCACTTAGCTGATCATGAAAGAGCTGGTAATTTTGCTTCCTCTACTATCCTGAAGTTATGGAAGCTTTGTGCTCGTGATTGAAGTTGAAAAAATGTTTGTTCTCCAAAATCAAAATTTCCACTTTTTTTTTTTGCTGATCAATTTTGGTTCCGTCTGTCGTCTTTCTGTCTGTCTGTGGTCAATCCTTGTCAAGGTCAAAACTATATCATTGCGGGTTAGCTCCTAGACGGTCTTCTATAATTTCCAATATCGTCGAATCAACGGTAGCCTGTGTGCATGAACGAACGTGCATTTTTTATAACTAGATTTCTCATTATCTGTTGGTCCGATTACGTTCAAACTCGGTTGGTGATTGGGTATATGTTCTTGGAATGTGCACTATAAATTATATTCCGATTAGTAAAGTAATAATAATTTCGCATGCGCGATACTAATATTGATTGACACAGGCAAAACTCCGACTCTAATGGAATGATTTTGATGAAATGTTCAGGGATTATGCGGGTTACCTTCTGGATGGTCTCCTATGAACTTCATTGCCGTCAGATTGATAGCGGCCTGTGTGCATGTGCAAATGTGAATTTGTTACAACGTCGATTTCTCATCTTCTATTGGTCCGAATTCGCTCAAACCCGTGAGTTAGTGGGGTATATGTTCCTAAAAGATGCCCACATCGACGTTTCACTTGTACTCTACTTCTTTTATTGTATTTACAAGGCTTACGCTATTATTATTTTTGCACAATTACTTACCACTTATGATTGTTTTCGTAGTACCTGTTCATAAAATGCAATGTTGTAGTTTTATTCACATTTGCTATTGCTCACATTTCTTTTCGTTCTTTCAGTGGTTTTTCCATACTACAAAAGTAATATTGACATATTATCAATTCTTATTGCTCTGTTTCACATTTTAGCATGAATGTGAAACATTTCGTAACATGTAACCAATTCGACTACATTTGTATTTCACAACCGAACTTCAAAACTGTGACTGCATTTAGAAGGAATATACAAATGTTTTGATTACACAGGTGCATGCTCTGTCGTAAGAAATTGCTAACAGCCAAGAAACTATCTTGCTCATAAAAAATTCATAAGGAAATTGACAGTATAGAAGAAAATCTAGCATTATCTGAAAAAAATTAATACGAAACAGAACCGGCACACGCACAACAGAAACGATCTTATTGTTCATAACGTTCTAGAAGATAAATAAAACATGAATATTCTCAAGAGGAAGGTGTTGGAAATTTTTAGAACGGAATTAAATTGCGTTCTTGAGGATTATGAAGTTATAGGTGTAAGACGTTTAGGCACCATCCAACCTTCTAGAAGTAGACCAGTTCACACATTCATTTTGCTAATAATTTATCTAAATCTAAAGTACGCCAGAACATTTCCTAATCCAAGGGATCCCAATATACATCCGAGTTCTACGACAGACGAACACGGGCATATAGGAAGCATCTTTCCTATTCCATTCTCGGATTGGAGCTGATAACCATGAAGAAGCGCGATTCATTCTGTTGTGGCTAATGTCGGAGCTTAATACCGCTGGTCTTTCCCCGTGTTTGAGAAAAAATAAAAAAATAAAAGCCACAGTTCCTTTGAGCCTGTCGGTTAAAATAAAAAAAACATGAATATGCTTTAGCCGTACACGACTCACTCCTCGTCGATTCTCTGAACCCGACCCCCCATCGGCCTCTGAACTCTGTTTATCATTCAAAACAAAAAAATGTTTTAGCTCCTCGCTCTCACTTTATTATAGAAATGATCACGACCATTGAGCCCTTGTGAGATGATGATCTCCTAATAGAAACTCGCGAGTAAACATTCACTTTATTATAGAAATGATCACGACGATTGAGCTCTTGTGAGATGATGATCTCCTAATAGAAACTCGCGAGTAAACATTCACTTTATTATAGAAAGAGGCTAAAGAGGCTACATACGAAATTACAGCTTCCTATAGTGTAAAGTATAGAAATTACCTATTAAAATAATTGAACCACCGCTTCACAAATCTAACCGTTCTCGCAATATTCGGATCACCTGCTATGAATCACATAATCGAAACACCAGCTCAATGAAATCATCAGAAATTAACAAGCGGTTGCAATCATGTTCACAATATCAATAATTGAGAATGATCACCTGTGTGTAAACAATTATTCATATAACCATGCTCATAACTCAGCTTGTTGGCCACGCACTTCGCAGTAGTTAATATAGTATGGTTGGATCAATCGAGAGCTTTCGAACGAATGGTCAACGAATTTTGTGGGATGAAAAACGACGAAGTATCATATCCCTAGCAACGACTCGGTTGTAAGCGGAAATCATCACAATTATTGGCGCTACTTTCGTTGCACTCTCGTGGGACATTTTTCGGTAGTTAGGTCACGGCTAAAGCATATTCATGCTAAAAAAAAAAAAAAAAAACTCGGCGCTCCGCGCCTCGCCAGGGGCAAGCCCCCTGGACCCCCGGTTACCTCTATTTACATACTTCGGACGAAATTATTGAAACACAGAATGTGTTTGCGTTGTCGCGCAACCAAGTGACAACCAAACAACCGTCATTGTTTACTATTCATTTATAACATCAATTTATATAGTTATAGTATGAAACTACGAAAAAAAATACGAAATAAATTCGTGATAAATCAAGAGCGATTTATCAAGTAAATGTCCTAAAGAGGCTACATACGAAATTACAGCTTCCTAGAATGTAAAGCATAGAAATTAGCTTTAAAAGCCACTCATCTAATCCGGACCCTGGACATCGTCAAGTAAATGTCCTAAAGAGGCTACATACGAAATTACAGCTTCCTAGAGTGTAAAGCATAGAAATTAGCTTTAAGAGCCACACATCTGATCCGGACCCTGAGCATCGTCAAGTAAATGTCCTAAAGAGGCTACATACGAAATTACAGCTTCCTAGAGTGTAAAGCATAGAAATTAGCTTTAAGAGCCACACACCTGACCTGGACCCTGATCATCGTCAAGTAAATGTCCTAAAGAGGCTACAAACGAAATTACAGCTTCCTAGAGTGTAAAGTATAGAAATTACCTATTCAAATTATTCAACCTCCGCTTCACAAATCAAACCGTTTTCGTAATACTCAGATCACCTGCTATGAATCAAATCATCGAAACACAAGCTCAATGAAATCATCAGAAATTAACAAGCGGTTGCAATCATGTTCACAATATCAATTATTGAGAATGATCACCTGTGTGTAAACAATTATTTATATAACCATGCTCATAACTCAGTTTGTTGGACACGCACTTCGCAGTAGTTAACATAATATTGTTGGATAAATCGAGAGCTTTCGAACGAATGGTCAACGAATTTTGTGGGATGAAAAACGACGAAGTACCATATCCCTAGCAACGACTCGGTTGTACGTGAAAATCATCCGTCACACATTTCGTTACCATCCCGCGTTCCATTTTCGGCTAGTTAGTCCATGGCTAAAACACATTCTGTGTTAAAATCGGTGCATCCCATCTCCATTAGGTACCTAATCATGAGACATAATGTGGGCTTTGTCCCATTGTTCTGGGGTCTTTGGTGTCTACAAGGAAAAGATCCCTTGATTATTTTGAGTGTGTATTCGAGAGTGTGTATTTTTCCGGGAGTTTTACGTTTATTAAAATAGATTCAGCCCTATTGTGATGGACTTGATTCTCTTGATTAATTTTTTGCTTTGAATAGGCCTCATTGGGGTTTGCGCCCCAAAGAATTCAAATCTGTGATAGGTGAGTGCACCTAGGTGGGGGCACTCGAATATTATGTGGGATGCTGTTTCGTCTGTCTCCTCACATTGTTTGTATAAGGTTGAGCTTCGCGTGACTCGGTGTAGGTGGAAAGCCGGTTGTAAGGAAGACTATTGTTTTTAGTTCCTTACTGTTTTTCCCGAAGAAAAGAGTTAAGTATCAAAAGTAATAAAAGTGTTTTCCTCAGTGGAAAAGGGTTAAGTATCCATATTATGAACAGGCCTTGGACCACCAAAGACCTATTAGTTAAATGATTAAAACATTGACATATAGAAGTGATTAAAATGTGAAGAGGTAAAGATTTAGATAATTACATATATTTTCATTTTTATATTTAGAAACAAATTTTTTCCATAGGCACAAAATATTATTTAAAATATCAGCCTTATTGAGTTTTACGTGACATAGGATCGTCTGGTACGCGCACAATATTTAAAATCGTATTGCCACAATAACATTCTGAACTCAGTACAGTTTTTGCGCTAATTTCAAAATAAAATGTAGTATCTTGATTCACAATTAAAAGTACAATGTACAAAAATGATGTTTACTCAGAAAAATGTCAAGTATTTCAAGTAACTACTATAAATCATAGATTCAGATATCTATTTCACTGAGCATGGGGTACATGAAGTTACAGAAAATGACTTATGCTTCAATATCGTGAACAAATTTGGTTTCACTGATACTCAGCAATATTACAGGTAATAACTCCTGCATACGATTTAACAAATTCGGAGGAGTGATCATTCAGGATACAAATTATTGCTTCGTACATATTTTCTCCATCAATGTATGAAGTGATTTAACAATGTATTATTAGGTACATACTTTTCTTCGTCAATTTATGAATTGTATGGATGAGTAAGATTCACTAAGGAGTTCAGAGAGCATGTAGTAAAGCAAGTGTAGAGTTTCATTTTTTCAATTTCTTTTCCCATCCGTACTTATGGAAAAAGCGATCTTCATCGTTCTGAACTACGTTTTTCAATTTAGGAACTATAACAGCTCTTGGGAAATTGGATGAATCCAATTCCACAGATATCGTTATTGGAAAGCAAGATCAAAAGCTTTCTGGTTGTTTGCTGTTCAGCAACTTATCATTTTTTATAAGACACAAATGGCAAAATCATAAATTTTCTTACTACTAGTGAAAATCTATATTCACATAAACTTAGTCTTTAATAACACAGTTTGTTGATATCCAATCTTATTAGAACAGCTTTGTTACAGAGCAAGAGCGACGATATTTCAATGAATCGCAGAAAATTATAAATTATTTTAATAGTAAGAGAAAGCACCATAGCTTGGCCCGTAATTATGGCCATATCCGCTATATCCATGACCGTAGCCGCTATAACCATGACCGTATCCGCTATAACCATGACCGTAACCACTATATCCATTACCGTATCCGCTGTAATCATGACCGTGGCTATCGTACCCGAGACTACTGTATCCGTGGTTTCCAAGATCTAGAAAATGACCATAGGATGGTTGGTGGATGGCGTGGTGGATGTCGTCATTGTAGCTATTATGAAGGCCATGGCCGTAGCTATCAAAATGACCGTAGCCTCCAGAATAGTCGTTTCCAATGTCGTGGACAGTGACTTCGCCATGAGTGGTGACGTGCGTGTCATAACTTGGGACGTGATGTGCACTTACGTCGTAAGTAATAGGTTGATGAACGTAGGATTTCAAATTGAAATTTTGAGAGCTGATTCCCCCGCCGTAATTCCCGTGATCGTAGCCACCAGCGTATCCGTGGCTGATACCATAATCGCCTCCGTAGCCACCATACAGGCCTGAGCCGGTTTTCTGGTATATGCTCTGATAACTGGTAGCTCCATGGCCGTGATGTACTTTATGTGTGCTATGCTGCACAGTCTCGCCGCCAACTTTCTTCTGGTAGCTAGTAACTTGTCCATAATCACCGTAGCCATAACCTGGACCGTACGTGTCATAACCGTAGCTAACTTCTCCACCACTCAGTGGATCATGACTGAGAACTCCATGATTGAGTGCTTCATGACCGTATATTCCGCTGATTCCATGTCCAGACGATAAGCCTGCAAGACCATAAGGCTGTGCTGTTCCGTACCAGGCACCATAGTTGTCATGGTCGATTCCATACGTATAACTCCCTCCGTGGTAGTTAGCTGAAACCAAGAATAAAATACAAAATAATAATAAATAAACAGTAAAAATAACTTATAGCGACCCAATCTCTATCAGAGTGGCCCCCAAATGGAAATATTCAACTTCCCTGACATTTCCTTCACCGAACTTCAGATTTCTCTGACAAAAAATATCAAATTCAATTTTTTTTTTTTTTTTTCTCGTCATTTTAATGTATCTTTAATGCTTCCATAACGAAAATCATATAATTTAAAGAAGAAAAAACAGACTACTCTGTCCATAGTAGTCTACTAATATTTAATAATTTCATTGTCCTCGAAGTGCTCAAATATCATAACAATTTAACCTAAATGTAATACGATAATTTACGAAAATTGACCCATACGATCGCTGCATGACTCTCTATTTAATATTTTATGGTCTCTCAATTTGTAATCTTAAGCTATTTGTTGAAGTAAAAATTTTAATCATTTGAGTTTAATTTTTTTTTCCATGGATTTACATTGATTTTTAACTCTTGAGACAATTCAAAATTTTCGTCCGACAGCAAAAAATGTCACCACTTTTTTCGCCTACTACCAAATGCTACCAGAGAAAGTACAACTTCCTGATTTCCCATCCCACAAAAATCATTCGTTGGAAAGTTGCTCTGTGAATTTATAACACGTGACTCCAAAAACCAATAGGCCAATTTCCCCCTCCTTGACCCTCCTGAGAAGTCCTTGCTTATACATACAAACTAGTTTTTGAACTCTTACTGAATCAATCCACTACTCGACGCAAAGAATTCCCTGACAATTCCAGGTTTTCTCTGACTCTTCCAGTCAGGGGCCACCCTGTCTATCGTTCCCAAATGTGGAATCATTAAAATACTCACTAATTTTCATGTACATAACAAATAAACATAAAAAATTGAATCGAAAAACGAGATATAGAGGGTGTCCCTCGGAAAAGTTACACCCCCTTAATTTCCCCTGAATTCAGCGTAAACTATTGGGACCAACGCCATTCATCATACTTTAATTTACTATCTCAGGGAAAATTCTTTCGCGTGCGCCACTTGCGCCAGAATTGGCGCTAATGACATGAACTTTGTTTTTTCAAATGGGAACCCTTAGGTTTTATTACAGATTTGAATTCCACGTAGAATTTCATGAAGAAATGACACCTCACTCGATTTTCTTAGTGAGCGAAAACGGGTGCAATTCCGCTCAAAAAGTGGACAGTTCCGCACTAAGCAAATGTGAAAAAATTTTGAAATACTAAGATTTCGAAGATATTCAATCGCCACATGTAATACATGATTTTGAGGTATTTTTCGTGCTAAACCTTGTAATGATGTTCATTTATTGATATTTTCAATACCAATTTGAGAAAACATCGGAAAAAACTACATTTTAGTAAGTACGCTTTGTGATGTGTAGAATTGAGTAAAATAAGTGCAATTCTGCTCAATTTTCCGTTATTTTCCCAAGTAAATGTAGCAAATACCGATAAATGAACATCATTACAAGGTTCATCAAAAAATAAAAAATAAAAATAAAAAAATATAAATAAAATAAAATATCTTCAAAAACTAGTATTGCACTCTAGGAACGGAATTGCGCACTTTGTGATTCAGGATTCTGTTTGATGGCTCGCTATTTTTTTCAAAAAACATGACCAAAGACGAAATTGGTTTGTTCTCAAGTCTTCCTAATCACGAAAGATGGAGACAAGACATTAACTAAAATACACTGCCAAGTACATGGCACAGAAGCTTTCTCGGGGCCTTCACAGTGTGTCACCATTAAATGTTCAGAAAAGACCGGTTCAACATTATCATGACGAGATAGTGCTCAGCACACAAAAATTAAAACCTGACTAAAATCTTGTCAACATTGACGGACTGTCACAATAAAATTACGTTCACACATGCGCCGAGCGTACCGTTGATTGACCGATGATGAAATTGATAGGGGACCTTCTAGAGCTGAATCCACACTAGTGCTGGATTTCATTGAAATCCGATCAAAATTCTGGAAGTTATGGCAGTGGCTTGGAAATATAGAAAGTCAAACGCTCGCAAATGCGCACAGCGTACCGCTGATTCAATCATGATGAATGTCGTAAGAGATCTCAAGGGAATTTCCCCGCATCATTCTTGAAGACTTTACTATAAGTACTCTGTTCAACACTGACGGACTTATGGCTATCACACGAAAATTGTGTTCACGCATGCACAGACCGTATGTACACCTGATTCAACCATGATGCAACTGATAGAGGAATATCTGAGGCTGAGCACATACTATTCCTGAAAATGTCATTAAAATCCGAACAAAATTGTGAAAGTTATGGCTATGACAAGAAATATAGACAGACAAACACTCGCGCATGCGCAAAGCGTATCGCTGATTCAAGCATGATAAATGTCGTAAGGGACCTCAACGGATCTTTCCCGTATCATCCCTGAAAATCTGACCAAAATTGCTTTGAACATTGACGGACCTTTGATTGTAAGAAGAATATAATGTTCGCGCATGCTCAGAATGTACTGCTGATTGGATCATGATGAAACTAATATGAGACTATCTAGGGCTGAACCCACACTGTGATGGGAAGTTTCATCAAAATCCACTTGAAATTGTGGAAGTAATGGCTGTTGCAGGGAAATGTGGACAGACAGACGGACAGACGGACAGACAGACACGAAACCAAATTTGTTCAGGAAGCCATGAAACGGAAAATGCAAGTGGAAATTTTGATTTTGGGACACAAACATTTTTTATTCATTTCGAAAGTGAATACAAAGCTTCCGCTGTCTAGCAGACGCGGAAGCAATAAAGACGAAGAAACGTGTTTTTTTTTTTTTTTTTTCGAGAAATTTGTTGATGCCCACTCAGGCTACGATTCTCAACCGATTTTCGTTATTCTTATTTGGTTCGATTGGGAATTTCGGATTTGCTGTCGAAGTGATGGGTGGGTGGGGGTGGAAGGGATTATTACCAATTCTTGCGACCGATTTTCGGGATTTCGTTAAATTACGAAGGTTTTCGAACTTATGTCAGGAGTGCCGAATTTCATAAAGGGATGGGGGAATGGTCGGGGTGATAGTAATAAATCATGATGTTTTATCTATTCCCGTCAGATTTTCGCGATAATAATTCTTTAATTTCAATTATGAATTTATTTGGTTTAGTTTTGGAAAATATGACGAGTTTCAAATGTCATGCAATAGTTTTTATGATGGAAATCTACTGTCAGTGGATGGTTAATGGGGGGAGGGGGAGGGTAATTCAGGGGGGATAATTGGGGGAAAAGTCTAATATTTTATTTTTTTCTCTTATTTTAGCTCTTACCAAAATTATACAAAATCCATTCATAAAGACGTCACTGTAATGCATGCATTGTTTACCAATATGTTTTCAATCAATTCATTATTTTTTATGTTCTACCAATCCATTTTCAATAATCAAGAAACATTATTTCGCAAGCTGGGGCAAATCTAATAATGTCTTGAGTCTAACTCTCAGAGAAAAACTAAACCCAACAGAAAACTGTCTAATCCTGCGTGGAAAAAGTTTAAAACCTGATTGGGAAAGGCCTGAGCCTAAGTGGAAAAGATCTAAATCACACAATCTCGTGTGCCTCGGTGGAAGATTACCATTACGGGTACCATACGATTGATAAGAAGTACTTATGTTTCAGTTCAGCATCAATTTATTTTAATTTTTTGAATTCTTCAAGTTATTTTGCAACGGTTAAATATAATTAAATAGTATTTATTGAATTTGGGCAATAGGTACTTACTTATCCAAATCAAGTAATTAGTTTTAGATGGCTCTTGCCAGGTACCATGGGCTTTGCCAATTTCCAATAGAGTAAAGATGATATAAAGACTATGTCTAAATTTAAGTTCAATAGAAATTGATAATTTAATTTTTTTGTAGTAGATAATGATTCAGCTGAAATAAATAAATAAATTTATACCAGGGTGATATCTGCCTAATAAATGTTCAATTCAGCTTTTCCTGATATTCAATTCATTTCGTTTTTAATAATGATAGTTTTTCATTTAGGTTTCATTTGACTTATTATTTCATTAAGCGGTACTGAGTAGCTGAGTGAACTGGAACGAGAAGAAGTAGATGGTTGGGTGACTTACAATGAGAATAGATAATTTCTGATATTCTGAAAATTGAAAGTTGCATAGAGGATGAGATTAATGAAAAACACACATTTATATGAAAGTGTATGGCTGAGGAATTAGTTCGGTCTATTCTTTTCGTTATTTTCTATTAATCATCCAAATTTTACTGAAGAGCCTGGACCTCAATATTGTAATTTGCCAGGTTGGTAGGTAAACCATCAGCTACTCTCAATGCACCCTAATGATCTCAGGAACGTACAAGTCCGTTCGTACACCCGTCGATGGTAAATGACCCGTCAAACGCAGGCGAGTGAGTTATGACCAGGAGTCGGAGCTGAGGTTGTTGTGTATATCATATACCAACATTTCACGAACCATCCTTCAATTACCTTGAGTCCCTCGTTATGTCTACAGAAGGAAAACAATCTTCATTACCATGAGCCGTTTCTGACTGTTTCAGACTGTAGGGATAATTTTGAGCCCCTCCAAGGAACCGTACCGGGGAAGCTACCTAGGGTACGGAGGTACGATTGCACAAAGTACCCGCCAAAACGATGATGAGTTATGTCGTCAATTCTTTCGACAAGGCTGACCTTCAGGCGTCATTTGCAAGACCTACGCTAAAAGACCCAAGCAGCAAGGAAGAAAGCGTGTAGACGACACCTACTTAAATAAGATTTCGGTCTAGTCTTGGTTTTATTTTCAATAACGAACCAGTGTAGATTAAGATAAACAAACTTCAACCCCCCCCCCCCCCCCAAATTTATCAGTATACATTTGGAGATACTTTGTTTTCAATTATCCAAATAGAAAAAAATTCAGCCAAGTTGGGTGGTAGTATTGAGTACTGACATATTGTTACGTGGAAATAAAAAACTATAGTTGAAGAACAAAGTACTTGTTGAAATGATTGAATGAAAAATAGAGCAGTACCTATCTAATACATGTGTATTACATGCTAAAATTCGAAATAGAGACATACTTCATGTTAGTATGTGCGAAAATTGTTTAAGGTTAACGCACAAAATAATTGAAGATTTCAACAACATACTCAAAGTGTAAACCAATGTGTGTCTTGGGTATGCGAAATGGTTACCTATTATTCAACTCTATGCAATAAAATACAATGGCATCATCAGACCCTCGAGTTTAAAATAAATCGGACCAATTGATGATAAGTAACTGACGTTATAAGTAATTAACTTTTGCGCATACGCACAGACTACTATTAATCCAACAACTACGAAATTTACATGGAACCGTCTGGAAACTAATCAGTAAGGTCCCTGAAAATGTAATAAAAATCGGTCCATTAGTCTCGGAGTTTTGTCTGTGTTAACCAATTTTAGTTTTGCGCATTCGCTACAGTTATTACTCCACCAATCGCTATATGATTAATGGGGGATAATCCGGAAGCTTATACCCAACTCATACCCGAGTTTGAACGAAATCGGACTAAAATATTATACGAAATCAACGTTATAAGAAATTACCAGTTGCGCATGTGCACATACTACTATTGATGCGACAGCACTGAAAGTTATGAGGAACTGTCTAGAAGCTAACCAGCACAATCCCTGACAATGTCATCAAAACTCTAAATAGACTCGTTTTGGCTGTGTAAATCGATAATAGTTTCGCGCATGCGCAATAATTATTGTCTCACAAATTGGGACATTATTTATAGGACATTTTTCTGGAACACATTCCCAACTATCTACCGAGTTTGAACGAAATTGGACCAATTGATGATGAGAAATCGAAGTTTTGATAAATTCATGTTCGCGCATGCATACAGACTACTTTTGATCCGACGGCATTGGAAGTTACAGGAGACCGTCAAGGAGCTAACCCACACAATCCCTGAGAATTTAATCAAAATTTGGCATATTTTTGGGCGTGTCAAAGATGTACCACAAATAGACATCAGACAGGCAGACACGGAACCAAAAGTGATCGGCAAGCTGCAAAACCCAAAAAGTGAATGACATTTTTGATTTTGGAGGACGTAAATTTTTGACATGGATATGTCTTTGCTCTGGGGGGTCAACCAAAAATTTCCGTCACGCAAAATTTGTGTCACAATTTCAGTGTTTTTCACGAAAAACCCAGCCACCGCTGGAACTTCGCGTCGGAATGGAACTTCCGCAGTTTTCATCGCACATAATTCGTTCGCCACTCGTTGGAAAGCGCTTGATTTATGTGATAAATGTTCACATCTCAAGCTACCAATTTCCCCCTCCTTACGTACCTGGCTACATTCCTAAACTAAGTTGATTGGACTATAAACAATTTTAACAAGTTGAGTGCCACAGCTGTCCGCTCTCAACTAAAAAAAAAAATGTCCTCAGATGCCAAGCGTGCTTTTTTATTTTTTTCGCTTCAGAAGACCTTGCTTTTGATGGTAAAAGAGTTATTTAGTGGTATTTCACCTATTTTCATTGAAAAAACCGCGTGTATACGTGTGATACACGTGGCCTGTGAGTGACCACTTGGGACTTCAACTGGTGGAACAGAAAATTGTGTATCACTCTGATACACCCCTATTCGAACTTCTTGACGATTTTCCCCACTGGTATTTTCCATAAAAATTATTTTCCATCAAAATCATTTTCCCCCACTGGTATTTTCCATAAAAGAGTTATTTTAGTGGTATTACACCTATTTTCATTGAAAAAACCGCGTGTATACTTGTGATACACGTGGCCTGTGAGCAGGGAATACGGACTTCAAGTGGTGGAACAGAAAATTGAGTACCACTCTGATACATCCCTATTCGAACTTCTTGACGATTTTCCCCACGCCTGAATACGTGAGTAAACAAAAAACACTATTGCGTTGCTAACGAAAACTTGTAGGAAAATGAAGTGCCAGAAAGCTGAAATGATAAAAGTGACATCTGAAAAAAATTCTTCTTCTTCCGTTTGTACCGAATGTGTCTCGGCCAATTTGTTGTGGCCAACACTGTTCCACCTTTCCGAAGGGTTTCTCAAGGTCAAAGAAGAAGAGAGAAACGCCTTAAGTGTGAATCTGGGAGATACACGAGCTTTTGAAGCGAACCAGGATTGTGTATCACCCAGATACACCTGGCACGCTGGGACAGTTGATGGTGTGTATCTCACAGATACACATGGCACTCAACTTGTTAATGAGCCGGTTACAATATTCTGAACGTAAAGCAATAGCATCATTTACTCCACTCCATAGGAAACATTTTCATCCTCTTGACAACAGTAGACTGTTAACAACAACTCATTGTAGTGGCTTCTCTCCACAGTTATTTTCAACATTTCTATAAGTAAACCGTTGTTTTGTTGGAATTAGTCGGGATGCGGCCCAGGGATTTGTTTAAAGTTAAAGGATTTGTCTACAACTCTCGAGGACAACCGTTATGAAATCCCCAATCAAAGACATATCCATGTAAAGTTGTTCAAATACAGTTTCGTTGTGAATCTCGTACTGAGTCAACTTGGCAGTTTAAGTTAAGTGACAATGACCCTCTATGAATTTCGCCACAAGTTCCGTGTGGCACATACTTATATTATTCATATCCGTAACATATATCATTCGAAAGATTTCAACCGTCCTGTCCTTGAGATGTAATCGGAATCGGACGAAAACTGAAGAAGCCAAGCTTGTTACAAGAATTTGAGGCTCACTCATGCGTCAAAACTAGTCATAATAAAATTGTGACGAATTTCGTTGGGCTCACCAAACTCTATCATTTGCCAACTGCCAACCAAATTTGTGAAAGATCGGTAGAATAGGCGATGGGAAAATGACGCGTGATGGGTTTGACGTGTGCGCATCCGCGGTGAATTTATGTGATTGATGATAGGTGATCTTCCTCAATCTAACCCACGCATTTCATCAATAGGCATCTGATTAAAATAAAGAAATTTTAATCTAGATACAAGGATTTTCTAATACGAATAGTCACACGCAGCAGTGGAAATATTGATTTTGGCGAAAGAATTTAGTTTTTATTTTCCCAAAGAGGTAACAATACCTCTGTAGAACTAGAAATAAACGAAGATTTCACTTTGCGTCTATTCCGATTCTTTCCAAGAACTACATGCTCCTCAATATTATTTTCATCTTCAATCATAGTCTTCTTATCATCAAACTTTTGCCGTTATTAGGTACTTATCGGTTAATTCCGTATAAGTTTCCTGAGAAACAGTCCCTACCGTTATAAAACTTAACTATCTAAATTTTTTTAAATTCATATTCTTTGTGCGGAATAAATCTTTAAACGGAGGCTAAAGCTCGTTAATTTAGCTTGGTTTCAACTCAAAGGCTGGCACTACGTCATTTCGAGGAAACGGAGGCGGAAACCTCCGTCGCCTTCTCAGTACAATTATCCTTTCAACAACGGAAACTGACTACATTTCCCCTCCGCTGCCGGATCACAAAACAGAATACGAGATGAATCAACGAACGCTGCCCCTGGAAAATGAAAAGTTCTTTTCTTTGCTCCGAAGCGATTGTATAATATGCAAATGAGGCGAAGAGGAGGCGCCGAGGAATAAAAAAGGACGAGGGTTTTAGAACCCGAGAGGTACTACCTAATTCACTCGGGCTGTTTGTGCTGGGAAATACAACTCCGATGAAGTTAGTTTCGGGGTTTTGATTGAAATCTCAAGAATACGATTTAGAAGTTTTTATAGTTTCAACTTTGAGGTTCAGGCTGGTGAGATTCCGCTGGAATTGAAAACCGGGGAATGAAGAAATTAAATGTCTACTGCTTTATTTGAAAGTCACTGTCCTAAATTCAAGCTGGATAAATCTGTAGGTAACCCGCCATAAACCGAACGCTGTATGGTTTGGGCATTTGGCTCCATCGATTAATCTGACTGGGCCAAAATGTGCATGACTAAAGTCTAGTCTATGCATCTTAAAACGTAAACCAACAAATTTTGAGGGGGCTATCAATTTGTTTTCTTGGTTGATTACGAAGGTTCATCATTTAAAATAATTAACCAAACGCTGCAAATTATTACACAAAGGTTTATTATTTCTGTGTTAGATAGCCCTTATCCGCAGATTATTAGTCTATAATTATTATTAAGCCCCAAATATATATTTGTTGTGACCGACAAGTATATCTAGTGACCGATCAAAACTTAGCGCATCGTGCCTCCCAGAAGGGTTCACACCTTTACAGCTCAGGACCTCACAATTTAACAGTTTATGTTGGTGAACGATGAAAAATTTTCTAAAAATGTCCAAAACAACATAACAAAAAGCTTAGTAAAGCGGAAGGCCATAAAGGAAAGAAATTAGCCTCAGAGGCCTCATCAGCTGTTCAAAGATCCTCCGAACCTCGTAATTGTTTTTGAGGTGTCCTGAACGAGCTCCATTAAATTTTATCAACGCGAGTCGACCAGGCCTCTGAAACTTTTATAGTTTCAATTTTGAGGTTCAGGCGGGTGAATGAAGAAATTAAATGTGTAACAGAGTTACCTCCTGAGAGGTCCATCAAGCTCCCGTCAGAGCACCAGAGATAGCGCCGTCGGCGTTCCGTTGATGAAACAATGGGCGCCGCGGTCTGTTCTCGATCTTATTGACAGCTGAGTTTGGCGTTGGATTGGATCCCAGACGACTGGGAAACTAATCTACTCCGAACATGGCTCATTAAAAGCTATTAGTAGGAGTGGGTATCTCTCTGAAGGGATGCCTGTTACTCTCCTCTACCTTTTTATGAGGATTTAGGCCCCCATTGCACCTCTGGGGGGGGCACCTAAATTCCTTATATGGTAGCAGAGCGTGGTTTGGATTAGGCACGGCTGACCCCTAGTAGTCCAATCCACTATTTTTTGGGGCGTTAATGTTTCAGAAGAAACATGGCTCGGGGTTCCAGAAGGAATTCCCATTATCAACCTTTGGTACATAAATAATTTCATTGGTCTATGACTTATAATTTCTCTTTTACTCCCCTCTTATATTTTATATACCATATTTTCTTTCAATTTTATGCCACCTGAGTATTGCTATATGTCAATTACCAGGTTAGTGCACAATTCAAGTCCCCATAGTTGGGCACATTAATTTCTATATATATATTTTGATTTCCTAAGGTATAAGTCTCCATAGTTGAGCATCCGTTTTGTCCCGATTGTTCAATGAATATACTTCTTATGAAGATTCATTGACAATCCTTTTTAATTTCTATTCCCCCATCCTCAAAACGCCAATGCAGCTATTTATGATTGAATGAGCATCAGTTCTCAGCTATTAACTATTCCACCCAGTTAACATCCAAACATGGCTCATTAAAAGCTATTAGTAGGAGTGGGTATCTCTCTGACGGGATGCCTGTTACTCTCCTCTACCTTTTTATGAGGATTTAGGCCCCCATTGCACCTCTGGGGGGGGGGGGGGGGGGGGGCACCTAAATTCCTTATAAATGTCTACTGCTTTATCTGAAAGTCACTGTTCGAAATTCAAGCTAGATAAATCTGTAGGTAACCCGCCGCTTATGGTCTGGGAATTTGGCTCCATTGATTAATCTGAGTGCGCCAAAATGTGAGGAAGGCATACCTATAAAATGGGATTTTTTAAACCCATTTTAGTGAATCTTTCTTTACTGCAGGTTAAAAGCAACGTAGAAGCAATTCATACTTAATAATGGTTTTAAGGGAGGAGTGAGGAGGCGAAGGAGGATGGGGGGGTCGCTCGTAGCACACATTCGTGTAAGTTTATACATGCAGTTCAATCTACTATCACCCAGTAAAATCATGATCCATTCGATATTTTCACCTAAATCGGTATACGAACATGAGTAAGTACATGCACAGTAAGTACATGGTGAGTAATACATGCATTACTTACCACTATGTTTCTTTAGATGGACCCATAGACATATGTTTTTTTTTCTATTTTCTTGTCTTAAATGACCCTTCAGACCGGGCATTTATTCTGCCTGCCCCCATTGCTGATTACATGCATATGTTTCGCGATATGCTATCAATTTATCTGTTAGCCCTAGTTTATTGCTCTTTGAAAGTTACTGAACTATCGGTGAGTAATCAGATTCCACTAAGAGCTGGCCAGTTTCCTGATAAGAAGTATTGAATACACATAACAGCTCTAAATCATCATGCCTAGTAGACTGCACATCTGCCCATTGCGTTGCATAATTACAATTGACATGAACTCGAACATCCATAACTGTCTCTGAGCCAGTCAGGGTAAGTTAATCAGTATCATTCATTAGATTGGCAACTAGCTACAGTAGAAAATGACCCTCTGATGTAACAGTATGTAACATCCCTAAGAATCACGTTCGGTTTCTGTTGTGCAGTTCATTCATATCTTATTTCTAGAAATATGTAAACCACAATAACTTACAAACTGAAGTTGAACTGGAGCCTGCAGCTACCAAGGCGATGCTGCCCAAAATGACGGCGATCTGCAACATCAAAATCATATTTTTATTAATTTAAAAACTGAAAATAACCATAATCAGAAAAACGAAGTCACCATATGGGTTGTTCACAAAATAACACTAAGGTACCTCTCAACTTTGATATACTTGTATACATACTATAATATCAACTGTTGAGACATAATTAAGGACCCGTTGTCGCTCCCGAAAAGGTCAAAACTACACCAGCGCTGTCGATGTCACGGTTGTGCGGAAATGTAAGAAACCTTTCAACCCGAAAATCCTTCTGCGTTCACAATGCCCTCAGTGCCAGCGATCTAGCTTCCTATATCTGGGTAGCCGTAAGTAGGACCATAATCCCCTCAGACTTTAGGTTTAGCTGCCATTTAGGATTATTTTTATTTTTGCTTCCTCACTACCGAAGATGAGGGAACTTTGTTGTCGTGAAAGAAGTCGAAAAAAAAAAAAAAAATTGACTCCTCCAAAATCAAAATTTCCATTTGCTCTTTGCGTGTCAGAGCTTGCTGATCACTTTTGGTTCCGTGTCTGTCTGTCTGCCTGTGGTAAATCCTTGTCACGCCCAAAACTATACCGAGTTTCAGTTCGAATTCGATGAAATTTTCAGCAATTGTTCAGCCGCAGGTTAGCACTGCGGCGTTTCCGTATATCTTTCAATGCCTTCGGATCAACAGTAGCTTGTATGCATGTACAAACGAGAATTTCTCATTACGTCGACATGGAGTTTCTGGGATTGTGTGGGTTAGCTTTTAGACGGTTCCTATAACTTTCATAGCCGTCGCATCAATAGTAGTCTGTGCGCATGTGCAAACGTACAAAACAGATATTGGATGACACTCCGAGACATTTTCAATTATTCTGTGGGTTAACCTTTAGGTAGGCAATTTCCACAAATGCAAATATGAGTTATGACCCTAATTTGCATTCTTCTAGCATGTATACACATATATTAGATACTGTTATGTTTCGATTTCAATCATTTCGACAAAGAATTTTTTCTTCAACTAATTCTATACGTCCATGTTACAATATGTAAGTAAGCTATACTGCTTACCTCACTTGACAGACGTTTTTAATTTCAGCTCTCATTCTGTCAAATTCTGACATGTGAGGAGAATCACCACCGTCTTATATACGTCGATGAACAATTATTATAATGATTAGATATATGTCCTCGGCCATGCTGAAATCAATGCTAAAGGAGATCATTGAGGTTAATTTGCAAGATTTTGGGCATTTAAACGCGGACCGCCTCGGTGGGAGTTTAAACTAGGAAATCGCTCTGGTGAAAGACAGTAAGAAGTAAACTTCGTAAATTTGCCACCTGTTCGGGTTATGACTCGTTTCAAATTCAAATAGACCGATTTTGTACATCATCATAATATTACACGTAGATACTCAGAATCGGGTATGTGCACCTACTAACAATAATTTTTGCATCATTACACAGTAATGAGGGTCGAATCATTGCGTTTCATGTGCTGATTGTTTTATTGGCCATTGAAGATCGGTGAACATTTGTTAGAGACCGGGATTTCAAGTAAAATTTTTTCATCATGTCGGTTCGATTGAAATCCATCATCAAAACCGTAAAGAAAATAAATAAAAAATAAATGTCGGTGGATGAGTGTCGGGTTTCGTCTTAGTAACCAATTACGTACCATAAAAGAGCTGACTAATCTTGAGCTCAAGCTCAACAATAAAATTTTTCAAATTTGGTTTGGTTGGAGAATGATTCGACTTTTATTTAATGCTCATTCAAATACGAGTTCAATTCATTGTCTTTGTGATCTTCAGATTCAAAGTAAAGTCTGATGAATATTAATCTGGATTATGTATAGTGCGAAGAAAAAAGTTTGTAGCGCGTAACTGATGTCGTTTTTTACTTCCTTCTATTACCTGTTTCGCATGTTAGCGAATTTTCGTAGAAATCGGTTGGAATCTTCATTTAAATCCGTTTGAGGCATTCCGAGACGAATCCTAGAGTTTGACACTTTTTCTTAGGTATATATATATATATATATATATATGTGTGTGTGTGTGTGTGTGTGTGTGTGTGTGTGTGTGTGTGTGTGTGTGCGTGCGTGCGTGTGCGTGTGCGTGTGTGTGTGTGTGTGTGTGTGTGTGTGTGTGTGTGTGTGTGTGTGTTTGTGTGTGTGTGTGTGTCATTTCATACAATAACTCTCCTTAGGATTGAAATAAAAACTCCGTTCTTGCGCCAAAAAATCAAGCTTTCCTAATGAAAGGATGAATTTGTTGGCTAGCACTTTTTGATCACATTAAATTGGTTAAATTTCAAAAAATGTGCTAAAAAAATCACTAAAAATGGCTAAAAACGGCCAAAAATTGTTAAATTTATAATTATTAGCGGAGTTTCTGTCAAAACAAGATTATCAACGATTAAATAGCATCAAAAAGATGTTACACAAAATTATGCGGAAAAACGTACTTTAATTTCATTAATATTTGCTGAAAAATCTAAAAAAAACTACAAAAAAATCTGAAATTCCAAAATTGTCTTTGAATCGCTAAATTTTATTTTCTTAGCGAGTATTTTCGCCATAAAATTGGTTTTTAACATCTTCTTTGTACTCAAGGTGAAGTTTCAATACAATTTAACATAATTATTATACACTTACTACGAAAATTCGCTCATACTATTTTTTTCCAAACTTTATTGAGGAATTAATTATTTGTTTTGCATACCTTACTTCCTTTGCGTCAGTCTCCTTACTATTGTGCTTATATTTATATGCTTTGAGTTGCCAATTATGTATTGATTATTGTACTGAATTTACTATAATACCTGTAATTGGTACTGTTGTACCGTATCAATTATAAATAAATAAGTATATAAATAAATAAATAAATAAATATTCGCTTGGGCAACGAAACATGATTCCCAATGAAATTAAATACCACCTTAATAGTTTCCACTCATAATTAATACCACTCATAAATAGTTTCCAGAATGATCTCATCACTAATCATGAATAGATATTTTCGTTTTGGAGGAGTGAGTGTTGTTTTAGTAACAAACTATTAGGTTTATGTAATCTTGTTGTGCTTGTTAGCAATATTATAGGAAGGATTAGGAAACGTAAAGCAATATTGGGATGGCATTTTTCATACATTTTCCGTAGACGAGAAGACGTCCATTTTTCAATAAAAATTTCACATTTTGTACATTCTTCCCATTATCTGTCTTCCCTTAATATATGCGTCTCCCGGTGGTTTATATTTGTTCCCAAAAATATCAAAATCATCACATTTTCAATACATCCACATTCACATTTTGCAGAATGTGTCAAGGAGAATTTTTCCTAATCAGAAAACTAGAATAAATTTAGGTGTTGATGAGAAATATAAATACTGTAAAAACTATCGATATAAAATCGACTTTACTCACAAAATACATCGATACAAAAGTGATTTCTCAAAAGCCACCCAAAATGCGATGAAAAAATGCATTGCCAACATAATATGAAAAAAAAAAAAAAAAATCCAATTTCATTGAGCGGCGGATCTTTAGAAAACGGGGAAACGTATTGGAATATATTATAACGATTAAGGACTTTGAATGTCAAGAAATTGTTAACTACTTACCAATCGCATGACAAAAAACTTGTTCTAAATAATATTCTGCAATTCAGAAACAATTTAGAATTTAATTTTTTTCAAGTTCAGTTGATGAACATTTTTTGACTGAAATTATGCTAAAGAAAATTTTTAGTCGGTTTCAGCTATTTTGATGATTTTTCCTCTTTTTTATTTTTATTTGACCAATTTAATATGATCATAAAGTGCTGACCAGCAAACTTATCCTCGCTTTTGGAAAGCTTGATATATGTATTTAAAATCGCTAACTCCAGGAATAATTTCAGAATGCCTCAAAACGGATTTTCTTGATAGATTTTTAAAGTTTTGGTGCCAATACGAAAACTCGCAATTGCATGATTCCTTATGAATCATTTTGCAGTTTCGTGATTCCTGTTTGAGTCACTGTTTGCTCCATTATGTACTTCTCTGTTCATGTACTACTAATTTATTTTCATCTTAATTTAGGTTGCCATTCTTCCTCCACTTAATTAAAGCAGTATCAACATCAACGACTATTATATTTTAATTTTTATATTGATTTAACTATTATTTATATTAATTATATTTTCTTTAACAATCCTTTCTTTGTTTGGAGTTGCTATAATAACCCGAGACATAATAATAATAAGTAAGACATAATAAGACATAATAAACAAATAATAATAAGACATAATAAACATAATAAGTTGCTATAATAACCCGAGAGGTAACTAATTTTAAAGTGTCATGTCTCAATAACTAATGAAGATGAAAACCTGCGGCCAAGCTTAAATTGCTACTGGACTATCGCACTTGAATAAATAAAATTATGAAAAAATTGTATACATTTGTTTTGAACCATCAGAACTCTCATGAAATTCAAGATGAGTCCACCCCTAACTTGTATACATTGGGACTTCAGAAAGGTATATTAATTAAACCAATATTTAATTTTTTTTTTAAATTTAATACGTTTCAAGATGTAAGGATGTGGCCTATTATGAGCTCGAATTTCATCTTTTGAAGAATCGCCTTCCGATCAGTAGTGCAGAACAGTAGAAGGCGCCAACACTCATTTTCGTATTCTGTAATCATTGATCTCATAAGGAAACGTTAATGTCCAGTTATCTCTTGAGAAATCTTGATGTGTTTCACACTCGCAGAAGTTTGATGAAACACGGCGTTTCGACACGGTCCGTCGGGGTCGAGAGGAATTCTGCTATCCTAGCTAGCTGCCTCGCATCGGTGCTTTGTTTACCGTGAAGTCAAAGATAGTCGGACCAACTATCCTGTATATTTATTCAAAGTTAGCTCTGATGTCGGTTGATTGGGGTTTATGGATGGTAGAATGTAAACCTTATGCAATAGATCGCCAACATCGCTAGAGAGGGTTTAATATGCATACAGTTCATGTTCGCAATGGATCGTATGTAACATGAGTACCCTTATTGGCTAGACTTGATCAGTAGCAACAGAGGAAAGAGAAGTGGAGTAGCTCATGGCAGTGACCGGAAAGATGCTGCACTGTGATAAAACCAGTGACGATGATTTGTATGTTCATCCGAACGATCTGAAGGCGATTTTTTATACCCCAACCAAATAAAAATAATAACAGTAACTCGTATGTGAATTTTATCAACCTCCACCATATTTGGATCATAAAGAAAAAGAATACACAAAACCAAGGTAGTTAGATGATCTGCATGTGTGGACAGGTTATGCACAAACAGGTCAAGCTGATAGGAAATTTAGTTTCATGTATTAATTGATTCTTCTTGATGAATACAAATCATGAATCAATGAAATCGTGGGATTCCCTAAAAAATTAACGTCCATTGCTCTAAGAGTTTTGGGTGGGTTCTTCGTAATTTTTCCACGCTGAGTCGAATGGTAACACTTGTTTTTCGATTCAACTAACAAATGTTTAGTTTTTACTTCCTCGCTACTGAAGGTAGGGAAGCTGTGTGTTCGCGATTGAAGTTTAAAAAAAAATTTTTTTTGTTCACCAAAATCAAAGTTTTCACTTGCTTTTTGCGTGCTTTTTGTACACGTAACGGTAATTTTGTCTCATTTTTGGCCGGGATATGATGGCAAAATCATGTTCCATGTTAAAAAAAAAAAAAAAAAAGTCCAGTCATGCAGCATGACCTCATGAGCGAATTTTTGAGGAAATCTTCAACATTTCAGTCGCTATTGCTCGTGTAGAGAAATTTTAGTTTATGATTTTGGTAGACAAACATGGAATCAAATTCTATCTACAGCATGGTTCTAGCCTTAAACAGCATGGTTCTAGGATTGGTTATACAGGGATACTTCCATAAGAGTAGTTTAATCTGAATTTGGACAATGTTTCATGCAAATATTACCGATTTTTACAACTAGCGAACGGCATTATTTCGATTTTTGACTGATTTTTCAACTTTGAAATTTTTGAAAACTTGATACAAATTCTTATAGGAAATTTTACGCTGATTCCGAATATACCACATATTAGTATGCTGAAAAAATTATTTCACAAAACAAATCGCAAAAAACAGGCTATTTTGAAATTTTTTTACTACATTTTTGAAAATTTCAACCCGAAGATGTAATCCGATCATGCTGGCCAACGAACTTGAACTTTCGTTTTGTGTCCTTAACATTTTAAAATTTGTTTGAAGTTTCTAGCACAATTCTACGGACAGTTATCGTCTGGAATGACACATACATACATACATACATACATATATACATATATACATACATACATACATACATACATACATACATAAAAAAATGCGTTAAACTTCAGAATATGATTCAGAATAGCCTGAAACGGATTTCTGCATAAAATGTTTTCAAAAATTCACATTCTACAAATTTTGAGGCGAGAGCAATAGCTTAATTTTCTTCAAAAATTCGCTAAAAAAGACATCTCACGGGACCTGACCATCTTTCGGTAGGTTTTTTTGAGGGGTTTTTTTAAAAATTATTGGTTGATTAGTAAGGCTCTGGTCGGTGATACCACATTTGCTGAAGGGAATTCCAAATGAAATATTTTTGTATCTATGATAAATTGTAAGGGATTGGATCTGCGTCACTGATTTGTACATCTTTTCATCTCTCCTTAAAATATGATAAGAATAGATAGGAGTGGGTGGTATTCAACACTGGTAGCTATCTCATTTGGACTTCTCTCGATTTCATTTTTATATCGAACTAATTTTTTATGAGTCCTCTCGCGTTCCAGAAATAGACGGGAATTCTCACACACGCTCATTCTCGCACGTTATTGAAAGAGGGGAAAGCTAGTAGGAAAAAAAGAAGAAAAAAAGTGTCACATCTCACTCGGGACCTGACCATTTATTCGGTAGCCGTTTCCGCGAGGACCCACCCCTCCCCGCCTGGTATTCCCCTCCCCCCACCAACTATTCATCTCTTGCCGTCACCGGTGAACTCTCACACGTCACGTACCGGCTCTTGTTGGCCACTTTATGTTTTCCGCCTGTTCCGGAGGCTCCACGAGTTGCGAAATCATTCAATCGAGTTTGCGGCTCTCAACCCAGGAGCGTTTGACTTCATATCAGCTGGTAAGATTCTATCTCAGTCCCATAATTAACGATCTTGATATTAATTGATCGATTCCTGATATCATATATGAACCTGATTACTAACCAGACTGATCCCATCTAACCTACCATTTGCGGTGTCTCTGTATTTGTATTGAAGAGTTAATATAGAACATAACTGTTTTCCAGTCTAATCAAAATCCCTTAGGATTTGAGAAAATACATATTTTAGTTCCTTGAATAAATTGTACAACCATTGCCTTTGAATTCGTGTACCTGTTATTTTTTCCTCGCTCCTTCGTATTAGAGTAATATTATAGAAAATCTTGGGGTATTATAGCACGACAAGTGTTTCCCCCTTTCCCCCTTGCCACACATTTCAGCGATGTAAATCTGTAATTTTCACGTAAACACTCCAGCTGGCACGTAAGCGCACGCAGTGCGCCAGTAAACCTATTTACAGCTGTGCGATTCTGGGAGGTAGGTGGTAGCCAATGAATAGCCACTTTTTTTTTTTAATTATATTTTTTAATGAAGGCAGATGAAATTCTAAGAATTCAGATATCTATCGCACTATTTTACATTAATTAGTTGTTTTTTTTTTAAATGTTTTGGCGGAATCTACTTCATCGCTCTCCATTCGCCTGGGCGGGACCCCCTTCACCAGTGAGACATCACAGTTTGCCGAAACTTTGAAAACCCAAACAAATCAAACCACTCCTCGTAGGAATGTAAAGATGGTTTCAAAATACTGAATTATATATAACAAATGACATGAGCATTTAACATTCACTTAAGAGCGGGATAGCGGTCAGGTGGTTACTGGTTGGAGAAAGGATGGGTTTGATGTGAATAACTTTGTACTGTTTGTGGTGTGTGTGTGCAAATATTTCAGTAAATATCTTTGTGAAAATGGGTTGTTGTGCCGTCATAAAACCCAATGAGTTCGTTTGCACTTAGCTAGCGTTTGCGAGCTCCATGGTCACACATGCTGGATGCGCGCAGGATGCCAAAGGCTATCTCAGATTTAGCATTTTTCGATTTAATTAAACCTTTTACCAAATAAATCAAACCTTTTGCCAAATGAGTTAAACCTTTTTACCAAAGTAATTCATCCTTTTCTCAAAATAATTAACCCTTTTCCCAATAAAATTGGACTGTTTTCCAAAATTATTAAACCATTTCCAAAACAATTGAACCAGTTTCGAGAAAATATGGAATTGTATTGTGAAACAGTTTAGTTATGAACTGGGAACTACAGAAAACCTAATGTATAACAAAGGCGTACAATCGGTGGGTCAACAATGTACCAAATTACAGTTAATGTAGCTGTTCTCCATTGGCTGCAGCGGGCAACAGGAGGAACATTTCTGTGACGTACCTCGTTCGCCCAGGCTTGAGGGGTTACTGTACTGTACTGCACTGTACTGTACTTTACTGTACTGTACTTTACTGCACTGTACTTTACTGTACTGTAACACTGTAGGTAGCTGTGCTCATTGTAATTACCTGCGGAAGAATGTGCTCCTCTCGGCCGCTTAAAACTCCGTTTCCTTCTTACATGCTGATTAGCGACAGCAGATTCTGATGAGCTTGATTCACTTTCAATTACTGTTCTACGCCTTCGCCCAAAAACAAAAATAGAATTCGAGCTAGAATCGCTAGCACTCATTTTAACTTTCATTCGAATCGAACAGTACAGGAAGAAAGTGGTAAACGGCTTGGAGAAACGGTGATCAAACACTGTTGGGGTGGAGGAATAGCCACATAACTGCAAAGTTGTATCCCTTCCGAGTGATAGGTATCAGAAGGAATTCACCAGTAGCATCTAAGGCGGGAGTTGCTCACTGACTTTATACTGGTTGTTACGTCGTTCATTTCTTTCTATTATTTCCCTTCTTTGCTAGAAGTTTAATAGTTTCGGGAAAAGGTTTAATTATTTTGGAAAAAAGTTTAAATTTATTGGGAAAAGGGTTAATTATTCTTGGAAAAGGATGAATGGTTTTAGCAAAAGTGTTAACCCTATAGGCAGAAGGATTGATTCACTTGGTAAAAGGTTTAATTAAATCGGCAAATGCTATACGTTAAATCGCCGAATTCTTAATATTAATAAAGTAAAGTGTCTGTATGTGGGTACCTCCATAACTTATGAACGGATTGACCGATTTGCGCGATTCTTTTTTTAATGTGACCGGCCACTTCCGGCGCAATATACAGGTCACATCAAAATTGTGCAACCCCTGCTCAGTAAGGTGGGGTTGTGAGGGGTGGGGGGTAGAAAAACTGAAAAATCCGTGTGTGGGCTCAAACGAAAGTCCACGACTAGGGGGTTTCAATTTCAGCTACCATAAATTACAACATCCCCTACACACGTTAAACCTACCCTTAGGGATCTAGCGCACCTTCCCGTACATATTTCAATTGTAATACACCTGAAGGGGGGGGGGGGGGGGTAAAAGACCATCGCATGTACACAGCCACACCTTGCGAGCGAAGCGAGCAACTAACTTAATGGGGAGTCCGGGGGGCTTGCCCCCGGCTGGACGTGGAGGCGAGCGAAGCGAGCCGGAGCGGTTAGTTATTTAATATGAGTTTGTTTACCATAAAATTGGTTTTTTAACAATTTCCTTGTACTCCAATTGCTCAAATTCGGATACAATTTAACGAATCATAATACGATAGGGAATTTAGGAAAATGCGCTTATACTATCATGCTGCATGATTGGGACTCTTTGGATCGATTACGTAACTATTTAGACCCTATGTGAAACAATTCTCGATAAATTCCCATGTCATGGTGATTATGGAAGGGGGGGGGAGAGAGATAATATTGATAAATTGAAATATTCTCAACCTATTCTGGTGCATCATTCTTTGTTCGATTCTGCAACGTGAAAACAGTTCTTATTTCATTATGGTATGGTGTTAGGGGTATTGGTGGTGATGGTTGGGGGGGGGGGGTTGTAGCACATTCATGTTAGGGTGGAGTACATTAAGTAAAACCTTGCTATTCTTACCAAAATCGTATACAAACCAGGTATTGGAACAACCCTGTAATGTATAGGTACATTAATTATCAATTTGAAAATTTCAATAAAAAGGCCTGTCGGTCCATGATTGTTTATTATTATAATTATTATTATTAATCAAGTTTAGTATCAGGTTTTTCAGAAACAAATTTCACTAGTGATCCCGAAAATGTATGGTTGGTGGTCGTAAAAGTAAATATACCTCATTTTTGATGTTGGCCTACCAAACACACCATTTTCCCAGTTCTTCAGGCTGGTGCGTTTAGGTAAAAATATCTTCTATGTTGAAAACTTACGAATTATAAATATTGTTAGGATGTACCAATCTAAGAGGATTTTGTGATGTAATTCGTGCATTTTCAATTTACTACATAAATAATCATAACTCAGTATTAGATAGACGTTGAGGTCATTCATCTTACCTGAGCCAGCATGATGTTACTAGTGACACGCACGGTGCTCTGTGCACTCATGTATATATAGAAACACCCCGGAGTGCGTAATGCCTTGTAATCAACATCCTCCCTTCATTTCGCTCGAGCTCAAACAGTTTTGCAATTGCATAGAAATCATCGTAGCGTTTGTTCTTTTAATTCCTTGTAGAGTCTGGAGTGCTGTAGGTCATGTTCAACGTGCTGAAAATATTGTCAACGGGTTAACATTCCCGGATAAGGGGCGGATGGGCGGAACGCTATCTGAGTTCCAGTCGATTAGTGATTCGGGTTCCGGTGAGGTAGTGAGTCATTATCAACTCTTCCTATATCTTGTTCCCACGTTCTCTTCGCCTAGGTCATTTTGGAGTTTGAAATGTGGGAGTGGGTAATGGATTAGCTTTCCGATACTGACGAATTTATTGATGTTCATCCCTTTACCCAACCTAGCTAACCTGAACCCATCATGTTAAAATACTTATATAATCAAAATTCAAAATTATTTATTGCACAATATATAAAAAAGTTCCAGTCATGCTGCATGATTGTATGAACGAATTTTCGTAAATTATACTTAGATACATATACATATTATACTTAGATGTTAGCATGCACAATAATATTTCCATTCTTGGGGACAGGCTCACCACTAGACAATAGCTATCCTACCACCAAGTTTGATGACATTTTCAAGGATCGCAAGCTAAACACTAGACAGTTTACCCTACCGATTCCTTATATATTTCAGATGATGACTGCCGTTGGATTGTTTGTATTGTACGTGCATGCTCAAAAATGAATTATATCCCGATTCTGTATATTAGCATCTCTATACATATATTACCTACTGTTCCATTTTGCATCTACTCTACCCAACGTGGTAGTCGTTTTTTTTTCTTTACTACTAAGATACCGTCTAAGATTAGCATTCCTCATGAATGCTGCTAATTGGGTTTAAACGTAGGTGTGTTAATAACAAACTTGATTCTTTTCCCAGTACTTCAAACAATGTCACATTTTATGATTTTTACATCCCTCCCAAATTGCTAATCAAGGACTTTGGCTCTTTCTAAAAAATGTGATTTTTAAAAGTTAATTTTTATTGGTGTTGGCTACAAGAAAATGCCTAAGAAATGCCAAGTCATAGATATGTTTTTTTCTTGAAAACACGAAGCACTCGTGTGTTTGGTACCATGGGTCTTATCGTGCCCATCAAAAAAAAATTGATACTACCAATTCTGAAAGGGATTTTTTTACACCACCTTATCTTTATTTATTATAGAAGGAATAATAGCTTATATTCAGTATTGATAGATTTGAAATAATCAGAATGTTTATTACAATACAAATAATAAAATGTAACACCAGGAAACGTTTTTTGAGTAACATACATGATACCTATGGCAAGAAATAACGGATTTTGTGAATAATTGCCCATAAAACTTCATATGTCCGAATTCGACATAACCTTGGCAGTTTCTATTGAACCATGAATTTGTTCATTCTATCAACTGGGGAGCTTATAATCGAATTATCAATTAATGTAACACACATGAGGTTATGGGCCCGAAATTCAGCACACTTCATTAACTTACCTACAGAAATAACATTGAATAAACAGACAAGATTACAGTGGTGCAGCGTACTTGAGATAATGATGGAACTAGAAAAAAATGCGTCTGGTGTAAAAACTGAGTTTGGTAATTGACCGAATTGGAGCACCGAAATGTAAATTTTGAATGAGACTATATATATATATATATATATATATATATATATATATATATATATATATATACTCGGCGCTCCCCGCCTCGCCGGATCTTTTCTCTTTTCTACTGCGTAGAAAACGAGGATAATTTGCTATGCAATTCTTAGCCTGAATCAACTTAGTTTTAGAATGTAGCCAGGTACGTACGGAGAGGGAAATTGGTAGCTTGAAATGTGAACATTTATCACATAAATCAAGCGCTTTCCAACGAGTGGCGAACGATTTTTGTGCGATGAAAACTGCGGAAGTTTCATTCCCCTAACAACGGCTGGGTTGTACGTGAAAAACACTGAAATTGTGACGCAATCTATAGCAACTACTCAATTACTCGGTTGTACGTGAAAATCATCTTTAATTTCGTTTGGGACGTTACAAAAAAAATTATTGGGGGTCGGACTACGAATTGTATAGCAATTAATATAACATGAATACATGTTGAGAAAGTTTTTGATGCCTCGCACCGGGTGCTTTATGTAACGAAACTGGTTGCGAGCGGGGCTACAGGGCGGTGCGCCACTTCAGCGATTTCGGTAAACCCTTTTGCTGTTCTTTCTCTTCTTTTATTGCTGGGCCCACCGCGATAAAAATCAAACGGCCGATGCTCATTTGTCAAAAGAGAAAATGGACGAGGTTTCGAATGAAACGGGGGATAGCCATCATGTTCAATTTTCTCAGATTAGATGTCGTAAATAATCCCAACTGACTGTCAGTTGAGTACCGGTTCAACATGTTATCTACCTATCGTCCACTGGTCCAATAAGCGAATAAGCCATTTAGAAGAATGCAGCACGTGAAGTGGTTTGGTTCAGCGTCTGATATGAAGTTTGACGGGAGATATTTGAACACCCCGATTATACGTCGACACTGAAGCTGCTTCGAAACTCCGTAAAAATCCTGAATTTCATCGACGAACGAAACATTATGAATCTGCTTTTCTTTGTTAAGAACCTTGTTTTAGGAAACGAAACTGAAGTACAGAAGATACACACAAAATTACAAATTGCGGATGTATTGACGAAACACCTACATATTCTAGGAGTCAAGGCCGAAAATGGTTAGTAATTTCAGGAGAAGGTTTGATATTAGATTTTGAAAATTTGATCCGTTCTGAGTGAGAAAATCTTTGTCTGCCATCTCAAAAATGGTGGAATACAAAATGGAGGCCTCGTAAAGATGGCTTAATTAGTCTATTTTAATGTTTTTCTCTAATAATTCCTAAACCGTACATCCTACAAACATTCTTATACGTAGCAGAGCATAAAAAATCAAAACTATTTTATCCAAAAAACTGAATTCTCTTAAAATAGGTGTATTACAATCTATTGAAAATCGGGCTGATTGTGGGTACGTCCTTTCCTTCCCCCGTCTAGACTTTTGCCCTTCAAAATCATCTAGTGATATCAACATTGGTCTGATTTTAGTCTGCCAAAGCTCATTCCACTCAATATTAAATACATTCCAAAGTTCATATCGAGCATATTTTAGCCGATACCTTTTCCCATTGACCTATTGCCGAAGTCATAAATTGAATGCCATTTTACACATAAAGTTCGCAAAAACGGCCTTTTACATTGTACTGTAATGTGCAAACGCTGCAAAGCGTTTAGATAAAGGTTTATTATTTCTGTATTTAATAGCCCTTCAGCGCAGATCACTGGTCTATAATTATTATTAAGCCCCATATATATCTAGTTTATTATAACAGACTCTACCTGATCAGCTGAGTAAGCTCAATATTCTCTCTTTTTCATCTTAGGATGTTGAAATTTGGTAAAGAGTATATCTGAGAAATTAGGAAAAGATTCAAATGACTGGCTCCATCCTGATCAGCTGAGTGAGCTAAATCTCTTTTATCCCCCCAATGATTTTTAAATTTCACGGTAAGCCTCTTACTGGAGAACATTAAATGTTAAATTTTGTCAAATGAAATGAAGGATTCCATTATAATCTGCTGCTTAAGCTCTTTTCTCTCCATCTCACACTAGGATGTTGAAATTTGGTAGGGTATTGGGGGGGGGGACTCCTTAACAAGTTGAAAAAATAAAATGACTGCCCCACCGTTATCAGCCCGATTGTAGGTTTTGGAATGTCTAGTTGGGTACGTCCTTCTAACTTCTCAAAAAACGGGAAGGTCAGCAAATGGTACGTCACTCCCATTCACTAACACTAGTTCCATCACTACCTATGGGATTTTTAATCATTTCATACTCAATTTCCCCCGCACATAATTGTACAAATAAGATATTAAGGAAATACATATCCATGATCTTTTGTTTATTCCATTAAGGGCCGGTCAATCAAATTACCTACATAGCTATACCGAGTACCTATATCGCTACACTCTAGATAAAGAATGAGAGTCGTTTATCAATGACGAATTACCTAGCGTATAAAATTACCTCTCAGATAAATACTGTGTTTCGGATAGCGCCGTTAGCATCCTCAATGGTGTCCGTGGGGAAAAAAATAAGGGCGCTTTACATATGGAGCTACATTTTCTTCATGGATCTCCTATCAGAAAACCGGATCTGACATTATTTCCACACCATGTATATCATATAATCAAGCTTGGCAAATACGAAACCATCCCTTTTTTGCCGTTTGCTTCACGCCTAGAGAGAAATACATTAACGTATTGCGATTTCGGTATTCCAACCGGAGTCATTCTGAATGGTGAGTGGTTATTAATGAATTATTGCGATCGGTTGCGGACTCAGTTTCATCTTTGATCTGCGTTAGAATGAAGAAAACGGTATCTTGGTCCAACCGAAACCTCAATAAAAATTTGCGCTCGTCCCGTTTTAGTAGGTGATCTACACAGGGTCTCACTATATCAGGGTCTTCTTTCCATTTCAACGAATTACGCTACGATACAATCTTCGTCGTCAATTTGAAAACTGATCCCAAAATATATCCATTGAAAAACAAATAAATAAATAAATTATGATGATGATAAGTTTCAGTCATGAAGCATGATCGTATGAGCGAATCTTCATAGATTACAGTATTATATTATGTCACATTGTATAGAAAAATGAGGACTTTGAGTGAAAAGCAATTGTTAACTACCAATATTAGCCTCGATAATCCCAATTATTACAATAATTGCAAATTTTATTGCAAAAAACTCGTTCTAAATAGTAATATGCTATTGAAAATGAGATTTTGGATTTTCAACTTTTTTTTAAAAGAATTTTTAGCACATTTTAATGAAATTTAATTACATTTTTCAGCACAGTTTTGTACATAAATTATTTGATGTTCTGTTTAATAGTTAAAAACTTTATTTGAGTAATATTCCGCTAAAAAAATATAAATTTAACAATTTTTAGCCGTCTTTTACTATTTGTAGTGATTTTTTCCAGTACTTTTTAGAAATTTGACCATTTTAATGTGCTCAAAAAGTGCTGGCCAACGAGCTCATCCTTTCGTTTGGAGAGCTTGATTTTATGGCGCAAGAACGGAATTTTTATCTCAATTCTAAGGAGAGTTATCGTCCGGAAGGACACACACACACACACACACACACACACACACACACACACACACACACACACACATATATATATATATATACATATATATATATTATATATATATTATATATTTATATATATATATATATATATATAGTGTGTGTGTGTGTGTGTGTGTGTGTGTGTGTGTGTGTGTGTGTGTGTGTCAACTCAACTCAACCTCCAACTAAACTCACCTCAACCTCCAATCATATGTATTCCAATCATCTATATATATATATATATATATATATATATATATATATATGAAAAAGCGTTAAACTCTAGAACTCTTTTCAGAATGTCTCAAAACGGATTTCAATGAAGGAAATTTTCGGAATTTTTGGTTTTAAAATTTTTCTACAGTAATTTGCTAAATGTGATTCAAACAAAATTTGTAACAAATGAACTTGGTTGAGGTTAGGGAGATATCTCAATAACCTCCAGTTATAATTTATTGTTATCCAGCCATCCGGGTCAGATACATTAAAACTCCAGATTGAGTTTAGCTAGGAAAGGATAAACCTACCGAACTGTGTTAACTGGAGGATAACGCTATCCCTCAGAGTAATTTCCTTTATCCGTAGGATGAATGTGATTGATGAACGGGATTGACTAAGGGAGATTTTTTAAAGTAAATAAATTCTCTAAAGGGTTTTAGGTTTATATGAACATAGAAGTTTATTGTTTTCATCAATCGAAAGTGAAACCTAAGCTTCTGCTACCTCGGAAACTAAAATTATTACATCTTTGAGTTGCATGTAGCGTTCGAAACTTCTTTTGTTACTGCCTCTTCCTGTAGTCGAGCCAAATTACCTCCAGAAATAATATTTTCAGTTTATCGTTCTTGAAAACGTTTGTTCCTAATGGCCGAGAGGGATTGCCACATAGCAGTCTAGTTTACGCCCGTAAAACAGACAGTTTTCTAAACCGTTGGTTTTACGAGAGTAGTTTCAAAGTAGGCAAAGGTCTAGGTGCCGGCCTTGTATGTCCGACTACCAGGAAACTATAAAACCGTGAAGTTCGGCATTGAAATTTCTTTTGACATATGATAATAACAAAAGTAGTGCCTAAGCTGGATAAAACTTAATGACTTAATGTATAAGTTGCTTCTATCACATAATATATCTGTACTTACTATCATTTATCTCCTGACCGGATGTACGAATTCCTTCACAGATAGTTCCAGATGTTTCCGTGACTCTGGAAGTTGCTGAACTCACTTCTCTTCCTCCCGGTTGCTACACAGATAAGCGAAATAATGTTTTCCTCATCATTTAATGAATATTTTTGAAAGAAAAGAACTGTGGGGGTATAAGTGGGCTTGAACCCCTTAAAACTCCTTGAGCGGTCCACTGTTTCTTGTTGTTTGTAGATCCGACTATCATAAAGATTCCCTTCACTTTCCTGCGGCTGGAATCTCGCATTAGTTAGGAACCTAATTGACGGTAGGTATACAAATTTACTTCTTATAAATATCTTACACATGTTCAATTTCCCAGTTTCACAGGGTTGCCGTTCCACCGCAAATCCGGTAGATCTACCGGAATTCCACTTTGTGAGGTTTGAATATAACGGGATTTAGAGTTCTGAGCAAATTACAAGGCACAACCTCCCACATGGATCAACGAGTACACATTCTCTGTATTCCTTCTACATGGAAAAGTGGACTTCCCTTCTTCCAAGGTATGTACTCGTATCTACCTACCAGTTTCGTCCATGTCTATTCTGTGGTCAACTCAGGCTTTTGGTATTACTTCAATATCATGCATTTGAGGTTTCTATAATTTATTAATTAGTATTACCTAGGTTCATGAATTTCACTTGCTCAGTGCTCACATCTTTGTTCGCCTTCGCCTCGTTGTTTAATGTGGTTACTTACTGTGTTTATTCATCTAATGTTTTGTTCTTTTGCATAAGGATCAGCGTGGTCTCAATTTCCGTCTCCGATTTCAGTTCAACGGATCAGGTAAGCAAGTTTTTCTTTCCCTGTAAATATACAACCTACTTTTATCTACATATCTGCTCCCTGCAGCTTCTTGTTACCTATTTAGGTATATAACTCTCATTGCTTTCGATTCTTCCAAGGTAGGGGTAACGTTGTGTTCACTTTTGAAAGTCTGAATGTCTATCTGCGTGTCCGCGGATCCTTGTAACATGCATAACTTCCACATTTTTCATCCGATTTCGATGAAATTTATAGGGATTATGTGGAGTACATCCTAGAATGTGATGTGATACACGTGTGTGTGATAGCTCAGATTTTTTTTCTGGGCTGTTTGTATTTATTGATGAGTTCCAACAAAATTTGTTAATACTGGCACTTTTTGTACAGTTCTAACGCATTTAATTTCACATATTTCGATTTTATTATATATTTTCAGATGTTTTATTGATTATTATTAGATTACAACCCATAGCGACCGGTATTTTTCCGTTATACCCCCCCCCCCCCAGTAAATTTGTCTTCAACACGCCAGCCCGATGTTTCTAGGCATAACTTCTTACTTAGATTATGTTATGTTATGTATTAGCGAATTTTTGAAGAAAATTCGGCTATTAATTGCTCTCGCCTCAAAATTTATAGAATGTGAATTTTCGAAACGATTTTATGCAGAAATCCGTTTCAGGCTGTTCTGAATCATATTCTGAAGTTTAACGCATTTTTTAATGTATGTACATATATATGTATGTATGTGTCATTCCAGACGATAACTGTCCGTAGAATTGGGCTAGAAACTTCATAAAAATTTTAAAATGTTAAGGACACAAAACGAAAGTTCAAGTTTGTTGGCCAGCATGATCGGATTACATCTTCGGGTTGAAATTTTCAAAAATGTAGTCAAAAATTTCAAAATAGCCGGTTTTTTGCGATTTGTTGTCCGAAATAATTTTTTCAGTATACTAACATGTGGTATATTCGGAATCAGCGTAAAATTTCCTATAAGAATGGGTATCAAGTTTTCAAAAATCTCAATGTTGAAAAGTCAGTCAAAAATCGAAATAATGCCGTTCGCTAGTTGTAAAAATCGGTAATATTTGCATGGAACATTGTCCACATTCAGATTGAACTACTCTTATGGAAGTATCCCTGTATAACCAATCCTAGAACCATGCTGTTTAAAACGTAGGTAGTAGGTGATTGTTAAAAAAAAAAAAATAATAATAATAAAAAAAAAAAAAAAATGTAATCACAACTGATGAGTTTACTCTTCAAAAATTCGCTCATGGGGTCATGCTGCATGACTGGACTTTTTTTTGAGATGCGAGCTTGCGAGCATCCAGACCGCCAAAGTATACACATTATTTTCACCTACATGTCCAACTAATCTGTATTTTTACTAAGGGATTGACTACTTGATGTTATGTAATTTTGAGATGCGAGCTTGCGAGCATCCAGACCACCAACCTATACTATGGGGGGGGGGGGGGGGAGGGGTTTATAACGGAAAAGTACCTAGATACCTACCTATTTTCGAATATTTCATTAAATGGGACACCTTTTTTTTTTATAATTTCAACTGTTATACTAAGTTAAGGAAGTTTTAATTTGCAGATCGTTGTACATTGGGAACTGTGATTCACATAAGTAGGTACCTACACACGCAATTCGCCAATTCGCATATTCATAGGTGGATCGCCACTGAACACAGGATTGATGGAAACAACTGGCTGAGACAAAGCTGTTTTCTCAGAAAGCATATTTGCGTTGTATTTACCTACCTACCTTATGTTGTGATGGTTGAAAAAAATTAATTTTCATGAACCTATCCAGTCTCCCACTGAGCTAGTTCATTTTAGCGAATTTTTGAAGAAAATTAAGCTATTGCTCTCGCCTCAAAATTTGTAGAATGTGAATTTTTGAAAACATTTTATGCAGAAATCCGTTTCAGGCTATTCTGAATCATATTCTGAAGTTTAACGCATTTTTTTATGTATGTAGGTATGTATGTATGTATGTGTCATTCCAGACGATAACTGTCCGTAGAATTGTGCTAGAAACTTCAAACAAATTTTAAAATGTTAAGGACACAAAACGAAAGTTCAAGTTCGTTGGCCAGCATGATTGGATTACATCTTCGGGTTGAAATTTTCAAAAATGTAGTCAAAAATTTCAAAATAGCCTGTTTTTTGCGATTTGTTGTGCGAAATAATTTTTTCAGCATACTAACATGTGGTATATTCGGAATCAGCGTAAAATTTCCTAAATGAATACCTATGTATAAAGTTTTCAAAATTTTCAAAGTTGAAAAATCAGTCAAAAATCGAAATAATGCCGTTCGCTAGTTGTAAAAATCGGTACCTACCTAATATTTGCATGGAACATTGTCCACATTCAGATTGAACTACTCCTATGGAAGTATCCCTGTATAACCAATCCTAGGACCATACTGTTTAAAATGTAGGTAGTTTAGTTTTAGTTTTAGTTCGTAGGTAGTAGGTGGTTGTTAAAAAAAAAAAAAAAAAAAAAAAAAAAAAAAAAAAAAAAAAAAAAAAAAGTAATCACAACTGATGAGTTTACTCTGTGAAATATTCCGTCCTCCGATTCTCTCGGTCGCTCTCTTTAATGTTTTACGCTCAATTTCTCCAAAAATTCGCTCATGGGGTCATGCTGCATGACGACTATTTTTTCTAACATGAAGCTTGATATAATGGACTAAACTGTGAGTATGAGAATCTATATCTGCCTACCCACATACAAGAAGTTCCTTTGGTAGAACCTACTTGTGGACACATAAATTCAAATGTTACCTACGAATTATACCTACTGAGTCGGTTGTTACTGATGTATTTTGTTAACCCAATATTATCCCCTGTCAGTTCATCTATTTTATATTGAAGTGCCTAGCTACAGCTACTTTTTATGGTTGATGAATTTAATTATGTAGTTGTAAAAAATGATGGGTGCTCTGATTTGGTCCATACTAAAAGGAAAAATAATACTGTGGATTCGACCCAAAAGATTTCACAGTCAACCGCATGAGAGTTTCAGCCTAAAATGCAACCCTAGTGTAATATTGTGTTCAATTGATGAAGTATTAGCTAAGTCATAGTTCGTTCAAACAATTATCGGGAAATCTACTGAATTTCCGAAATTATATTACCAGGATCTACCGGTTTTTTGACCAGATCCACCGAAATACAGTGTTGGGCTGGCGGCAATGTAATCACAACTGATGAGTTTACTCTGTGAAATATTCCGTCCTCCGATTCTCTCGGTCGCTCTCTTTAATGTTTTACGCTCAACTGTTTTAGGACTTGATGTAGCTTTAATACTGACTGTGGCTTAGAAAATATCAGCCATGAAATTATGAAGAAGTTCTATTTATGTACGTACTAGCATGCAGACCCAAAATCATAAACTAAAATTTCTCTACACGATCAATAGCGACTGAAATGTCGAAGATTTCTTAAAAAATTCGCTCATGGGGTCATGCTGCATGACTGGACTTTTCAGGGTGGTCCGTAGTTTGCATTTTTAGCAGCACCGCAAGACCAAATTGTTTGCCTGACCGCGAGACGAGCAAACGTAGTTGAACCACTTAACCAGTCTGAGACTTATCCAGGTCGAACCGCGGACCTCCCTATTATCCGGCCACCAGTACCTCCAGCGTGGGTTCCAGATGGAATACGACCCCAAACGTAATCTAAAGTATCGTTATTTTTGCTGTGTAGTAGTTTTTTGAAAATACCTGAACAATGAAACTGGAAAACTGAATCTTGTTTTTATTATAATTATAACCAACTAGCTGGTTATGTACGCAAGCCCCCCCCCCTCCCCCCCTCAACTATCAAACTTTGGTTCTACCCTACGGATCTGATTCAAACAAGTCCTTATATAAAAGTACTTACTTTATACTACGAGTACTTTATACTCGTACATACTTATGAATTACCTGCTAGGACCTAACTACTGATATCAACCCCCACTCCCTCTCCACAAATACTCCCATATTTCAGATTAGAAATATTTGTTATAGGTTCAAAGCTGCCATGAATCACCGCGCGCGATTCTCGTCGAGTTCAGCTTGTAGCGAAAGTGGTGGTGGTACGCCTGCCCAGTCTATAATGTTTCTAGTTGAACTAATCACCCCAATTCACATTTTGTATAGCACTCGGAGAAATACTCAATTTCTGCCCCCCCCCCCCCCCCAAGCACCACTGGGTCAAGATTGAACATGATCAAATAGCCTGTGACCCAAGTTAATGTAATTCTGATATATTCACCCATTCAGATCCCCAGTTGGTTCAGTGACGTTCGAAACGCTTATCATTCCACACCCCTCCCTTCTGGGTCAGACTTGAAAAATCTGAAAAAGTAGTCTTTGACTTGTATTAGATTAATCTAAACATATTCGATAATCAAATCCCCAGTTTGTTCAGTGATGACAAAGGATGACAAAGATACCCCATCCCTCCGCCCCTTTCTTCCCCTAAAACACCCCATTCCACGGGCTAGGTTTGTAAAATTTCATGTAGCCTGTGATTTAAGTTGGAATACTCCAATCATATTCGACAACTCAGATCCCCATTCTGAGCCAGTTGGCTCAGTAACATTCAAAACACTTTAACTCCCCCACCCCTCCATTGTTGGTCAGATTTGAAAAATTTTAAAAGAGCAGTCTTTGATTCGAATCAGAGTAAACCAAACATATTCGACAATAAAATCCCCAGTTTGTTCAGTGATGACAAAGATCCCCCCCACCACCACCCCTAAAACACCCCCTATGTGGCAGAATTGAGAAATTTCAAGTAGTCTGTAATTTAAGTCAAATTAATCCAAGCATATTCGCCCAATCAGATCCCCAGTTCGTTAAATGGTGTCCAAAATACCCTTTCATCCCACCCCTCCCCTAAACACCCCCTCTGGCTCAAATTTTAAAAACTTCAAAAAGTCTATAATTTAATTTGATTTAATGAAGACATGCTGATACAGACCTTTCCCGCCACTCTTATCAGTTGTCCAATGACCCCTCTAACCGTAAAACAGACAGACAGACAGATAGAGAAAAACCGAGAAATTGGTACCAATCGTCTACAAATAGCATGAAACGGAAAATAAACTCAAAATTTCATGATTGTAATCAATGTACAGACAGTCGTACTTACGATTTTATTAATATTGATTTGAGGGATTAAATGGTACCTACTCTCAATTTCGGTTATTGTTCCTTTTTTTGGGTTCGGTTTTTAAGTTATTTATACCCAGAGCTGGTTACATCTATCATCGGCCGCTGTATACATCCTGGAGGCTACGCTGGTAGTCGTATAACAGGAAGAAAAGTCTCAAACCACTGATCCAAGTCAAACCAATTATCAAGGTCGAACCACTTATTCAGGTCTAACCACTTACCCAGGTTGAACCACTCAACCAGGTCGAACTAGTGATAAACAGGTCGAATCACTTATCCAGATCGAACCACTTATTCAGGTCTAACCACTTACCCAGGTTGAACCACTAATCCAGGTTGAACTACATATATAAGGTCGAATCACTTATCCAGATCGAACCACTTAATCTGGTTTAACCATTTATCCAGGTAAACCACTTATCAAGGTCGAACCACTTATTCAGGTCTAACCACTTACCCAGGTTGAACCACTCAACCAGGTCGAACTAGTGATAAACAGGTCGAATCACTTATCCAGATCGAACCACTTAATCTGGTTTAACCAATTATCCAGGTCAAACCACTTACCCAGGTCGAACCACTTATTCAGGTCTAACCACTTACCCAGGTCGAACTAGTGATAAACAGGTCAAACCACTTACCCAGGTCGAACCACTTATTCAGGTCTAACCACTTACCCAGGTCGAATAACTTATACAGGTCGAATCACTTATCAGGATCGAATTACTTATACAGGTCTAACCATTTCTACAGGTCGAACCAATCATCCGAGTCAAACCGCCTACCCAGGTTTGAAATAATTGAAGTTTTTATCGTCATCTGAGAAAGATCCGGAGCAAATTTCATTGCAATTCAACCTATGAAGCAGGGATTCTATAGGTGTAAGAATCAAATTATAATCGGACGGCACGGGATCTTAAATAATAGAGAGTTCCTGGTTACCACGGTGTCTTAATACGGTGTACGTGAATCTAGGGAGAACCAAAATTTTGCTAAACAACGCTGGCTTTTACTACGGTGCAAACTCGGTGTTTCACGTGTCTTCACACGTTGTCTCTTATCAATTTTGTAACCTGAAGCTGATTCCGAGATTCCGACATCTTGTATTTCTCCTTCATCCAGATCTCACATTCCATAATTTATCATCATGTGGTTTATTGTTCTGTTTTCAATTCGTAGTGTTCTTTGCAAAGTGAACCTTTGTAATCGGATAAGAAATTTTTTTAACCTCCCTCCCAAAATATAGATACATGGATTTCAAAAATCGAATCAGTCCGTAGTCCGTCCTTCCGCCGTTTTATTTGTGCAATTAAAATCAGCGTGAAGTATTAGACTTCGTAAGCTTATATATCACGCTAATTGATTGAGCAAAGACGAGCTCTACGTGTTCCAGGTTTACCTTGAAGACACATCCGTCCGACTTGTCTTAGCGACCGTTCGAGTAAGTTCTAGCTCAACTATGTTAGTAGTAATATTGGTGTATGTAGATATAAAGGTCGGTATAAATATACAGATTATATGCGTTTTGTGTAGAAACTCACTAAAATAATACATGTTGGTATCTTAAAAGTTAATTGTTTGTATCATAAAAAAGGTAGATATGATTAGAATGAAATGATTTTATCCGTTTCTCGGCAAACCTTTACTTATCCTCCGATTTGTTGACTAGTTGTTTTTTGGCACTCGATAAATGGACTGCTTTGAGAGAAAATAGGATGTATATAAATGAATTTAGTATATTTTAATATAATTATATATTTAATTTATATTTTAAATAATATATTTAATATATTAGTCCAGTATAAATTTTAATATGAAAAATATGAACTGACCACGCTTATCACTGAAACCTTCCTCGGGTTTATACATTTACGGGCGAAGTGTCGAAGACGTGGTAACGAGGACGTACTAAGACTCGATCTTGCGTTACCAATCAAGCGGTCTCCTACTCACGTCGTCCACTTCTACTAATTCGTCAGCTGTCAGTTGTTTCCAGATCAGCTGATCATGGCTCACGGGCACCGTGTAAACTAAAAACGTGGTAACCAGGAACTCTCTAATAAAATGATTTTACAATACTTCGAACACGACACTACAACTATATTTTTCTTGAACTACAAGTAAACAAACAAGTCAAGGAACGTGGTTGCCAATAGAAACAAATATTAATCTGGACTGGACTCAACATACCTAACTCCATTTTTGATTCCAATTTACAAGAATTCCCGTTAGTCCTGTCACGGTCGCTACAAAATGTATGAATCAAATTATAATTGGATGGCATGGGATCTTAAATAATAGATTTCACAAAACTTCGAACACGACACTACAACTATATTTTTCTTGAACTACAAGTAAACAAACAAGTCAGGGAACGTGGTTGCCAATAGAAACAAATATTAATCTGGACTCGACACAAAATAACTGTTCAATTTTGATTTCAATTTCCCTACTAGTCTCCGATTCTCCACAATAGGCATGAAACATGATCCTTTTTTGTTTTAAATCTGAATCACAAATCCAGATGATTCTGGACCTCAGAAATAATGAACTTTTGAGTGATAATTTGCAGTTATTTGAAACTTCATAAGTGTTTTTATAATAGGTAGTTTCCACATGTAAACAACTAAAAAAATTTTTAACCTGTCTCTACTCACATGTAAGGCAAATTTTTCAAGCCACAAGTGTGTTTGCTGAAAGGGTTTTGGTACTTATTATCATTCTGTTTCATGAAAAGCTGCATTTGAGCAATAATAACATCACTCATACCCTTTTCTTTTTTAATTCGGCCCTATAAAATTAGAGTGAGGGAGGCTGTCTTTTGTGTTCGCTTATTCTGTCTCTCTGAGTGTGTGCTTGCTATTATCCTTCATCAATTTGGTTGCTCTCATTCGCAATCAGTATATGAAGAACATCGTAATACTCGCCTCTATTTGTTTCATCAACAGGTGTAGGGAGCTAACCAATGAAAACATCCTCCCCTTCATTATTTTGAAAACCTCAATACGCTCCTCGGTTCTGGTACTCATTCTGAGAAACGTAATTCTATCGATAATTTCACTGTGACACTTACCTCGAAGCAAATCATCATCCTTGAGATCGGTAACACGTGTGATTTTACATAGTGCATCACATGTACCAGTAGCTTGTAAACAAGTACCTACACTTATTATTGTAGTTTCATGAAACAGGCCCTCAAAGGTGAAAAAGTTTGATTCCGTGTTTTATTCCAGCGTGATGAATACCTCATGCTAAGAAGCTGAAATTCAGAAGGGATTAATATAGGTACTGCGCAACTTCAATAAACCAGGAATGATTCGTGAAATATATTATATGATTATCTATACCAAAGATGTTTGCCTGAGTCGTTAGTAGTGTTGTCATTAGCCACGTGTAAGTTGTTGTTCGACGTTAAGTAACTACTTAATAAACAGTGAGCTATGAACAACATGTATGGATTTTGCAATATTGACAGGCTGCGCGTTGTTGAATTGTCGAATTTTGAACTTGTTGTATGCTTGGATTTTGAACTTGTGATATTGTGGGATTTTGAACTTGTGATATGGTCGGATTTTGAACTTGTGATATGTTCAGATTTAGGGGTGGCTGCCAGGTCGGAGGCCTAACTTGTCCGGCAGATGGTATATATTGTACGTGCGGAGGTCTAACTTGTGCCTGAGGTGGTATATATTGTACGGTCGGAGGTCTAACTTGTACGGTCGGACAAGTGAATGGCCGAACACAACAGGTCGACATGCCAGAAAATTTCGTTTCTATTCTGATTTGATTTTCCCACATGCGGTCCAATTGGTCCAACAATCTGTTGACTTCAGCGCCGCTGATGCAATCTGATGGAGCAGCTGAGTGTGAAACTGTGGTGCAGTCTCCCGGCTTGATGCATCCTGGGCTACATCCTCCTGGATATATGGGCGGCTGGCATTCATTGCGAGGCGGCGGCGGCCTCTTCCTTGGTCTTCTGCGGTGATGCTCTCTGCTCCCACTGCCCTCACATGAATCGTCGTAGTCAAACTGGTTATAAAACATGCGAAACAAGAAACGATAGATACCAATTTACTGCAGCCTTCTCCCTACTCCCATTCAATCAACATGTGGAATTAGGAAATTAGGATTAACTCTTCGTAAAATAGTTGGTCTACGTTTCTAGCTACGTAGATTACAACGCATAAAAACTAGCTTGATTTTTTAAAATTTTGATAGCCTCTGCATCAGCCTCATTTTACTCTAAAATCGACATTCACCGTCCTAAATCCTCCGAAATCACCTCCCTAAACTCTGTACTGTTAGGGCTAAACCCTGGGCATCACTTTATTGCGATTTGCAAAATGCTCGTTGTCACAAATATACTTAGTGCTATTGCAATTCTACTAAGATAATGATGATGGCAGATAAATATAAAACTTCTCGCCCCAGATGATTGCCGCCAGCCATACTGGCATATTTTAATGCTGTTACTTTTCAATGAAAATGAACCCTGATTTTCTAGTTGCATAAGTAGTTGATACTGGCCTAATTTTATACCTGGAATCTATTTAAACTTTTTTATGGGATGTAAAGGGGGGTAGGCTAATGTGAATAAGATTCTTGAATTCTTTAGAGCAATGATATTTACCACACTTATTGACAGGTAAAGTTTTTCTTTGAGTAGATGAAATACCAGCTGTGGCGTGTCTCGAACAGATGGTACCATAACTACCATCACTATGATTTAACCAGTGAAAATATGCTGCATCGAGCCTTATTGTATCTTTCCCCTGCAGTGTCATTCTTTGTATAAATAATACAGAATCAGTCCGGTTAGACAGCACGCTCCACTTAAGAAAACTGAAATTATCGAAGAACATTGTCTATATCACCAAAATAAAGAATTATAATGTTAGATTTATATTGAGGGTTTGATAATCTTCAATTACAAACCTACCACTGATATGATGATGACATGGTCGTCGAAAAATTTCCAACATGGTAACTCTTAATTTTGTGAAAATCGGCCACATTCTTCAATGGAACTGGTTCCCACAACTTCATTGCGAGTGATTTAGTTCGCTCCACTAAATCCAAATCGATTCAGAATCTGTATGGAATCATATTTTGTGATAATATTAATTTATGTGAAAACCAAAATTTTCTTTTCAGATGGTTCAATTCAAATGTATTTGCTTCAAACAACTTCAATTCGCCTCTTGGCGAGCGTTGAAACTTCATGATCAGATTGAACATTGACTCTTTGATCAGGACAAGAGTTTTGACGTTCCCATATCATCCTAAGTAGATTCTAAGTTTCTCGAATTATACATTTCGTGGCCAAAATAAAATAATTGCTATGAGAAATGTCTGCCAAGTAACGTGCAGAACATCAATTGTTGTTCTCTGAATTAACAGTAAGAGGATAAGGAGAACCCGATCACGTCCCACACATTATGTTGAAGTCATCCTATAGTCCGGAACCAACTTACGTCTTCATTCTTCGCTAATAATCAACTTTATAAAAAATCTATAAACTAATTCAGGTTGAATGCCACGGAAAGAATTCAACTTATCAAATTGGGGAAGATAATCGGGAGTGAAAATAATTATTACGAACATAGTACCGTTTTCCTTTCTTGTAATGAATAATTTAGCCACGTTGACATCATCCATGACTTGTGTATCGCCATTCACAAGTTGTAGTCACATCAGACATTTTCTGTTCAAATATGATTTGTTTTTCCAACAAGCGTTCGAATTTGTCGAAGATTCTTTTGGCGTCAGCTGCACGCAAGCACCCTGTCGTCGAGGTTTGGACTGACACTGAATTGCAGTCCCTCAGTAGGACGCATCCTGGGCTACATCCTCCTTGATAGATGGGCACTCTGACACATCCTGGGTTGCATTCTCCACTATCCGGTGGCGGCGGCGGCCTCTTCCTTGGTCTTCTGCGGTGATGCTCCCTGCTCTCACTGCCCTCACATGAATCGTAGTAGTCAAACTGGTTTTAAAACATGCGAACAAAGAATTACGATTGCCAAGATGGGTGGGTAGAATAGCTTCCTCCCATATTGTTTCAAGAATCTAGATAATGGTGAGCTTAGTCCAGCTGATTTTGACTCAGCGAGCTCTCATGTGCATCCTGCGCACATGGCCTATACCCAGTTCAATTCGAACATCGCCCGGGTAATCCACTAGTATATTACGTTCAATTGCTACGTAATACGTAATTACGTAGTTGTGACAATTCACACTCAACCAATACCGTCTGCAGAAATCAACGTGGAAATAGTCAACTCACATAGATTCTTGGGAGGAATAAATTGATAACTTACTCAAAGAAAAGAATTCATCCAAGAAAGAGTAAGCAAATGGGTAAAAAGTACAAAAAAATTGTCGCAAGCCGCCCCCAAAAACCCACAAGCAGCACAAGCTGCATTTACGAAATCCCTCTTGTTCGAGTGGCCCTTTACCCAGATAGTCGTGGAAGGCTGTGGGGCAGAGTATAATCCCCTTTGGGAAGCTATTCACCAACAGCTTCATCCAGCCATCGTCAGCCGAAATTTAAGCGAGCTTTAGAGTGAAATTTTCAGCCTGCCAACGAAATTATTAGGGTTCGGGATACGCAACGCAACAGAGTCAGGAGGAGAATCCTTTCAAGCCTCAATGCTGAAAGGAGATGTCCTCATCAGAGCCATTTTTTCGAGACACCTCTTGATTTCAAAGATTACCAAACCACGTCGGCCACAGTACTAAAGCAACAAGCAGCCAATCGTCAAGAAACACAGCCCCAAAAAAGCGAAATATTGATGTCCAGCATGCCACCCCACAAAAAACTCAAAAATCAAAGAATATAGGGATGCTCACAGTGGAAAACCACTTTCGTCCTGTCACCAAATTAGTTCCGAGACGCACTCGCACTCCGTTATGGGCATCAACCAAATGATCAAGGTACCCACCAACTGAGATGGATGTGGGGCCTCCTTCGACTTGAATCAGGCCTTAAATTGCAAGAAGGAAGGGCTAGTCAAGCATGGTCACGACAGTGTTAGGGACGAGTGGGATGAAATGGCCGAATTAGCATGGAGAGGAGTTGACGCAGAGCCAGTGGCCAGGGTGGCCGAAGATGGAAGTCCAGCTCTGATCACGGACTTGAAAGTCCTGGGGGTCTGGGACAGTGAGGGACCAGCGTTTTTTGACCACCGCATCGTGAATGCCCACGCTGCCTCTCATTGTACCTGAGACTGGGAAGCCATAGCAAATACAGACGCACGAGAGAAACATTTGAAGTATGAAAGAGCCGCAGAAGATCGTAGAGGGTGCTTCACTCCTCTCGTCTGCTCTTGTGTTGGTGCCCTACATCGAGAGTATGAGGTTTCTCTTTAGAGTCTCGCCAACACACTCTCCATGAAATGGTCCAAACCATACTTACAAGTGCTGGGTGTGGCGAGGTTGATAACCCAATTCACTATCATACAAGCAGGTTCTACTCGTTTAAGAGGCATGAGCGTACCCATCAGGTGTCTAGGGCTTGAGGTGTGGCAGTACAGGATGACTATAGACAATAGCTACACTTTCAAATAATGGATACCTATATATCTCCCCCCTCCCCCCAATAAAGAATACCAATGCCATGTGAATGCCATTTGTACTATGTTTTATGTAAATGACTTGTCATTCAATAAATGTTACACCTAAGAAAAAAACTATTTACTACTTGTTTATAGGTTCACGGCTATCGACGATCCATATGTAATCACAACGCCATCATCGCCAATAACAATCATTCACTATTGATTATTGATTATTATTGGACAGATTTATTTAAATCATGGGTTTTCTGGAATCTACGCATCTTGAAACGTAAACCAACATCATTTGAAAAACGTAGAGGGGGGTGGGGTTAAAATTTATTTTCCATTTGGTCCATTACTAAGAATTTTTTTCTCAATATAATTAAATGATTGACAAAATGTTAATTTTTTTGTTCGATACAATCACTCAAATATTGTAATTGCTTGTTTGAAATATTCAGCCCCACGTACAATAATTTATCATTCCACATTCAATCTGCAGAACGCATTATATGCTCTTGCTTAACTTCTGAAAAATATGTTCCTTCCTACAGGTTCGTCGTACGGGGAACTCGTATGGTAATTTGATCCAGCATCAGTATCGCAACATCTTCAGAAAATTTTATTTTTGCGATACCTTTGACATCAAATTAATTGTGTTTGTCTTGAATAAGGATGAGTATTATATATGACTTACTAGACCTAAACATCGTTGTCCTGAGGCCCTCTTGGTTCTGTTTTGAGCGGTCACTAGTGTAACAAAAGCATATGCAACTAAAAACCCGAATAACAATTTCATTTTGATAATCTACCTCGCTACAGCCTGATTTCCAACTACTTATACCAAATTACTTAATGAATATTTTCTTAACTAGTATTACCGGTGAATGATGCAAAACCTATCAAATGTATTAATTGCATTCTTGAGCATGACGTATAAAGCCTTTATTGATACATAGATCGTTAAATCTGGTTTATGTGTGTGAAACAATGTTCGCAGCTATGTTACAACATTAAAAAAGCGATTTATCAGACTCCAAAGAAAATAGATAAAATATTTTATGGATTTGTTAGCAAATAAACTGTTGCCAAACACATCACGCTCTTAAAATTATCATTTACGTTTATGGCGAAGGGAAGAAGTGAAAGGCTTTGATGATGAGAGGGTATTCGAACCAGGAAAAGTTCCCTAACCAAAATTTATCCCTGGGTACCTAATTAGTTAGTACTACCTCACTTCCGCTGTATGATGAATCATATCGCAAAATCCCAATCCAAAATTGACAAATTTAAAACTCCCGAATCTTCACCATTCAAGAAATCTCATTTTCCATCATCCTCGTGATTTACATGCACGGACTAATATATGTGCACATTATGCAGTGGTATATCCTTTTTGGCGTTTGAAAGTGTCAAGGGAACAGACTTGGAGGACATTCATCTTAATTATTTTCCCGTCGTCAAACTTGTCTTTACAAAATCGCCTCAGTTTCGGACTAAACAGATTCAGTATATACGTTACATGCAACACCACACATACGTTTTCTATTTCACCGACCCTACAGTTGTCGTATATTGAACGACAGGAGCTGTACATCTGCTGGCGGTCAGGCGAATGTGTGTGAGTACACTGAAAGGGAGAAGGCTCTGCAAATATTTGACTTTATGTTCTGACTGGCTCATCACCAGTTTATAATTCATGTGCCTCCGGAACTGAGAATCCTCTCTGGAACAATGAAAATACTTCCATTCCTCACAGTTGCCATATGGTAACGCTGAGATATAACACCCTCACACCTACACATAAATATTTTACGAACAATTTTCATCATAGAATGATGAAATTTGATTTTTATTTACCAATACAAAATTAACCATATGCAACTTAGAAGTGCAAACTGCCACAACTAATTCCGGGGTGCTAATATGTCACAAACGTTTTCCTTTTTCCGTGAATAACTACTACCACTTCACAGGGTACAGTCAATCACAAATTAATGGAATACCTACGATATTTTACTCCCTCCCTCTGACAACATCACGTTGGAAGTCCACTGCGACCCATTCGCAACATGTAAGGAAAATCGTGAAATAATTAATCTGCTGATACCGTAAGGTAACCAGGATGAACAGTTTTTGGTTTATTATTCCAATAATAAGCGTTTGTAATCGTATAGGAAAAAATTATTTTCTCTCAAACGTTGTCACTTTACGTTTCAAGGTGCGTAGAATCCAAAATTGCAATCTCCTTCCGCCGTCCAGGACATAAGAGTCCTTTAACTTGGTGAGAAAAATACGGACTTTCCCACATGGACTCCACTTGGGGTCTAGTTGGTCCTAGAATCTAGCCAGCCCGATCGCTTCAGACGCATCAATGCTATGAACCATAAATGGGTCAAAAACGGGTTATTTTCCGCATATTTTTCCTCATACATAGGTTTTTCTATTTCTATTGATTTTCACGTACAACCAATGCGTTACAAGTTGTCATTGTGGTAAATGGACAAAAATGCTTGTGAACACGCAGAAATATATTCTCATAGAATATCTTAAAATGGATTAGACTTAGTAGGCCCCTACTAAAAAATGGAGCGGTACAATAAAAAAACGGGTTATGTTGTGTTGCTTAGAAATATTCTTTCTCTATCTATATTTGCTTAGAAAGATTACTTTTCCATATTCGCCTTGCTGATTTAAATCCAAATATCGACTTTACAATGAAATTAAAAGTTTCGCCTAATATTGACTCATTTGTCAATATTAGGACACTATCTCGTTTTATGAAACCTAATTTTGACACCAAACAAAACCAAATTTTTGTGTGGAAATGTTTGAGTTTTCATGGTTACACTTTCTTGCTCATATTATTAGTAGATCATCAATATTTAAATCGTAATTCTTACTCATAAACTTGACTCGAAACATTCAAAATTGTAGACAAACCTCACAAAGCTGCAGAGCTCTGACAATATCACTGGAGTGACAGATTACGGTTGTCATGGATATCATATCACCCAGACGATTTGTTATGTTCTTCATAACTAGCGGAATCGGTCAACCATAACAATATTACTTTCTTATCTTCCGAATGACGTCGATTTTGAACATGTACAGTGTCTCATTTTCTAATTTCTTGGATTTGAAATTGAAGTGTCAACATTTGGATAAGTGTCAACAATTGGTGCTTTTACCCTATATGCCTGGAAGAATTTATCTCTGCCGTTTTTGGATCTGAGACTGCTCCTTGGCACAGCCGTCGCCCATATAAGTCGTAGCCACTCACTTATTTGTAATGGTCATATTTCCTTGGTATATTTTCGGTAAGCACTGATGAATGTCCTAATAATTTATTTTTGAGTTTCTCATTCATTTCATGTGTAGAAGCCGAACAACTGGGTCCATAAAATCGTTTCCCTTACGATCATTTTTATTGCCAAAAACTCTATTTTAATTATATGTGTGATTTTCCCTTGAAAATAGATTAATCATTTTCTACAAATTCAAAAGGCACAACCATTTAGCCTAGCTTATAAACAATTAATGGTGAAATAAATTTTTTTAAAGTAACGAACAATAGTAACGATTAGTAAAATGTAGAAATAAAATAAGTAAAATTGCTCACTAGTTACTGCCTCAAATTTCGAGATGAATTCCCTAATTTTTTCTTTCTTTCCCCGGAATACCTCTTGCATGATCTAATTATCAACTACGCTCCCAATGTAGGTTGATTAACGAGATAGAGTTTTATCAAAACATGTTCATATCCAAAGCATAAATGCATTTTTAATTCAGAACGAAACAAGATGGAAAAAGAACAATAACAGGTGTATTAACTGTGTTCCTGAACACACCATTTTGAAAGGTCAGGATTAGCTTCCGATTGCTCCGAGCTGTGCAGCCCCACAGCTGCGTTCCCTAAGTCTATACTGACTTTAGGAACTGGAGGTACAGGGTTAGTTTGTTTTGAACAGACAATTTCGATCGTCTGCCCATTTACCAGGACATTTATCTGAGTTTAATATTCAGTTCTGTTTTATTCTCTTTTTACTCGCAATTTCCATCGCAACTTTGCATCTCACGCCATCCCCAGATATTTTGCTTCATTGGCGTAAGGGATGACTTTGCCATTGAGATAAGCAAGAAAATTGCTGATATGAAGGTTCGTCAAATCGACATGCACCGACTCTATCTCATACATTTTTAGTCTCCATTAATTTGTCAGTCCCTTTTTAGATTTTATAAAATAGCAACGTTTCTTTATTTGAACGGTTCAAATTACTTCAGGACTACAAAAAATGCCTTTCTGTCCGTAAATTTCTAATAACCTCTAACGTTTTTCCCCAGGAACTGGGCCTTCTTCAGGGAGACAAAAATTGATATTACAATTATAAAATTATAATTAAAATCTGAAATTTATGGGAAACAATTTTCAAATTTGATTCGTATGAACTATTAATTTTAAATTCGATTTTTTATCGAAAAAATAAAAAAATAGGTATTTTACGATTGTGAACTTGATATACTGAATTTAATTGTTGTTTCCCTGAAGAAACCCCAGTAACTGGGGAGGAACGTGGGAGATTATTTAAAAACCAATTCAAGGACATAAATGCATTTTTTGTTACGTTTTGTAAAATATATCCATTGAGTTTATGAATAGAAGTATCTATGTTTTCCCTCTCAGCCAGCACTGCAGTATCATCTGCAAAAGTGGAGGATGTATTTCTACTGATTTCAGGTAGTCCACTGGTGTGGAGTAGGAAAAGGAGGCGATCCGGGTTGATGAAAAAATGGTTTTATCACATCTACGAAAATAACTTTTTAATGTTTTCATCAGTGAATAGGTAGCTCATAAAATCGGGATTAAGTGTTGAAAAAAAAAAAAAAAAAAAAAAATTTATCAGCTTTACAATTCTTAATCCAGTAAGTGATGGCCGAAAGAAAGAAATTTAGATATTCCGTTGATTACCTATTAAATAACAGATGCTAAATCTACCGGACCCTAACGGTTCGTTCCACAACATAAATTACGAATCAAACCTGGAAATCAAATTAAACAGTGGATTACATCCTGAATAATTAATACGAATCTCTACAATGGTACGGGGTGTTGATTTTTTGTGTTTTCCGCGATCGTAACGTCTTTATTATTCTCACACCTTTGAGTCACATGCTGCGTGGTGGACTCGGTTAGCCTCAAAATGTTAACTAGACGTAAGGCACTGCGTAAACAAAAACTCCTAAATATTGGCCTGAAGAATTTGATAATTGCTTTGCAGCGGATTGTTTTTTCGGTCTAAACACCGCCGTTCCAAACTGTAAAAAAAAATTAACCAAAACTGTATAGGTGTCGGGTAACTTACAACTATACTCGTTACTACATAAAGAATGATTTTGAAAAATGCATTATTACGATACAAATTAATAAATGTTGTAATTAGTGGGGGAATAATTGGTTTACGATTATTAATTTGTATATCAAATTTATTAGGATACCTATCTAAGCGTTCTTCAATTTTCGTTGGAATTCATTACATAGGAAGGTAACCTAGAACTTCAACACAGGTATTCCTGATAGACATAGATACTGTACATGTTCAATAAATCACTAATAAACCTACCTCTCCACGTCTTCACAAAACTCCGTTTATCTAAGCTGTAACTGTAAGTGGTTGAATCGCAAATATTCTTTGTTCGAGTGAATTATTGAATATAATCCATTTAACTACAATAGGCGGTAAGAGAGTTGATAGTATAATGCAAGAGGTCTATCAGAGAGCCAATCCAAGACATTCACTTCTATTCAGAATTTTTTTTCCGCTTGTGCTCCTAACGGTCGGGTCCAAATCGTCACTGCTGCTGATTCAAGCTGAAGGCGAAGCTGGAGACCAGCAGCTCATCTATATGACGCATCCTTGATTCTATTTTGTCTTGCAGCGAAGACTCTTATAGAGAGTAAACAGTCATTAAAACATGCAACTGAAAAATCCTAAATATTCTCAGACCATCAGCTGCTTTTTCACTTGTTTTGTTTCCTAATTGCGAAATTGCGAGATGAAGAGCTTTGGGTGAAAGGGACGCACTCGAATCCAGCATGGGTGCAAGTGAGCACGGTCACGAAGAGGCTAGATGGTTCAAACCTCGACCACAAGATCTTCAACTCTGATTGAATCAGCTGTTATGAAACCAATAAAATTCTCACTTAACGAAATCGATTTTATAATCACTTTTATCAAATTAATTTTTAATTCATGGCTCTTGTTAAATACAGAAGGACTTGTATAGTGTAGGTGTTTTATTTAGTAATTTAATTAATCCCAGAAACTAGACGTCACCAAAAATCCTCAAAGTAAAACTAAAATAATTGGAAAAATATACAAAATGCTGTGTATAGTTCGATGGTCTTGATGCCCGCATCTCAAAAATAAATAAAAAACCCTAAATCATTTGAGATTGGTTACAAAGATATAACCTAAATCCTGTTAAATCTTCCTATAAATAGCGTCATTCTTTTTATGAATGCACTACGTTCTAACGTTTTGGAACATCTGTAATTTTACATTGTGCATCATATGTACCTGTAGCCTGTGAACAAGTACCTACGCTAGTAATTGTGGTTTTATGAAACAGGCGCTCAGAGGTGAAAATGTTTAAATTCGTTTTTTCCTCGGGTGCTTAAATCCGGGTACATGTTAACTTCACCCTCATTATTTTTAAGAACTCAATACCCCCCTTGGTTCTAATGCTCATTTTGAGAAACGTGACTCAACCGATACTTTCACTATAACACTTGGGTACCTCAAAAGCGAACTAATCATCCTTGAGATCGAAAACATATAACCTCTCCTTTTAAATCTTCCTGTAAACAGTATCATTCTCGCAAAGAATGCACAGCGAAAGTACTAATTTTATGGAACACCTGCAATTTTACATTGTGCATCACATATACCTGTAGCCTGTGAACACACTAACTTGTAATCGTAGATTTATGAAAATATGGTGAAAACGTTTATTCTCGTGTCGAAAGCCAGGTATGTATATTTTAACTTCTCTCTCATTATTTTAAAAACCTCAAAACGCCCCTCAGTTCTATTTCTCATACGAACTAAATCACTCGCGACGAAGTTGTGGAAACCCATTACAAAATGGAATTTAGTGAGAACGTTGTCTATTTCCACGAAAAATAAAGAGTTACAATGTTAAATCGATTTCGACGGTTAGGCCATCATCAGTAACAGACAATACCTGAAGACACGTTAGAAAGGACACAGCTTATATAGTGACAGGCGAAGGGAGATTGAATCCCATTGGTCGAGAGAAAGGAAAGGGGCAGGAGGTACAACCAATTAAGTGCATACAAAGTGAAAGAGAGACATAAGCATGCAGCCTTCCATAGTATGATCAACCGAGCACTATTTATTCCAATGAGTGAAGAAAATTTATCAAAAGAAAAATCCATTATCAAAAGCATAGCGGCTGGTAACGGATATGGAGGAGATCTCGTTGATACCAAATGGGATAAGGTTCTTAGGAAAAAGAGTAGGGAAAAAGTTTCCAATCTGGCTCGGGAAGATGTAACTTTAGAAGAAAAGCAATGGATAAGTTTACCTTATTATGGGAAAATTTCTGATAAAATTGGCAAAATTCTATCATCGAGAGGTTATAAAGTAGGTTTTAGAACTAAAAATAGTCTTAAAGCATTACTAGGATCCGTTAAGGACAAAATCAATGTGCAGGATAAAAGTGGAGTTTATAAATTAAAATGTTCTTGTGGCTACGAATATTGCGGTCAGACTGGTAGGAAATTTAGGGAAAGAATAGACGAGCATATGGAGGATTTCAGGGAAAATAAGGGTAAGTCTACATTTGCAAAACATCTTAAGGAATCTAATCATAGTTACAATTTTGATTTGACAGACAGACAGCTTGTCGAATTTCTTCATTTTTGCCCAAAGGGAGGTATGTTGAATGTACTTGAAAAATTCGAAATTATCAAAAGTGACAGGTCTGGTAAATGTTTAAATGAGGATATACCTCAATATATTTCACCACTGATAGGTCCATTTCTGTAAAGCTTGGAATTATCCCTTCACGCTGTTGAAACCATATTTAGTTATTTCTCCCTTTCACTTCATCTGATTAGCTATAATCCCCTTTCACTTTGTATGCACTTAATTGGTTGTACCTCCTGCCCCTTTCCTTTCTCTCGACCAATGGGATTCAATCTCCCTTCGCCTGTCACTATATAAGCTGTGTCCTTTCTAATGTGTCTTCAGTTATTGTTTGTTACTGATGATGGCCTAACCGTCGAAATCGATTAAACATTGTAGTCCAGTCAAAACAAGGTTTAACCTCCTGAAAAATCCGAAAGTTTTGAAACTTCGCACACTTATTTAAAGGTACCTAGGGATGAATATACCAAAAGTCCTCATGAATATGAGGCGAGCTCTAGCGGCAATTAGCGAAAACAAGTCACTTTTTTTGGTTTATTGTTAATATCTCGAGAACCTTTGGCCGGAGGTAAAAGAGTACTGTATACATAATTAAAGCTTAATTAATTTGCAACAAAAATGATTATAGACATTTTTCTTGTATTCCTAATGTTTACCGAGTTATAGGGCGCTAAATGATAGCGTTTTTCGAAAAATCGCGCTATCGCGGTACAATATTTGGCATTTCTTATAATAGTTTACAATGTTTTACCACTTTTTTTTTGTATACCAAGGATGATTGATGAGATAAACTTTACAGCTTTGTATAAAAAGAAAGCCATGATGTATATCAAACAATGAAATACACGAAAAAAAAAAAAAAAAAAAAAATGCTGGGGACATTCCAAGAAAAATTGTGTGCAGAAAAATCAACCAACTCTTGATTGTTTTTTGGTAGAAGGCTCTGCAATCTGCTCATCTTGGTCTGCTTCTGAATTTGCAACCTGAAACACAGTAAGAAGAGGTAAATGTGCATGAGATGATGATGTGAGAGAACCATTATACGGATAAGAACGTGTAGGTAAGAGAAAGTAGGTAAGCAAGCAGAAAAACAACGTATGAACATGACGACCATTTCATGTATACTATTGCAAGGTATCAATAAAAACGTTAAAAAAAAAATAAAATAAAATAAAATAAAATACAAAAGTACAATCTCACCTGACTTCTGGCTGTCTCTGTTTCTTCAAGGTTTATGACATCGGGATCATCAGGGTCATCAAAGTCTTCTTCAAGGGTGGAAGTAACACCATTCAATCATTCGCCATGTCAGTTGTGACAAACGCTTGTACACATTATTCCTGACTTTCGACAACCACATCTGTTCCCACAATCACCTGTACATTAGCAACAAATGAGGTTGAGGACAGCTTCAGGTGCTGCTGGATCCTCTGTTGTCACAGTGATCAGCCCATCGCTTTCCAACTTCCTATCCCACTGTACAGGAGGAAGTTCATTCCCAAGCCAAAATTGAGTTTCGTGGTACACTCGAAATGCGTGCTATCTTGCTGCTCCTTCTGTGGGTTGCAGAGCAGAAAGGTCGGGTTTAGCATTAGATACAGACTTGCCAGGAATATTTTGTTTCCAGCAGCAGCTACAGCCTCACAGTATGAACTTGGGCTGTTAAATATACCTTGCGGTTCAGCTTGCCTCTTGAACAATTTGAAAGGAGAGTTTCCCTTTTAGATATGCAGCCGAAGCTGTATCACATCCGCTGAACGCATGCACAAGAAGTATGCTGTCCTTCATTCTCACAGTGTGCAATTGCTGGCTTGAATATACTTTCCTTCCTACTTTGCCATGGCTTGATTTCACAAATAATATGTTTTGTTCAGTTGAGTTAAGGCCATGAGGAGAATAATGAGATCTACATCTTCACCGACTATTTTTACTTTGTCACTTTGTCCGCATTCCTGCCTCCTCAAATAAAGACAGTGGGTACGGGGCAGAGTTGGAAGGTAATGATTACTTTGAGTAATGATTACTTTTTCAATTACTTTCCTGTTTTGATGGAAATTCACCTCGGGCGACACCAGCTACAGTCAAAAATCAGAATGCAGGCCTTTGAACAAGAAAATTTCATCGAGAGTAATTGCAATTCCCATTACAAGTCTTGTAATGGTAATCGAAATTGCAATTACTTCTTCTGATTACATGTAATGGGAATGGGTTTTTTGAATTCCCATTACATGTAATGGGTAAAAGTAATTGCGATTTTGATTACCATTACAGGAATTGGAATGGAGTAATGGGAATGGAGTAATCCCATTACACGCCTGTAATTGAATTACTAGGGAATGGGAGATTGTATGCAGTGTTGGGAAAAATCAGTCTTTTATTTTTATTGGTTCATGTTTTGGCTCATGGAATCCTCAGGATTTTCGAACGTTTATATATATATATATATATATATATGTATATATGTACATATATGTATATATGTACATATATGTATATATGTACATATATGTATATATGTACATATATGTATATATGTACATATATGTATATATGTACATATATGTATATATATATATATGTGTGTGTATGTATATATATGTACATATATGTATATATATGTATATATATATATATATAAAATTATATATATATTATATATATATATTCCTATGTATATGTATATATAGGATTCCATGAGCCAATACATGGACCAATAAAAATAAAAGACTGATTTTGCCCAACGCTCCATAAAATCTCCCATTCCCTGGTAATCCAATTACAGGCGTGTAATGAGATTACTCCATTCCCATTACTCCATTCCCATTCCTGTAATGGTAGTCGAAATTGCAATTACTTTTTCCGATTACATGTAATGGGAATTCAAAAAAACCCATTCCCATTACATGTAATCAGAAAAAGTAATTGCAATTTCGATTACCATTACAAGATTGGAATGGGAATTGCAATTACATTTATTCGAAAGGAATGGGAATTCGTAATGGGAATGTGGATTCCTTTTTTAACAACCCTGGTACGGGGCAAGCTCATGCTGTAAGTAGAACGTCAAATCCTCATAACTCTGCTTGTTGATGGCAATTCTCTGAAAGATTGTGAAAGGGTTGATAACCACCAGGAGCAGCCAGACAGCACGTATTTCGAGTGTACCACCAATTTCAATTTTTTCTTGGGAATGGACTTCCTCCTGTACAGTGGGGTTGGAAGTTGGAAAGCGATCGGCTGATCACTGTGACAAAAGAGGATCCAGCAGCACCTGAAGCTGTCCTTAACCTCATTTGTTGCAAATGTACAGGGGGATGTGGGAACAGATGTGGTTGTCGAAAGTCAGGAATAATGTGTACAAGCGTTTGTCACAACTGCCATGGCGAATGCTTGAATGGTGTTACTTCCACCCTCGAAGAAGACTTTGATGACCCTGATGATCCCGATGTCATAAACCTTGAAGAAACAGAGGCAGCCAGAAGTCAGGTGAGATTGCACGTTTGTATTTTTTTTAATGTGTTTTTATTGATACCTTGCAATGGTATACATAAATTGGTCGTAATGTTCATACGTTGTTTCTCTGCTCGCTTACCTACTTTCTCTTACCTACATGTTCTTATCCGTATAATGGTTCTCTCACATCATCATCTCATGCACATTTACCTCTTCTTACTGTGTTTCAGGTTGCAAATTCAGAAGCAGACCAAGATGAGCAGATTGCAGAGCCTTCTACCAAAAAACAATCAAGAGTTGGTTGATTTTTCTGCACACAATTTTTCTTGGAATGCCCCCAGCATTTTTTGTTCATGTTTTTCATTGTTTAATGTACATCATGTCTTTCTTTTTATACAAAGCTGTAAAGTTTATCTCATCAATCATCCTTGGTATACAAAAAAAAGTGGTAAACCATTGTAAACTATTATAAGAAATGCTATATATTGTACCGCGCTAGCGCGATTTTTCGAAAAACGCTATCATTTAGCGCCCTATAACTCGGTAACCATTAGGAATACAAGAAAAATGTCTATGATCATTTTTGTTGCAAATTTAATAAGCTTCAATTATGTATACGGTACACTTTTACCTCCGACCAAAGTTTCTCGAGATATTAACAAAAAACCAAAAAAAGTGACCTATTTTCGCTAACTGCCGCTAGAGCTCGCCTCATATTCATGAGGACTTTTGGTATATTCATACCTAGGTACCTTTAAATAAGTGTGCGAAGTTTCAAAACTTTCGGATTTTTTAGGAGGTTGGGTCATTTTTTTAGGTTTTTTGACTGGACTATTGTAACTCTTTATTTTTCGTGGAAATAGACAACGTTCTCACTAAATTCCGTTTTCTATTTCTCATTCTGAAAAACGTAATTCTGTCGATACTTTCACTATTACACTTACCTCAGAAGCAAACTCATAACCTCTCGTGTTAAATCTTCCTGTAAATACCCTTATTCTTGTTACAAATGCACAACGTACTAATTTTATGGAAAATCTGTGATTTTACATTGTACCAATGATGTACAATGTACAATGATTTTACATTTTAAGTTGTAATTGCAGTTTTATGAATGAGGCCCCTAAAGATGAAAACGTTTAATTTATTGTTTCCTCAAGCGTTAAAATCCGGGAATGTTTTAACTTCCCCCTCAATTTTTTTAAGACCCAAATATGTCCGTCCGTTCGGGTACCTACTCATTTTGAGAATCGTAACTATACCGATACTTTCACTATAGCACTTACCTCAGAAGTAAACTCATCATCGTTGAGATCGATAACAAATATATTGTAACCTCTCCTGTTAAATCTCTCCTGTAAACAATCTCATTCTTGCAACGAATGCACAACGTAGGTACTCATTTTATGGATCACCTGTAATTTTACATTGCGCGCCAAATGTACCAGTAGCCTAAAAACAAGTACCTACACTCGTAATTGTAGATTTAAGAAACAGTGTAGTATTATTAACATGTATCATGTTTTAGCCCTGGGGTCCTAGCGAATTTTGCGAGTTAATTTTTTTCCGCGCACGAAATTAATTACAGTGATTTCCGCCTACAACCGAGTCGTTGCTAGGGAAATGGTACTTCGTCGTTTTTCATCCCACAAAATTCGTTGACCATTCGTTCGAAAGCTCTCGATTTATCCAACAATATTATGTTAACTACGGCGAAGTGCGTGTCCAACAAACTGAGTTATGAGCATGGTTATATAAATAATTGTTTACACACAGGTGATCATTCTCAATAATTGATATTGTGAACATGATTGCAACCGCTTGTTAATTTCTGATGTTTTCATAGAATTTCGAATCAATATCGAGGAGAAAACATGATACATGGTTGAAATTTTTGGTTCTAGAACAGAGTTTTGACTTCTTGTTGTTTGGTATCCTGGAACCCCGTCTAGAATTTCCCAATTTCATTCTGTTTGATTCCGTCGAATAAAGCCTAGTTTTCTGGCGAACATTCTTAACGTTTTATACTACAATTTATTCAACGGAATCATTATTCTCATCAATGGAACGCGTATTACGACCTCCAGTGTTGGATCTCAATCCAGATTCTCCATCCGCTCCTGCACTATGGCGCCACTGGTATCACCGGTTCCGGAACTATCTTCGCTCAATACAGACAACCGAGGAACAGAACCTACGCATTCTTATAAACTTCGTCTCTACAGAAATATTCGAGTACGTAAGTCAGTCGTAAACATACAATGATGCAATTCAAATTCTCAAAAATACATTCGAAAAACCACCAAATGAGATAATTGCTAGACATTTACTTTCGATTCGAGTTCAACATACGAATGAGTCTATTGAACGATACATGGGTTCCCTCAAACTAATGAGTAGGGATTGTCAATTATAAGGAATTTAGGTCCCCCCCCCCCCCCCCAGAGGTGCAATGGGGGCCTAAATCCTCATAAATCAGGTAGAGGAGAGTAACAGCATCCCGTCAGAGAGATACCACCCCTAGCTTTTAATGAGTCATGTTCCAGGAAGGTTGATTTTCCAGTCACCTGGAATTCCATCCAACGCCAAACCAGCTGCCAAAAATGATCGAGAACAGCACGTGGTTCCCATTGATTCCTCAACGGGACGCCGACAGCGCTATCTCTGGTGCTCTGACGGGAGCTTGATGGACCTCTCAGGAGGTTACTCTGTTACACAATTCAGAGCGGTGACGGCCGAAATGTACAGAGATAAGTGCGTACGCAATTCATTCATTCGTGGATTACTCAATCAAACCATCCGCCAAAGATTGCTAGAGAACAGAACATTAACGCTAGAGGAAGCACACTCGCAAGCACGTTCCCTGGAACTAGCGGGTATCCATTCTCTGCAATACAATGAGCCCTTCCCAAAAGTGAAAGCTATCTCGACACCAACTCAAGCTATTGATATCTCTGCTTCTAAGGCCACAGCTATTGATGTAATGTCTCACGTGAATGTAGTTAAAGCTAAAACATTATGCTATTTCTGTGGTAAATCGAGACACCCTCGCTCATCATGCCCTGCTTTAAAAGACAAATGCCATAACTGCGACAAAGTAGGCCACTGGATGAGCGTCTGTCGCTCACAGCACACCTCAAAATCACTAGGAAGTAGTAAGACCTCTACAACGACAGCTACAGTCACACTCCTAATCTGTTCATCCGGAGTTTCTAAAGTCAAAACTGATGTGCTAATTGATGGTCACAAGATCAGTGGCATGATCGATTCAGGAAGCGATATCAGCATTATAAATGAGGAAATAGCCGAAAACTTGAACTTGAAAATTCATCCAACTTTTGACAAGGTAGGATTAGCGTCGAAAAACCACCATGCAGACATTCTAGGGACTTGTAGGGCTGATATCACTATGCTTGGGCACACCTATCCTCAAGTCGAGCTTTCCGTTATGCCTGACCTCTGCTTTCAACTGATCGTTGGCCGGAATTTACTGCAACAGTTTCTACCGTCCTGTTTAACTTTGCTGGCCCAAAGGATCCACTGCAGGCCTGCGTAGCAGTTGCTGAGGGTAGCACCAGCTCAGCTTTTCTCGAATCTCACAAGTGATTGTCGACCTATTGCACTCAAGTCTCGTGTCCATTCAAAAGAGGATGCTAGATTCATTGAGGTCGAAACTCAGAAATTAATCGAAGATGGAATTATTGAAAATAGCATATCTCCTTGGCGAGCCCAAGTTTTGGTAGCTGGGGGTGGGAATCATATGCGAAGGATGTGTATAGACTATTCACGCACAATCAACCGTTTTACGCAACTCGATGCCTACCCACTTTCAAAAATTAGTGATATAGTCAACAAGATAGCCGGCTATACCGTATTCAGTGCTATTGACCTTCGAAGTACTTACCACCAAGTACCCATCCCTGAGCAGGATCGACCATATACAGCTTTTGAAGCTTGTGGGAGACTTTTCCAATTCACTCGCATACCTTTTGGAGTTACAAATGGTGTGGCGGGGCGATTTTAATCTGAAACGATTCATGGAAGCAGCTTCGAAGTATAATCTCACCATAAATAACGAGAAAAGTTCTTTCTCAATTCGTGCCATAAACATTCTCAGGAATGCTATCTGTAACCACACAATACGTCCTGATCCAAATCGACTAAAACCTTTTCTCGACTACCCTCCACCAAAAGACCAGGCATCTCTGAAGAGAGCCCTGGGAATGTTTCCCCACTATTCTAAATTCATCCCAACATTTTCTGAGAAAATTAGACCTCTTGTCAGCCGCTCATTCCCACTCTCGGATGATGGGTTGAAGGCTTTCGCAGATCTCAAGAAGGCTGTGGCGAACTCTTCTCTTACTCACATTGACATTGAGAATGATGTTCCATTTCGGGTCGAAACTGACGCCTCTGATACTACGATCGCAGCCACGCTCACACAATCCAAAAGGCCAGTTGCATTCTTCTCAAGGACTCTATCTCACATTGAATGACGCCACTCATCAGTTGAGAAAGAAGCTTATGCCATCGTCGAGGCCATTCGTTACTGGAGACAATTTTTATTGGGGCGTTATCTTACTCTTCTTACAGACCAGAAGATTGTACGGTGGCGCATGGAACTATCATGTTACTCATATGATATAATATACCGATCTGGAGCTCAGAACCGTGCAGCTGACGCCCTCTCAAGAGTATGCCACATTTCACACGATCTCTCTCATCTTTCAACTCTCCATCGTTCACTCAGCCATCCAGGAGTTACTCGTATGAACCATTGGGTTTGAAGCAAGAACTTGCCATATTCTTTGGAAGACATTCGCAGTATCACCTCATCATGTAGAATTTGCTCTGAAGTGAAACCACAATTCTTTAAGCATAAAGAGACGCTCATAAAAGCAACTGCACCATTTGAAAGGCTCAATATGGACTTTAAAGGACCTCTACCCTCAAGACCTGGAAATCGCTTCCTCCTAACAATCATCAACGAGTATTCAATATTTCCATTCCCATTTGCTTGCCGTGATGTTAGTTCTGAAACTGTTAAGAAGAGCCTACAACAACTCTTCTCTATATTTAGGGCACCGGCATATGTCCACACTGACCGCGGCTCATCATTCATGTCGCAAGATTTGAAGACATTCTTGGCAGGATATGGAACTGCCACCAGTCGAACTACTCCATATAATCCCCAGGGCAATGGTCAGATCGAAATACTGAACGGGACACTATGGAAAACGATCAAAATTGCAAGCAGGGAGAATGACTTACCCATTCATCAATGGGAAATGGTCTTTCAGGACGCGTTACATGCCATTCGATCCATGCTCTGTACTACCACCAACTGCACCCCTCACGAACGGATTTTCAATTACCCTCGACGCTCTCGAAATGGTAGCTCCACACCTACATGGCTTATGACTTCTGGTCAGGTCCTACTATTGAAGAGGTCACACTTCTAGATGGAGGTCACGACTTTGCTCGAATTCGGTACCCAAGTGGGAGAGAGACTACTGTTTCGACCAGACATCTCGCGCCTCTTGGAGACATGGGAAGTACGACTGGAGATCCTGCCATCGAGGATAGCAGCCCTTACACCGAAGGAGGAGACCCAATACCCCTTACCTCACCCACACCCACCCACCCAGGACCTAATCCAGACAATGCAGAACCAGGCACACCAGTCGATGCTCCGATCCGAAGAAGTACCCAAACTCGGAAACCCCCTGGATACCTGGCTGATTATGTCTCATTTTAAGGTCAGCGGTGAATGTAGCATTATTTTGACTTCTTGTTGTTTGGTATCCTGGAACCCCGTCTAGAATTTCCCAATTTCATTCAGTTTGATTCCGTTGAATAAAGCCTAGTTTTCTTGCGAAAATTCTTAACGTTTTATACTACAAACAGGTCCTCAAAGGTGAAAACATATAGTTTCGTGTTTTCCTCAAGCGATAAAATTCGGGTATATTTCAACATCCCTCTCGAATGATTTTGAAAATCTCTAAATTCCCCTCGGTTCAGGTACATTTGGAGAAACGTAATTCTACCGATACTGTCACTATAACACTTACCTCTGAAGCAAACTCGTCATCCTTGAGATCGGTAACAAAGATATATCTTTGTTAACCTTTTGTAGCCTCTCTAGTTAAATCTTCCTGTAAATAGCATCATTTTTGTTACGAATGCACTACGTACTAATTTTATGGAACATCTGCGATTTTACATTGTGCATCACATGTACCACTAGCTGGTACTACTGTACCAGAGGCCTGTAGCCTCTGTAGTTTAATTTCGAGATTTCCTCAGGCGTGAAAATATACCCGGTTTTGGAAATACTCATGAACTAAGAAACTGGAATTCAGAAGGGATTAAATATATATGTACTGCACTACTTCAATAATTCAGGAATGATTCGTGAAATATATTGAAGGGATGTGTACACCAAAGACGTTTTCCTGATTCGTTAGTAGTATTGTCATTAGCCACATGTAAGTTGATGTTTGACATTAAATATCTATCATGAAACATAATACTTAGTTTTAGTTCAGCTAAATCCTGCAGATTTCCAGACAGATGAACAGCATAATACATCACCAGCAATGTTGGCAGGTCGGGTGTTGTCGAGAGATCGGATATCGAACATGCTGCCAGGCCGGATTTCGAAATTGTTGCAAGGTAGGATTTTGAATTTGTTGCAGTGTTGGATTTTGAACTTGTTGCAGTGTGGGGTTTTGACTTTGCTGCAAATTCGGATTTTGAACTTGTGTCAAAGTGGGATTTTGAATTTGTTGCAATGTCGGATTTTGGCTTTGCTGCAAAGTCGGATTTTGAACTTGTGTCAAGGTCGGATTTTGAATTTGTTGCATTGTCGGATTTTGACTTTGCTGCAATGTCGGATTTTGAACTTGTGACAAGGTCGGATTTTGAATTTGTTGCAGGGTTGGATTTTGATGTTGCCGCATAGTTGGATTTTGAGCTTGTTGCCAGGTCAAAGGTCTAACTTGTACGGTCGGAGGTCTAACTTGTAGGGTCGGAGGTCTAACTTGTGCGGGAGATGGTATATATTGTGCGTACGGTGGTCTAAATTGTACGTTCGGAGGTCTAACTTGTACGGTGCGAGGTCTAGCTTGTACGGTTGGAGGTCTAATTTGTTGCACGCTCGGACATGTGTTGCATTCATGCTGAGGTGGCGGCCTCCTTCTCGGTCTCCTGCTGCGATACTCATGATGACTCTTCCTTGAACCGTCCGAGCTTCCAAACTGGTTTTAAAACATGGGAAACAAGAAAAAGTAGATAGCAATTTATTGTAGCCAATCAATTTTACATTATTTGACCGATTCGACCAATTTAGAAAAAAGGATCAACCCCTCATAGAATTGTTGGTCTACGTTACTAGCTACGTAGATTAAAACGAATAAAAACCAGTTTAATTTTAATAATTAGTGTAGCCTCTGCAACAGCTTCATTCTACTCCAAAAACCCTCCTATTTTGCCTCCCTAAGCTTTTTAATGTAAACTCAGCATTGTAGGAAATTTTAATAAGTAGACACGTATTAGACCTAAACTCGGGGCATTTCTACTGAAGCTGTTCAAATTTCAATTCAATTTACTTATTATATATAACACGATAGGTTATTAAGGAAAATTTGCTCATACGATCATGTTGCATGGCTGAAACTTTCATTCCTTTTTTATGGCTTGTGGCTTGTATGGGCAATAAACAAAAGTCAAAACTTCGCAAACCAAGGAGGAAACCTTGAACAAGACGAAAACTCATGTTTTGGGGTTATTTTGCCCTGAGATCCGCCCACAGCCCCTGCAATCTCGCGTTCTCCCGGCAGAGCCCTCTCGTGTGCGTCCTGTGCACATTGCCTATACCAGGGTCGACACTACTACAGGAGCGTCTGGAAAACAAGACTGAGAAACGGGCCATCACATTCTCCTGAGAATGCTGTGACTTACTTGACGGGACTCGTCAGCCTCTTCTCTTTCTGCTTGCAACTGACAAAGGAAGGCTGCGGTAGGTACTTTCCCACACAGATTTCATGCTAAATTTGAATGTTTATTCTAGAATCAAAAAAGTATAAACATTCGGTCGTTCCATTGAATGCGACTCAGGAATCAATTATTTATGTAAAATATAGAGAACCTTTTCCGTTATCGTCCTGCCTGGCCCCTAGCTACCCACCGTTATCATTCTGCCACCCAGAGTAGGTACTACCTAATTATTATATTGGTATTATGTTACCGAAAATACCCGAAATTTGCCAAAACTAGTTGTAATTAGTCATAACTAGTGTAATCCCCTCTACAACCACTCCTTGAGAGATTTTACACGGATCAGTTTTTAGCATAGATCAGTGGTCTGGATGCTTGTGTAGGCCTGGAGGTATAGAGGTAACGTTACCATTTTCCTATTATGTTGGCCAATAGACCTACGAAGGAAGTGGCAGTACTTTGTGAAAGAGACACATTAACTTTCATCTACCAGTGATTTTTGAAAGGGCTTATGATTAAGTGTAACGAGAGTAATATTTGAGGAGTTTGATAAATATTGTGATAGTAATACTAGAAGGTTTGACGTAACGACAGTAAGAGTGGAAAGATAGTAAAATTCAGTAGAATAACAGTTAAAGAAAAAGCAGTAACAATTGTAACGAATAAGAGTAACATATCCTTGTAAAACAAGTCAGCACTATATATATTGAATAACCTAAGAAATTACTTTATTTTTGAAATCGCAACAAGCATAACGACATTTTATTTGATCTTGACAAACTACTATAACGTTCCTAATTTGTTGATATGACGACACTTGATTTTTGGTATACGTCTATTTCGCCTTATGATTTTTGTTTTTCATTTTGTGCACTTCTGAAATCGACACAATTACACACCACGTTCGACATGAATCTTGTTTTTTTTTTACTCTTTCCTAATTCTCTTGGTTCAGATATTATTTTGGTAACAAAAGTAAGGAACCTTCTGTTCCATAGTGAACTGTATCAAAAGCTCTTCAAGCACAGTTCTATAATCTAACATAACGAACCTTCAGTTTGAGTTTTCATTCATGCACCAACGTTCAAGTGAACGTTCAGGTTTGTTGTCTTCGTAACCCCGCTATATGTACCAAGCGCTCAGGCTTGCTTCTGGTGGCAGCAATACTTCAGGACTCTGGGGAGAACAACGCAACACCCCCTCAAGTTAACTTGCTATTTGGTAACATTTTGATATTGTCCTTTCAATATTATGTCCATAGTAACTTAGCGCCAAGTTCTTTTAGCCATCCATTCTACCACTACCTCCCCAAAGCTCAGGCTTATACTTGCTATATTGCATCTCAAAGATACATAACATCAAGTAGACGTATAGATTATTATCAGGGTGGCGGAAAGATAAAAATGGAGGGCCTGGAAGGACGATAACGGAGAAGGTCCAATATAGATTAGTTGGACGAATAAATCAGAACGATGTGTGAGATTACCTAGATAATCTGGATGCTCGCATCTCAAAAAAATAGAAAAAAATATCCTAAATTAATCTTTTTAGTAAATAGGTATAGATTAGTTGAACAAATATATCGGAATATAGATCAAAACAATGTTACCAAAATTGAAATATGACGCGAAAAGTTCTGTTCTGAGTGGGGTATGAACCCAGGATCTCCAGCACCGTATACAGCTACGTTCACTGTTCAACCACGGAGGACCTTACAAGTTATGCATTCAATTACTGTACTCAACTGCTGAGTTGGGGATGGGCTTGGTATTCGGGGGTCTGACCGTATACTTTTGAACGTCTCCAGCTCTGGCCCGTTTCTCAGGATGTACGGTATAGGAATTATTCAGAGAAAACTTTAAAACAAACAAAGTAATACATCTTTATGAGGCTACCAATTTCGAGATGGCAGACCAAGATTTTCTTACTCAGAAGGGACTAATTTTTCAAAATGGAATCTCAAAATTTCCTCTGAAATCACACCTTATTTTTGGTTCCGGGCCCTGCTCCTGGACTATACGTTGCGGTGTTGTCGCTTCGAACGTGCTGCGGTCTGTAGTAGAGTTGGCCCCACCTATACCCAGTTCGATCCGAGCAACGCCCGGGTAATCCACTAGTATATTACGTATTGTGATCAGTTGCGACAATTCCTTGGTACTCAACTAGTAGGTATCAATCTACTTAGTTATAGGTTCAAGGCCATCGATGGTCCTTATCTACGTAATCACAACGCCATCTTCGCCAATAACAATGATTCACTACTGATTATAGACTATTATTAGATAGATTAGTTTATATAATGTGTTTACAGGAATCTACGTATCTTGAAACGTAAACCAACAACATTTTGGAAAGGAAGGTGAGGGGGTTGAACTTATTTTCTATTCGGTCCATTGCTAAGATTGTTCTTTCTGAAAATAATTTATTAATTTATAAAATGCTAATTTGTTTGTTTGATTCATTCACTCAAATATTGTAATTGCGCTTAGTTACGTTTAAACTATTAAGCACCTCGCACAATATCTATTCCACATTCAATCTGCAGAACGCATTATATACATGCTTCTGAAAAATATGTTTATTACGTACAGACTATATTCCTACAGGGTAGTCGTTCGGAGAACACGTTTGGTAATTTGATACAGCTCCATTATCGCAAAATCTTCAGCAAATTTTATTTTCGCGATAAATTTGACATAAAATAAATTGTGTTTATCTTGAATAAGGTTGAGTATTCGATATGACTTACTTGTCCTGGACCTAAACATAGTTTTCCTGGGGACCTCTTGGTTCTGTTTAGAGCAGTCACGAGTGTAACAAAAGCACATGCAACTAAAAACATGAATAACAATTTCATTTTGATAATCTGCCGCGCCACAGCCTGATTTCCAGCTACTTATATTTAGCTCAATCTTGAACATGACGAATGAAGTTTTTATTGATAAGTAGATCGTTAAATTAGGTTTAAGAGTGTCAAACAAAGTTTGCATCTGTGTTACAACATCACAAAAAGCCACTTATTGGACTCCAGAGAAAAGAGATAAGATATTTATGGATTTGTTTGCAAATAAACTGTTGCCTCACACAATGAGGTCTTGAAACAATCAATTAAGTAGGAGATTGAGGAATCCGTCGTTACTAGCAAGTCTATTGCCGGGGGCGTGCGCTTCGATGTAGACATCATCATAAGGCCGTCGAAACAGAACTGAATTCTGTCAGTCGGTCTGACACTTTATATAAAGGGGTGAGTGGAGGGGAAGGGATGAGAGGTGATTGTTGGGAGGGGGGGGGGGGGTAAGTGTAAGGTCTTGGTGATGAGGGGGTATTCCAACCAGGGAAGGTTCTCCAATCAAAATTAATCCTGGGTACCTAATCAGTTAAAAAGTTAAAATATATGGGTAACATGAATAACACTCAAATTAATTCTTGTTGTAACTAATTTATTAACCCGAAGTAGGAGCCCAACACAACTTGGGTACCGAAGATCACAGTTCACTTTAGCATAGGTGGATGCACAAGATAATTCGGGTGCCGGGAGTAAAAGCCAATTTCTGGCGACGCCGGTTAGTAGTGGTATTTCTTTTTTGGTGTTTCAAAGCATCACGCGAACAGACATGCCGGCTTTTTATTTTGATTATTTTTCCTGAGTTGTAGGCAGATGGGCTACAATTGAAAATAATAAAACTTTTGAAATTATTTACTTGAGGTTTTCTGTGATTTAGCTACTCAAAATCATTCAAGAAGGAAAAACCGAATTTTGCCACTCTCTCACTCACTCTCTCTCTCTCTCTCTCTCTCTCTCTCTCTCTCTCTCTCTCTCTCTCTCTATATATATATATTCTATATATATATATATATATATATATATATAGTTATATTATATATATATCTCTTCGGGACAATCGTATCTCGGCCATGGATACGATTGTCCCGAAGAACGCAAGTTAAATCATTTCTTTCTCTACCTACTTTTCTGTGATCAAGAATACGATTCGAAATATCAGATTTACTCACTTTTCATCTTTTATTTGTGAAATTTCTATTCTAAATTTATTAGTATATTATATATATAGTTATATATATAGTTATACATCGAATTTCCTCGAGTTAAATGGGTGAAGAGCGTTAACAATCACCGCTTTCATTCTTGGCTGCTGCAAGGATTAATATTTTTGTTGTTTTCCCACCTTGTTAAATTACGGAGGATTACATGTTGGCGAAAATAGTTTCTACAATTGTAACGTTTTCCATTCTTATAATTCTTCATTTATCTGTATAAGCATGAACAACATTGATCCATTTTGACGCATCCTCGGCCACAACCTTTTTGTATTTTCTCCTCCTTCTTGACGCATCCTGGGTTGCATTGTCCTTGAGGCGGTGGAGGCGGCGGCTTGCAATCACAAATGCACTCGTTCCCGTAATCGCCGTAGTTACCAATACTGATTTTACTACTCTGTTTAATCTCTTTGATGAGGTTTTCAATTCCCTTCATAATCTTCAATTACAGAAAAGCATTTGTCAATTTGAGTGAGTCATATTATCATGGACATATAAAAATAATAGAAATAGCTGGTCAAGTGTTAATTAATTTCGCTAATTAAGACAAAAAATTATATACTAAGGTTAGAACCATGTCCTTTTTCAAAACATTCCTCAGAAGCTTTGTCATACAGACAAGGCTTCGTATATAAGAGTGGAATTGATCCAGAGGGGTGTGGGACAACACAGGTAATTTTTTAATAAAAAAATTACCGACGACAAATCTATTTTGGAACTAATCTAAGACTAAATCCGAGAAAAAATATGTGTGTTTGTATCTCTTCAAAGCTCCCTCATATCTATCCCCAAGTCAATGTCACACGTTCCGTCACGCGACCAGAGCATCCTGAGTTCCTAAACGATAAATCAATCGGGATACGGTGCTTGGGGATTTTACCATCTGGGGCGAGCCACAGAGGTTGGTAACCTGATAAAATCAAGATGCTCGAATTAGCATTTCATCTTAGAGTGACGCTACTTATCTTCATGTAACACTGAACCAACAAGGGGATTTTCTCGCCTATCCCGCGTGTTCAGTTTCCAGCATTTCCAAGTTTCCTAGTTATTTTCTTATTCTCGAAAAGGGTTTGCAATGGCAGATTTTGTAAATAAATTAACAAGGAAATGAATACAATTTTCATTAATCATGAATACTAACAAGAAATGAATATCACTGTTATCGATGTGTAGGGTTACTTTGCGATAGGGAGGAAGGGATGAGATAGGTTGGTTCGGGATAAAGCGTCTTATTTTTAGGTGAAATAAATTTGTCTTATTGGTGATGAGGCGCCTCATCTGCCCGCACATGCCAAAAGTGTTTTTCGTTCACGATATGGCGCCTCTTCTCTATTTCCTATCGCTTTAGGAGCTCTCTACTCAAGAGCCTCATTTCCCCATTGGCAGGTGCGGTTCTAGGGTACGTGGTTGCGATCTCCCAGGCAGGAGCATCGGCCATCCCATACCTCTTCTCAATCCTCATCATCCTAACCTTCTCCCTCTTCCACGACCCCAGCAAATCTTCCGTACTAAGAATAGATCCTGTATCTGACCAAACCCTACTTCTGGGAAAATGCGTCTCAAGGTTATGAGTCGAAATTTCATAATGTTAGCTCTATTTTGCTTCGTCTCGAGCTCCAAAAGCACTCATTTCAAAGGAAGTTTCTCGCTGAATCACGTGATGTGGCAGGAAAAACATTATTTTGGTCAGACAATTCAAAACAACTGGGTCGAATATATGTGATAGGCGGTTTCCACGTATCTTGTGCACGTACGAGTTTTTGTTTAGCAAAAAGATTGATAAGTTTTTCTAATACAAAATTAGTACCACTCTACGTGGCGTAATTTTCTCGTATATGCAGGATACTCGGAGAAAAAATTTTGGTAGGTAGTTGAACACCGAAAACCGTATCTGATCTGACATGAGAAAATACATTCGTATGATCAAAATACTGGGAAGAAAAATTGTATCTGCCACTGATTCCGAAATCGTATCAGACGCCACGAGTCTTAAAATACTCAGAAATAAATTCTTATATGGATTGTCGCAATTCCTATGTAGGTATCTGAATACTAATAAAATAATCGTATGGGATGCCCAGCTGCGGGTTTTTTCTTTAAAAAAGCCAGTTACGGGATTTTCATTAGTAAATCGAACCAAAACGTAGTTAATGCGATAATTGTAAGCCGTTTTTGAGGCATTCCACGTTAAGATCCGACTTCGAGACTAGCAAAATCAAAAGAAACTACCTAACTAATTTGGATTCTACGCACCTTGAAACGTAAAGTTACAAAGTTTGAGAGGGGTTATACAAATTTTTTGCTACACGATCACATAGGCTTATTATTGAAAATAATAAAGCAAAAATGAATGAACGGACGAAAAAATAATATAAATAAAAACATGAATGATAAATAGAAGAAAAAGAATTAAAAAAAAAAAAAAAAAAAAAAAAAAACTAGTCAAAACTAGTGAAGATCGACTACACTACTATTAGGGAAATTTTACACAGATCGGGTTTTGACGAATTTTCTTAAAATTTTAAAATTTGGAAAATTTTAAAACATAAATTTTTGAAAAATTCCTTCATTGAAATCCGTTTTGAGGCATTCTGGAACGAGTCCCAGAGCGTAACGCTTTTTCATATATATGTCATTCCGTACGATAACTCTCCTTAGGATTGAGATTAAAATTTCGTTCTTGCGCCAAAAAATCAATCTTCCCTAACGAAAGGACGAGCTCGTTGAATTGTTGAGCGCATTAAATTGGTCAACTTTCCAAAAATGAACTACAAAAAATCACTAAAAATGGATAAAATTTGTTAAATTTTGATTTGTGGCAGAATATCACTCAAATAAATTTCATCAACTATAAAATAGAACATTCAAAAATTTATTCACAAAATAATGCTGTAAAGTGTATACAAATTCATCAAAATTTGCTAAAAATCGATAAAAACTACAAAAACAATAAACAAAATGTATACAAATTCGAAGGTGTTTTTATAAGTTCGGGCTATTAGGAAAAACGCTTGCATACGAGCCTGCAACGCATTGGGACATTTTCATGTGTTTACCTATGAATGGTCAACGTCATTTCTGATGGTCATAATCATCGTTGTGGCCACTTGGGACAATTTTTTTCGTGACGATTTTTTTGTTATGTGCCACATGAAAGACATGAAAATGTCAAAAAGCTAAAAACTCAAATCCTGTATTTCAGTAGGAAATTATCATTTAGAATAATTTTTTTGCCATAAAATTAATGGTCAAAATTTTCCTTGCACTCAAAATGCTCAAATTTAAAAACAATTTAACATTATAGAATACGAAAATTTAGGAAAATTGATGCTGCATGACTGGAACTTTATTGCTTAGATTAGTTGTCTGGATTAGTTGTCGATCGCATCTCAAAAACTCATATCATCAAGAAGTCAATTCCTTAGTAAAATTGCATTTAGTTGGACGGATGGATTAGTATCCTAGTGATTGGTTAGAACTAGTTTTGACGGATTTGGGTTTTCACGGTTGCATAATATTGGTATCATGTCGGTACACTCACCGTGCTTACAACTCTTGGGGAACATCCTCTTCTGCATTTTCCCACCTTCAGTTCATCATCTAGGAGACCTCCAACCTGATTTTAAGACATGAAACAGAGAAATATGTCAGCCAAGTTGAGTTAGTAGTAAAGGTTTCGTGCATAGTCCGAAATACAGAGCGCTCCATTGGCGAAACGTGGCGTAACGGTAGCTCTTAAATTTTGAGTATAAATAATAGTATGGAGAGAGCTATTAGCGGTAGTTGAGTAGTCAAAACCATAGGTGCTTCTTTTTACACGATGGACCATGCAAAATACGTTACTTTCAAGATGTGTGTACACCGATCAGATGATGTCAAATGAGATATATCTTTAATACTGTATTCTAACATACCTAATATAGTTTTCTATGTACTTCGAATATACTTACTCAAATAGGTCGACGCAGGATGTTTCGTGATTTAATTTTTAACTTATTTCTACGAAGCGCTGTTGCGTACTTCAAGGTACTTGGCGGGAAGCGTAATTTTCGTGGAACACCTTTGCACCAGCGGCACGTATCAACTGACAGGAAAACTGCGATGGAATAAGAGCACTAGCCTCCCATATTATTTATACTAGAAGCTCTCAGCGCAATTTTTTTCTCAAATTTCTTCTTCTTCTCTCAAATTTGTTTCTTAATCGAGTTATGATGCTGAAACCTGAATTGCAGCACCCCTTGTAGATCTGAATACAAATACAAATAATGGAGGGACTCGGGTCCGCTTCGGAATCTCTGAGGCTGATACATTCCCGAATTGACTCATGCTGTGGTGCTGTTATTTTATTATAGAAATTCTAATGTTTTAAACCGACAGTGAGTGTCCCATTTCTGTACTTTCTCTCGCGTATCTCATCTGTAAAAACTTGCTCAAGATCTCAGCTTCTTAGCGGTATAATCAACTTTTATTTTACTTCCCTAATTGGAGAAGAAAAGTATGTTTGTATGTTGAAAAACATGATTTCTTTTCTATGAAACCGAGGGTTTTTGTAAAAAATGACCCTATAAAAGAATTCGAGCTTGGGACCGGTTTCCACGTATTTTTTCACGCTGAATCGAATCGTAACACTTTCAGATCCCCCCGACTCCGTTGTAACATAATACACTTACACTTTAACTCACGTATTTTTAATACATTTGTACACATATTACAATTGTTTTGCTAAATTTTATGTGTTTTATGAGTAAAACTAGTTAGTTAAAGTTTGAAACTCTGTTGGTGGGATCAGCAAGTAAGTGTTATCACTCGATTCACCATGAAAAAATACGTGGAAACCGGTCCCACTCAAATTTTTTTATAGGTGCACCCCCTTCAGAAACCCTCGATTCCTCAACACATTTCAACATACAAACATACTTTTCTCTTCTAATTAGTAAAGTAAAATAAAAATTTATTATACCGCTAGAAAGCTGAGATCTTGGGCAAGTTTTTAAGATGAGGTACCCGAAAAACAGTACAGAAATGGGACAGTCACAGCCGGTTTTGAACATTGGAATTTCTCATACTCGTGGAAATTTCATTTTCAGGCAGATTTTTCACCAAATGAATCCTATTCAAAACTTTTGATTTGGCATTAGATAGAAATGGAATTTAACGCTCCTTCCAACGGTACCCTTACATTAAAACTTACTGTATTAGTTATTGTAATTATTACTGTTTTAGTGACTTAAGGTCGAAAACACGAAAAAAATCTTAAATCATGAATAAATCGGAAAAGTAGAATGTAAAAAAAAAAAAAAAAAAAAATCTATGAGACACTTTTTGAACCTCTTGAGCAGAAAAATTTATCCCTGAAGTTACGAGAACTTATGTTGAGACACCCTGTAGTTGTCATTCGAATTCACTGATGTATCGTGAATGACTTAAGAGCCAGGATATTGAGTTTGGTTTACAGAATGTTTGCAAAAACGACATAGAAATGGCATAGTTTAAGTGCAAGTATCACCTACTTCACCCCTGATAACATGGTTCAAAAATCAAGCTGTTTTACAGCACAGAAAGTGATGGAAACCAACAAATTCATATTTTCCCAAGTAAACATATTCAATAACTTACTTATCAAACACTGCAGCACCCTTTGCACTGGACCACAGTGACTGGGTTCAGCAGGATCAAATCGCAACAAACCACAGACGAGATAACACTGGATTCAATGGTGTTCCATTCTTTACCTCAGCCGTTAGTGAACAATAGCGGCTGGGAATGCTAACATTCCCTTCCTTAAATCCACCCCGACCATTGGGATCCAGTTGTAGCTGTTTCTCTCAATTACTTTTCCCAATAGAGAATCTTAAGTGTCTGCTGTGACATATTGCCCCACTGGGGCGAAAGGGTTAAGGAAATACAAAGTTTATTAACATTTTCCAGGCAGATTTTTTCTTACTAGATCATTTGAGGATGTCGTCACTCGAAGCTCTGTTGAATCATTTCCTCGATTACGAAACATAGGAACAGAGAAAACCACCATGTACTGAACCACACAGGTAAATTGGGGTTAACGAAAAAATTAATCATTCTTAATAAAAAAGTCCTTGGCATCAAATTAATGTTTTTGCAAAAAGTAAGAATATTGATGACAACTTACAATATTTTGAACAATAGCACACCGTTGTGCTCCGAGCGTTTCGAGTTCCTGGTCTAGTGAAGGTTCGGGAATATAAGCTATGGATCCGGTGCAGCAAACAAATAAAAGTATGAACAACAGCTTCATGCTGAAAAACTGTCTAGGTCCAGGCCAGAGATTCAACTATTAAAACAAATCGATTACACAATATTTATCTGCAAATGGTTTCTGAAAAAGCGGTGAGAGAAAAAAGACGGAATGAAGAAATTTTAGTTTTATTGCATCTACGAAAACATCAGGTGAAGTTTTAAAATTTGATCGTAACATCGACTATATTATTGCGGCGTCAAACCAAGACACTAGCAACATTGCAATAAGCCATGAAATAAAACAAGAAAGATATATTTGAAGATTTTAATGGTGCTTCTCATATGACTGGTCCCAAATTCACCAACCTCTAGCATATTCATTCTACAACACAAAACTATATCCTGGCTAATCAATTAAATCCCTCATAAAGAAGCTCTGCGTACGAATCTCCAATTATTGCCAAGGCAATAGTCGGATCACCGTCTCTTAGTACAGAGCATAAATTCTCTCACTTTTTGATCGTATGTGGGAGTGAGACGCTTCTTGCATTATGAATACTTGATGAATGGAAATGCGAAAAAATATTGGTACTCTGCAAATCTGCATTTTACGCTTTTTCATTCGTTCCATTCATAAGAGCCTGCGTTCTTTAGAATAGAAATTAAGTTTAGAGCGAAGTGTGAGAGTCTCTAGTTCTTCTAATCTACTAAAAATTTATTCGCCACTTTTCCTTTCATCTAATAATATGTACACATTTCTGAGCAAATACTCAACTCTGAACATAGATTGCTTTTTTTGTGGGATTTACAATTAGAAGTATGTATCTACTTCGGAATAGCGAATAGCATATACCTACTTATCATATACTATTATAGTAGTATACTTATAAATATCTCAATCCATCGATGCTACGATGAATGCTCCAGAACATAAAAGTCATATTGAAGAAAATCGCTTCAAAACTATCAATCTGCCAAAAATATTCAACCTTTTTTGGCTTTCATTGGCTCAGAGGGTTATGAGTCTGAAGCAACTTGGTAATATTACATTTTGTTTATATATGAAAAATGACTGTGTGGGCCGTGCTCTTTGGTCTTAAATGCACCATAAGGTACCAGAGTATGGTTGAATGATTTCCTGGAATTCATCCCTCGGTAATAAAATCCTCTATATTGTGGGCCATTCCAGGGGGAACACAGAGTCCAAGGATTTCCAAAAGGAACCCTATACTATCACCTTGTTATATTAACCTTTAATCTCAACTGTACGGGTCATAATGACCAGAAGAGATTACTAATGCACCTCAACGTGGTGAAGAGGTAGGCATTCCAACCAGAGTCCCTGCTGCTTTGGGTATGGACGGGTATGGAAACCAAATTCAGGCCCTCAACCTTCAAATCAAAAACCCAACGCACCCACTAATGCACAACCACCCGCCAGACAAAACGTACCTAACCCGACCGGAAGACCAACTCCCATGTCGTGGCGAACGTTGAATCCAAATTTTAACAACCTGACGACCCCGAAATTCGTGAAGAAACTACCTATGAAATGGACATACATCAACCAGTAGAAAAGGAAAACGAATTCGATAATCACCATTTTTTAGAGGAAGGCGATCCAGAATTCCCCAATACGACTTGATGAATTTAAACAAGAAAACAATCAGTGAACTCCCATATATTGACCTACCGAAATTCAACCTAAAAATTCTAATATACACTGGAAGCACGACAAGCTACATAAACCCGGATATCGCGGAAAATTTCTTTCCAGATAAACGCAAACCAGAACCATTTTTTTGTCAGAACCGCCCACGGTTCTTCACGAGGCAGCCACACTACCCTAGTAGTGTCCTGCGGAGACGCTTTCAAACAGAAAAACCTCAACTTAAAATTCAACATATTCAAATTCCACGACAAATTCGACCTTTTGATAGGGATAGACAACTTAAAAGCTATAAGAGCAAAAATCGACTTAGTCGAAGACTATCTGCTCACCCCGTACCTGAACATCCCGCTGAAATATCTAGGCACTGAACATGCGGAAACCCACATGATAGATGCCAGATCCATCCGGCAAATCAAAATTAGAGTCAAAAACCTTGAACAAGGAGATGCTTTCCTCCCTTACTTAAAAATAGGAGAGATGGAAATCCCCGAATGCTTGGTTCATGTCAAAGACCACGAAACCAATGTGCGAATTTTAAATCCAAAAACAACTTCCGGCAAATTTTCTCAAATTTCCCCCATAGAAGTAGAAACTCTGGACGAAATCCCTAACACAGAATCGCTAAACAATAATTTTGATGAAAACTCGAAATTCACTTTCGACATCTCTAAATTACGTTTAAATCATATGAACGAAGGAAAGAAAGTGATGATACAGATTTAGTTAATAAATATTCCGACATCTTCCATCAAGATAACGAACCTCTATATTTCACCCACAACATTAAACATGTAATCCGAACCACAGACAAAATACCCGTTCATGCCGAAATTATCGATTCCCAGAAATCTATAGACAAGAAGTAGATCGGCAAATCGAAGACATGTTAGAACAAGGAATTGTCCAACATAGCGAAAGCCCCTGGAACGCCCCGATTTGGATCGTCCCCAAAAAAGCTGACGCTAGTGGCAAACCTAAATTTCGAATCGTAATTGATTATCGAAAACTCAACGAAAAAACGATCGAAGACCGATACGCGCTACCTCAGATTTGGGAACTGTTAGATAAATTAGGCAGATGCCAGTATTTCAGTGTAATTGATCCTACCCTAGATTAATATCGATGAATCATACCCCCTCATTACTATCGATCAGAGTCAAAATGACTCCCACTGGAATTCGTTGCTTTCCACTGGTTTTTCAATACAGTTTGTATGGAGAAAAATCAAAACCATAACAGAAGAAATGTAAACAACACATTACTGCTGTATTCAAAATAATATCCGCTCCTTTCAGCTTAAAAACAAGGTTTTTCTTGGAAAAACAATGGTATAATCAAATCAAATATTTAATCACTTCCTTCTTCATTACAAAATATGTACGCATTTGACAATACTTAAACTCCAAAAACTTAATAAAAACGTTTAATACTTACAACAACTCCAATAAATTCAAAATAACTCGATACCTACCTACTTAGCAAAATAATTCAACAGTCAGTCTTTTTAGTTCCAATGCTAATTGACTAAACGATTGACTAAGAACAATATCACCGTTTCAGGTGAATCACAAATCACAGAAAAAGTCTTTGGAAATTCAAGAAAAAATAGTATAGAAATGAAAATAAATAGCAAATAAGTAGAAAAATGTAGGACGATATTATGAAATTCTTATTTTCTCTATCAAAAGACTATGGAACTTATTTTCTAGTTGAAAAAGAAGAGGAAAAAAGTAGAAACGAATGCGAGGCTGTTTACAGTCATAAAATAAAACTATATTTAGATGGTAGCAGCACGCTGAAAATAATCAACAATTCGGACAGAATTTTTTTGCCCTGTGGCCTTCGCAAATCAGCCTGTCACATTTTGAGCAAGTTGTGGACGTTTTTCGCTCAAGAGAGAAAATGCTGCAATACATCCTTTTTGCTGGTTTTATTTTGGGTGTTGTTGGCTGTGGAGCGCTTTGAAAATCAGCAGGGGGCGGAGCTGAAACTGTAGTTTCCCCGACATGTTCCCTATGAGTTGTTTCTTCAGGATCATAAGTTGGGCGAGGGTGAGGCGATGCTGACATGTTGACGTTCCCTTGAATGGTCGATTTTAGAGTGGCACTTAATTTCGGATTTTTCTCCAACCGCATCATCTTCCAACCATAAGAGAGTTGATCGTTGAGTTTCAGCATGAATTCCAGGCGAGTGAGAGGTTTTTCGGCTTGATTTGGTTTTCCTTTAGGTCTTTTAGCAGTTTTTGAGTCCCCGTCTTCAGAAGTTCTATCTCGTCCTCACTTTCTGTCGAGAGCTCCCCATCATCATCTTCAGCAACGGAATCTGGATCGTTTTCGTTATCCACGTAAATTCTGTCAACTGGGTCTGGTACGTCTTCTTGAGAACTTGGTGTGTAGTCTTCATTTGGTTCGCTCATATCCTCAAGCAGCTGCCGAATTTTGTCTGTATCTTCGAGCTAGTAGATCTTCTTCCTTCGACTCATGATTCCTGGACCAAAAAAAAAAGAGAATATTTTTTATGAATGTACAAATATGCATGTTCTGCTCTTGTCCCAACAGCTTCTATTGATATTGTGGAGTAAATTTGACTGAAAAATAGGGGCATGCAATGTGATCATGGAGTCAACATGGCTCGACAATAGGAGTGTGTAATATTATCGTGGAGTCAAATTGACTCCACCCCACCTACAGCATTACTATCATGGAGTCATTTTGACGTATAGGACTTCAGTATTTACCTGACAGCGACGACGGGTGAGGTCAGAGGCAGCTGGTGAAATGCGCGTCACTCAGCGGACATCCTGGGGGAAGCATAGCTGGGAGGAGAGCGACCTCCTCTCCTGGGGCGCCACGGTACACTGTTAAAAATGGGGGCTGGAGTCATTTTGACTCCTCGATAGTATTCTAGGGTTATTAAATCCGGATTTCACCAAATTCAAATGAGTCCCGAAAGTATTGCAAAAACAGCTTTTAGTACACCTACCTACCACCTTGAATTCAATCGTTTACCATTTGGCCTCAAAAACTCGCCAAGTACATTCCAAAGATTGATGGATAGTGTTTTACGTGGTGTCACGAATGAGTACTGTTGTGTTTACCTCGATGACATCATCGTGTACAGCACTTCTTTGCAGGATATCACCCGTCTTGAAGAAGTATTCAAGAGATTGCGTATAGCAAACCTCAAGGTACAACTCGACAAGACCGAATTCTTACGCAAAGAAATTGCATATTTAGGACACATAATCACCCCAAATGGTGTAAAACCAAATCCTGATAAAATCAAAGCCATTCAAAATTATCCCATTCCGTCCACCACTAAAGAAATCAAATCATTTTTAGGACTACTAGGTTATTACAGGAAGTTTATCAAAGGTTTTGCGAAATTTACCAAACCCATGACTAAATGCTTGAAGAAAGGATCAAAATTGATACGAAAGACCCCGAATACGCGGAATCATTCGAAATTTGCAAAAATTTACTGACTAACGAACCAATCCTTCAATACCCAGACTTTTCGAAATTATTCCACCTCACAACGGACGCAAGTAACGTTGCCCTCGGAGCCGTACTGAGTCAAACAGTTGATGGACACGATAAACCGCTAGCTTATGCGTCGGGAACTCTTTACGAATCCGAAAAACGTCTCTCTACCATAGAAAGAGAACTCCTAGCAGTCGTATGCGGAGTGCAATATTTCCGACCGTACCTTTTTGGCAGAAAATTTAAAATTCACACTGACCACAAACCCTTGCAATGGCTGTATTCCATAAAGGAACCTGGCTCCAAATTATTCAAATGGCGCACCAAACTTTCAGCCTACGATTTCGACATTGTTTACAAGAAAGGAACGTTGAACTCCAATGTTGACGCCCTTTCTCGTGTCAAACTACTCAACAACACCGAGAACGAGCCCATTGAAGCCAATAAGGCCGTCGATGTATTTTTTGAAGCCTTAACTCCAAAATCCCTTCTCAGAATGACGGACAAAGATGTAGAAACTCCCGCTTCCATAATCGTAAATTTTGACTCCGATAATGAAGACGTAGAACTTAGCGATTCCCAGTCCAACCCTAGTAGCACAATTCATTCTAACGCCATAGGTCATGCAGTGGTAGCAATGAGGAACTTGCATACTTTTTTTTTACTGCAGAAATTGAAAGTAGATGGATTGTTAAGGTAAATAGTGAAAGAATGTGTAGTGACATTGAGTTTACAGTAGTTTATTAAATCACCTTTGTAACGTAGCTTAGCAACAACTGTAAACAGAGGACGAACTTTCATGAATGTTTTGGATGGTTGAGATATAGTGTTTTTCAGTGAAGTTGAATAACTTTATATTTGGCGCTGCGGACAGGATCAAAAGTCATGCCACGTAGGAAGAAAGCTCTTTTACAGGGAGAAGAAAGTGACGAAGAGTACAATGAAGCGGAGTCGGCTTCAAGTATTGAGAAGAGGGACAGTGTGTTTTTCGAAAAACTCGTTCAGATTTTTAGGTTTGGAACGTTTGAAGAAGAGGAAGAGGATTGGATGTACTACATCAGTCGGTTTGAGGTAGAGGTAAAACGTTATAGTATGGGTCGCCTATTGCCTTATGAAGTGAAGAGCATTCTACTTTTGTCTTCAGTTGGAGCTAATCATTTTGCCAGGGTATGCGTCTCCTCACAACGAGCTAAAGTCAAGAAAGGAATAAAGCGGGACTTTCAGAAAACTAGAAACTCACAAGTTGGGCAACAGCGTTGGGGAAGTGATTTTTCTAGCGAATCAGAAAATGAAGGAAGTGACAGAACTGTAAACATTATAAATGGAGTTGGAAACCGAATCATGCTTCCAGTGCAGATTAATGGACATGAGGTTGAAATGTTGTACGACTCTGGAGCAGCCCAGACTGTGGTGGGTAAAACAATTTGGAAAATGATAGGGGCCCCTAAGTTACATTCTACGAAAGATTTAGAAGCCTATACAGGCATTCCAATTAGAACACTCGGTAAGGCCAAAGTAGAAGTTAAGGCTTTCAACAAGACTCGTAATTTGAAATTGGTCGTGGTGGATTCAAACGATTCTCCTTTATTCGGATTGGACTGGGCAATCAGTTTTGAGATTCCGATGCCAGAGGGGGCTAGAGTGTGTACAATCAGAAGAAATGACAAAGAGATTGCAGAAGAAAAACTGAAATTTATCAAACACAAATACAACTCTGTGTTTCAGGAAGGTACCGGGAAAATTCGGGGTCACACAGTGAAGATTAATTAAACCCACCAAGGACGAGTGTGACGTATACGTCACAGCGAGCATGTTTCAACAAAACCCAATTCCTGTCCGTGCAGGACGAAGTTTCTGCCCATGCCTACGCTCTCCCATAGCAGGGGAGTCTGCTTTGCCAGTTCATCGTGTGTCCTTGCCCGGGAAAGGTGATTAGTAGTTTTTCGGCTTTTTGAAAATCCTGCATTTTTTCGATGGATCCATATCATTGGTAAGTGGGGTTTATTACTTTATTTCTTCATAAATCGTTTTATCCTTTCAATATTATTCTCTCAGATAGTTCTGAAGGGGATGTAGATGATTTAATTGAATTAAAACTTATTTAGAGTAGCTGTGAGTGAGTGGAAAGGACGGTGTGACGAATACGTCACACTCGTCCTTCCCCAAATAATTTTTCTTGCCTTCCCACAGTTTTCATATTTTTCTTATTTTGTTTGAGTATTATGTCGTAATTTTAAATTTTCATTAGTTTTCTTCTTTTTCCAGGGATCAAGTACGCTTGACAATAAGGCTGTCGATGTATTTTTTGAAGCCTTAACTCCAAAATCCCTTCTCAGAATGACGGACAAAGATGTAGAAACTCCCGCTTCCATAATCGTAAATTTTGACTCCGATAATGAAGACGTAGAACTTAGCGATTCCCAGTCCAACCCTAGTAGCACAATTCATTCTAACGCCATAGGTCATGCAGTGGTAGCAATGAGGAACTTGCATACTTTTTTTTTACTGCAGAAATTGAAAGTAGATGGATTGTTAAGGTAAATAGTGAAAGAATGTGTAGTGACATTGAGTTTACAGTAGTTTATTAAATCACCTTTGTAACGTAGCTTAGCAACAACTGTAAACAGAGGACGAATTTTCATGAATGTTTTGGATGGTTGAAATATAGTGTTTTTCAGTGAAGTTGAATAACTTTATATTTGGCGCTGCGGACAGGATCAAAAGTCATGCCACGTAGGAAGAAAGCTCTTTTACAGGGAGAAGAAAGTGACGAAGAGTACAATGAAGCGGAGTCGGCTTCAAGTATTGAGAAGAGGGACAGTGTGTTTTTCGAAAAGCTCGTTCAGATTTTTAGGTTTGGAACGTTTGAAGAAGAGGAAGAGGATTGGATGTACTACATCAGTCGGTTTGAGGTAGAGGTAAAACGTTATAGTATGGGTCGCCTATTGCCTTATGAAGTGAAGAGCATTCTACTTTTGTCTTCAGTTGGAGCTAATCATTTTGCCAGGGTATGCGTCTCCTCACAACGAGCTAAAGTCAAGAAAGGAATAAAGCGGGACTTTCAGAAAACTAGAAACTTACAAGTTGGGCAACAGCGTAGGGGAAGTGATTTTTCTAGCGACTCAGACAATGAAGGAAGTGACAGAACTGTAAATATTATAAATGGAGTTGGAAACCGAATCATGCTTCCAGTGCAGATTAATGGACATGAGGTTGAAATGTTGTACGACTCTGGAGCAGCCCAGACTGTGGTGGGTAAAACAATTTGGAAAATGATAGGGGCCCCTAAGTTACATTCTACGAAAGATTTAGAAGCCTATACAGGCATTCCAATTAGAACACTCGGTAAGGCCAAAGTAGAAGTTAAGGCTTTCAACAAGACTCGTAATTTGAAATTGGTCGTGGTGGATTCAAACGATTCTCCTTTATTCGGATTGGACTGGGCAATCAGTTTTGAGATTCCGATGCCAGAGGGGGCTAGAGTGTGTACAATCAGAAGAAATGACAAAGAGATTGCAGAAGAAAAACTGAAATTTATCAAACACAAATACAACTCTGTGTTTCAGGAAGGTACCGGGAAAATTCGGGGCCACACAGTGAAGATTAATTAAACCCACCAAGGACGAGTGTGACGTATACGTCACAGCGAGCATGTTTCAACAAAACCCAATTCCTGTCCGTGCAGGACGAAGTTTCTGCCCGTGCCTACGCTCTCCCATAGCAGGGGAGTCTGCTTTGCCAGTTCATCGTGTGTCCTTGCCCGGGAAAGGTGATTAGTAGTTTTTCGGCTTTTTGAAAATCCTGCATTTTTTCGATGGATCCATATCATTGGTAAGTGGGGTTTATTACTTTATTTCTTCATAAATCGTTTTATCCTTTCAATATTATTCTCTCAGATAGTTCTGAAGGGGATGTAGATGATTTAATTGAATTAAAAATTATTTAGAGTAGCTGTGAGTGAGTGGAAAGGACGGTGTGACGAATACGTCACACTCGTCCTTCCCCAAATAATTTTTCTTGCCTTCCCACAGTTTTCATATTTTTCTTATTTTGTTTGAGTATTATGTCGTAATTTTAAATTTTCATTAGTTTTCTTCTTTTTCCAGGGATCAAGTACGCTTGACAATAAGGCTGTCGATGTATTTTTTGAAGCCTTAACCCCAAAATCCCTTATCCGAATGACGGACAAAGATGTAGAAACTCCCGCTTCCATAATTGTAAACTTTGATTCCGATAATGAAGACGTAGAACTTAGCGATTCCCAGTCCAACCCTAGTAGCACAATTCATTCTAACGCCATAGGTCATGCAGTGGTAGCAATGAGGAACTTGCATACTTTTTTTTTACTGCAGAAATTGAAAGTAGATGGATTGTTAAGGTAAATAGTGAAAGAATGTGTAGTGACATTGAGTTTACAGTAGTTTATTAAATCACCTTTGTAACGTAGCTTAGCAACAACTGTAAACAGAGGACGAATTTTCATGAATGTTTTGGATGGTTGAGATATAGTGTTTTTCAGTGAAGTTGAATAACTTTATATTTGGCGCTGCGGACAGGATCAAAAGTCATGCCACGTAGGAAGAAAGCTCTTTTACAGGGAGAAGAAAGTGACGAAGAGTACAATGAAGCGGAGTCGGCTTCAAGTATTGAGAAGAGGGACAGTGTGTTTTTCGAAAAGCTCGTTCAGATTTTTAGGTTTGGAACGTTTGAAGAAGAGGAAGAGGATTGGATGTACTACATCAGTCGGTTTGAGGTAGAGGTAAAACGTTATAGTATGGGTCGCCTATTGCCTTATGAAGTGAAGAGCATTCTACTTTTGTCTTCAGTTGGAGCTAATCATTTTGCCAGGGTATGCGTCTCCTCACAACGAGCTAAAGTCAAGAAAGGAATAAAGCGGGACTTTCAGAAAACTAGAAACTTACAAGTTGGGCAACAGCGTTGGGGAAGTGATTTTTCTAGCGAATCAGAAAATGAAGGAAGTGACAGAACTGTAAACATTATAAATGGAGTTGGAAACCGAATCATGCTTCCAGTGCAGATTAATGGACATGAGGTTGAAATGTTGTACGACTCTGGAGCAGCCCAGACTGTGGTGGGTAAAACAATTTGGAAAATGATAGGGGCCCCTAAGTTACATTCTACGAAAGATTTAGAAGCCTATACAGGCATTCCAATTAGAACACTCGGTAAGGCCAAAGTAGAAGTTAAGGCTTTCAACAAGACTCGTAATTTGAAATTGGTCGTGGTGGATTCAAACGATTCTCCTTTATTCGGATTGGACTGGGCAATCAGTTTTGAGATTCCGATGCCAGAGGGGGCTAGAGTGTGTACAATCAGAAGAAATGACAAAGAGATTGCAGAAGAAAAACTGAAATTTATCAAACACAAATACAACTCTGTGTTTCAGGAAGGTACCGGGAAAATTCGGGGTCACACAGTGAAGATTAATTAAACCCACCAAGGACGAGTGTGACGTATACGTCACAGCGAGCATGTTTCAACAAAACCCAATTCCTGTCCGTGCAGGACGAAGTTTCTGCCCATGCCTACGCTCTCCCATAGCAGGGGAGTCTGCTTTGCCAGTTCATCGTGTGTCCTTGCCCGGGAAAGGTGATTAGTAGTTTTTCGGCTTTTTGAAAATCCTGCATTTTTTCGATGGATCCATATCATTGGTAAGTGGGGTTTATTACTTTATTTCTTCATAAATCGTTTTATCCTTTCAATATTATTCTCTCAGATAGTTCTGAAGGGGATGTAGATGATTTAATTGAATTAAAACTTATTTAGAGTAGCTGTGAGTGAGTGGAAAGGACGGTGTGACGAATACGTCACACTCGTCCTTCCCCAAATAATTTTTCTTGCCTTCCCACAGTTTTCATATTTTTCTTATTTTGTTTGAGTATTATGTCGTAATTTTAAATTTTCATTAGTTTTCTTCTTTTTCCAGGGATCAAGTACGCTTGACAATAAGGCTGTCGATGTATTTTTTGAAGCCTTAACTCCAAAATCCCTTCTCAGAATGACGGACAAAGATGTAGAAACTCCCGCTTCCATAATCGTAAATTTTGACTCCGATAATGAAGACGTAGAACTTAGCGATTCCCAGTCCAACCCTAGTAGCACAATTCATTCTAACGCCATAGGTCATGCAGTGGTAGCAATGAGGAACTTGCATACTTTTTTTTTACTGCAGAAATTGAAAGTAGATGGATTGTTAAGGTAAATAGTGAAAGAATGTGTAGTGACATTGAGTTTACAGTAGTTTATTAAATCACCTTTGTAACGTAGCTTAGCAACAACTGTAAACAGAGGACGAACTTTCATGAATGTTTTGGATGGTTGAGATATAGTGTTTTTCAGTGAAGTTGAATAACTTTATATTTGGCGCTGCGGACAGGATCAAAAGTCATGCCACGTAGGAAGAAAGCTCTTTTACAGGGAGAAGAAAGTGACGAAGAGTACAATGAAGCGGAGTCGGCTTCAAGTATTGAGAAGAGGGACAGTGTGTTTTTCGAAAAGCTCGTTCAGATTTTTAGGTTTGGAACGTTTGAAGAAGAGGAAGAGGATTGGATGTACTACATCAGTCGGTTTGAGGTAGAGGTAAAACGTTATAGTATGGGTCGCCTATTGCCTTATGAAGTGAAGAGCATTCTACTTTTGTCTTCAGTTGGAGCTAATCATTTTGCCAGGGTATGCGTCTCCTCACAACGAGCTAAAGTCAAGAAAGGAATAAAGCGGGACTTTCAGAAAACTAGAAACTTACAAGTTGGGCAACAGCGTTGGGGAAGTGATTTTCCTAGCGAATCATAAAATGAAGGAAGTGACAGAACTGTAAACATTATAAATGGAGTTGGAAACCGAATCATGCTTCCAGTGCAGATTAATGGACATGAGGTTGAAATGTTGTACGACTCTGGAGCAGCCCAGACTGTGGTGGGTAAAACAATTTGGAAAATGATAGGGGCCCCTAAGTTACATTCTACAAAAGATTTAGAAGCCTATACAGGCATTCCAATTAGAACACTCGGTAAGGCCAAAGTAGAAGTTAAGGCTTTCAACAAGACTCGTAATTTGAAATTGGTCGTGGTGGATTCAAACGATTCTCCTTTATTCGGATTGGACTGGGCAATCAGTTTTGAGATTCCGATGCCAGAGGGGGCTAGAGTGTGTACAATCAGAAGAAATGACAAAGAGATTGCAGAAGAAAAACTGAAATTTATCAAACACAAATACAACTCTGTGTTTCAGGAAGGTACCGGGAAAATTTGGAGTCACACAGTGAAGATTAATTAAACCCACCAAGGACGAGTGTGACGTATACGTCACAGCGAGCATGTTTCAACAAAACCCAATTCCTGTCCGTGCAGGACGAAGTTTCTGCCCGTGCCTACGCTCTCCCATAGCAGGGGAGTCTGCTTTGCCAGTTCATCGTGTGTCCTTGCCCGGGAAAGGTGATTAGTAGTTTTTCGGCTTTTTGAAAATCCTGCATTTTTTCGATGGATCCATATCATTGGTAAGTGGGGTTTATTACTTTATTTCTTCATAAATCGTTTTATCCTTTCAATATTATTCTCTCAGATAGTTCTGAAGGGGATGTAGATGATTTAATTGAATTAAAAATTATTTAGAGTAGCTGTGAGTGAGTGGAAAGGACGGTGTGACGAATATGTCACACTCGTCCTTCCCCAAATAATTTTTCTTGCCTTCCCACAGTTTTCATATTTTTCTTATTTTGTTTGAGTATTATGTCGTAATTAATTTTCATTAGTTTTCTTCTTTTTCCAGGGATCAAGTACGCTTGACAATAAGGCTGTCGATGTATTTTTTGAAGCCTTAACTCCAAAATCCCTTCTCAGAATGACGGACAAAGATGTAGAAACTCCCGCTTCCATAATCGTAAATTTTGACTCCGATAATGAAGACGTAGAACTTAGCGATTCCCAGTCCAACCCTAGTAGCACAATTCATTCTAACGCCATAGGTCATGCAGTGGTAGCAATGAGGAACTTGTATACTTTTTTTTTACTGCAGAAATTGAAAGTAGATGGATTGTTAAGGTAAATAGTGAAAGAATGTGTAGTGACATTGAGTTTACAGTAGTTTATTAAATCACCTTTGTAACGTAGCTTAGCAACAACTGTAAACAGAGGACGAACTTTCATGAATGTTTTGGATGGTTGAGATATAGTGTTTTTCAGTGAAGTTGAATAACTTTATATTTGGCGCTGCGGACAGGATCAAAAGTCATGCCACGTAGGAAGAAAGTTCTTTTACAGGGAGAAGAAAGTGACGAAGAGTACAATGAAGCGGAGTCGGCTTCAAGTATTGAGAAGAGGGACAGTGTGTTTTTCGAAAAGCTCGTTCAGATTTTTAGGTTTGGAACGTTTGAAGAAGAGGAAGAGGATTGGATGTACTACATCAGTCGGTTTGAGGTAGAGGTAAAACGTTATAGTATGGGTCGCCTATTGCCTTATGAAGTGAAGAGCATTCTACTTTTGTCTTCAGTTGGAGCTAATCATTTTGCCAGGGTATGCGTCTCCTCACAACGAGCTAAAGTCAAGAAAGGAATAAAGCGGGACTTTCAGAAAACTAGAAACTCACAAGTTGGGCAACAGCGTAGGGGAAGTGATTTTCCTAGCGACTCATACAATGAAGGAAGTGACAGAACTGTAAACATTATAAATGGAGTTGGAAACCGAATCATGCTTCCAGTGCAGATTAATGGACATGAGGTTGAAATGTTGTACGACTCTGGAGCAGCCCAGACTGTGGTGGGTAAAACAATTTGGAAAATGATAGGGGCCCCTAAGTTACATTCTACGAAAGATTTAGAAGCCTATACAGGCATTCCAATTAGAACACTCGGTAAGGCCAAAGTAGAAGTTAAGGCTTTCAACAAGACTCGTAATTTGAAATTGGTCGTGGTGGATTCAAACGATTCTCCTTTATTCGGATTGGACTGGGCAATCAGTTTTGAGATTCCGATGCCAGAGGGGGCTAGAGTGTGTACAATCAGAAGAAATGACAAAGAGATTGCAGAAGAAAAACTGAAATTTATCAAACACAAATACAACTCTGTGTTTCAGGAAGGTACCGGGAAAATTCGGGGCCACACAGTGAAGATTAATTAAACCCACCAAGGACGAGTGTGACGTATACGTCACAGCGAGCATGTTTCAACAAAACCCAATTCCTGTCCGTGCAGGACGAAGTTTCTGCCCGTGCCTACGCTCTCCCATAGCAGGGGAGTCTGCTTTGCCAGTTCATCGTGTGTCCTTGCCCGGGAAAGGTGATTAGTAGTTTTTCGGCTTTTTGAAAATCCTGCATTTTTTCGATGGATCCATATCATTGGTAAGTGGGGTTTATTACTTTATTTCTTCATAAATCGTTTTATCCTTTCAATATTATTCTCTCAGATAGTTCTGAAGGGGATGTAGATGATTTAATTGAATTAAAACTTATTTAGAGTAGCTGTGAGTGAGTGGAAAGGACGGTGTGACGAATACGTCACACTCGTCCTTCCCCAAATAATTTTTCTTGCCTTCCCACAGTTTTCATATTTTTCTTATTTTGTTTGAGTATTATGTCGTAATTTTAAATTTTCATTAGTTTTCTTCTTTTTCCAGGGATCAAGTACGCTTGACAATAAGGCTGTCGATGTATTTTTTGAAGCCTTAACTCCAAAATCCCTTCTCAGAATGACGGACAAAGATGTAGAAACTCCCGCTTCCATAATCGTAAATTTTGACTCCGATAATGAAGACGTAGAACTTAGCGATTCCCAGTCCAACCCTAGTAGCACAATATTCATTCTAACGCCATAGGTCATGCAGTGGTAGCAATGAGGAACTTGCATACTTTTTTTTTACTGCAGAAATTGAAAGTAGATGGATTGTTAAGGTAAATAGTGAAAGAATGTGTAGTGACATTGAGTTTACAGTAGTTTATTAAATCACCTTTGTAACGTAGCTTAGCAACAACTGTAAACAGAGGACGAACTTTCATTAATGTTTTTGATGGTTGAAATATAGTGTTTTTCAGTGAAGTTGAATAACTTTATATTTGGCGCTGCGGACAGGATCAAAAGTCATGCCACGTAGGAAGAAAGCTCTTTTACAGGGAGAAGAAAGTGACGAAGAGTACAATGAAGCGGAGTCGGCTTCAAGTATTGAGAAGAGGGACAGTGTGTTTTTCGAAAAGCTCGTTCAGATTTTTAGGTTTGGAACGTTTGAAGAAGAGGAAGAGGATTGGATGTACTACATCAGTCGGTTTGAGGTAGAGGTAAAACGTTATAGTATGGGTCGCCTATTGCCTTATGAAGTGAAGAGCATTCTACTTTTGTCTTCAGTTGGAGCTAATCATTTTGCCAGGGTATGCGTCTCCTCACAACGAGCTAAAGTCAAGAAAGGAATAAAGCGGGACTTTCAGAAAACTAGAAACTTACAAGTTGGGCAACAGCGTTGGGGAAGTGATTTTTCTAGCGAATCAGAAAATGAAGGAAGTGACAGAACTGTAAACATTATAAATGGAGTTGGAAACCGAATCATGCTTCCAGTGCAGATTAATGGACATGAGGTTGAAATGTTGTACGACTCTGGAGCAGCCCAGACTGTGGTGGGTAAAACAATTTGGAAAATGATAGGGGCCCCTAAGTTACATTCTACGAAAGATTTAGAAGCCTATACAGGCATTCCAATTAGAACACTCGGTAAGGCCAAAGTAGAAGTTAAGGCTTTCAACAAGACTCGTAATTTGAAATTGGTCGTGGTGGATTCAAACGATTCTCCTTTATTCGGATTGGACTGGGCAATCAGTTTTGAGATTCCGATGCCAGAGGGGGCTAGAGTGTGTACAATCAGAAGAAATGACAAAGAGATTGCAGAAGAAAAACTGAAATTTATCAAACACAAATACAATTCTGTGTTTCAGGAAGGTACCGGGAAAATTCGGGGTCACACAGTGAAGATTAATTAAACCCACCAAGGACGAGTGTGACGTATACGTCACAGCGAGCATGTTTCAACAAAACCCAATTCCTGTCCGTGCAGGACGAAGTTTCTGCCCGTGCCTACGCTCTCCCATAGCAGGGGAGTCTGCTTTGCCAGTTCATCGTGTGTCCTTGCCCGGGAAAGGTGATTAGTAGTTTTTCGGCTTTTTGAAAATCCTGCATTTTTTCGATGGATCCATATCATTGGTAAGTGGGGTTTATTACTTTATTTCTTCATAAATCGTTTTATCCTTTCAATATTATTCTCTCAGATAGTTCTGAAGGGGATGTAGATGATTTAATTGAATTAAAAATTATTTAGAGTAGCTGTGAGTGAGTGGAAAGGACGGTGTGACGAATACGTCACACTCGTCCTTCCCCAAATAATTTTTCTTGCCTTCCCACAGTTTTCATATTTTTCTTATTTTGTTTGAGTATTATGTCGTAATTTTAAATTTTCATTAGTTTTCTTCTTTTTCCAGGGATCAAGTACGCTTGACAATAAGGCTGTCGATGTATTTTTTGAAGCCTTAACCCCAAAATCCCTTATCCGAATGACGGACAAAGATGTAGAAACTCCCGCTTCCATAATTGTAAACTTTGATTCCGATAATGAAGACGTAGAACTTAGCGATTCCCAGTCCAACCCTAGTAGCACAATTCATTCTAACGCCATAGGTCATGCAGTGGTAGCAATGAGGAACTTGTATACTTTTTTTTTACTGCAGAAATTGAAAGTAGATGGATTGTTAAGGTAAATAGTGAAAGAATGTGTAGTGACATTGAGTTTACAGTAGTTTATTAAATCACCTTTGTAACGTAGCTTAGCAACAACTGTAAACAGAGGACGAACTTTCATGAATGTTTTGGATGGTTGAAATATAGTGCTTTTCAGTAAAGTTGTATAACTTTATATTTGGCGCTGCGGACAGGATCAAAAGTCATGCCACGTAGGAAGAAAGCTCTTTTACAGGGAGAAGAAAGTGACGAAGAGTACAATGAAGCGGAGTCGGCTTCAAGTATTGAGAAGAGGGACAGTGTGTTTTTCGAAAAGCTCGTTCAGATTTTTAGGTTTGGAACGTTTGAAGAAGAGGAAGAGGATTGGATGTACTACATCAGTCGGTTTGAGGTAGAGGTAAAACGTTATAGTATGGGTCGCCTATTGCCTTATGAAGTGAAGAGCATTCTACTTTTGTCTTCAGTTGGAGCTAATCATTTTGCCAGGGTATGCGTCTCCTCACAACGAGCTAAAGTCAAGAAAGGAATAAAGCGGGACTTTCAGAAAACTAGAAACTTACAAGTTGGGCAACAGCGTTGGGGAAGTGATTTTTCTAGCGAATCAGAAAATGAAGGAAGTGACAGAACTGTAAACATTATAAATGGAGTTGGAAACCGAATCATGCTTCCAGTGCAGATTAATGGACATGAGGTTGAAATGTTGTACGACTCTGGAGCAGCCCAGACTGTGGTGGGTAAAACAATTTGGAAAATGATAGGGGCCCCTAAGTTACATTCTACGAAAGATTTAGAAGCCTATACAGGCATTCCAATTAGAACACTCGGTAAGGCCAAAGTAGAAGTTAAGGCTTTCAACAAGACTCGTAATTTGAAATTGGTCGTGGTGGATTCAAACGATTCTCCTTTATTCGGATTGGACTGGGCAATCAGTTTTGAGATTCCGATGCCAGAGGGGGCTAGAGTGTGTACAATCAGAAGAAATGACAAAGAGATTGCAGAAGAAAAACTGAAATTTATCAAACACAAATACAACTCTGTGTTTCAGGAAGGTACCGGGAAAATTCGGGGTCACACAGTGAAGATTAATTAAACCCACCAAGGACGAGTGTGACGTATACGTCACAGCGAGCATGTTTCAACAAAACCCAATTCCTGTCCGTGCAGGACGAAGTTTCTGCCCGTGCCTACGCTCTCCCATAGCAGGGGAGTCTGCTTTGCCAGTTCATCGTGTGTCCTTGCCCGGGAAAGGTGATTAGTAGTTTTTCGGCTTTTTGAAAATCCTGCATTTTTTCGATGGATCCATATCATTGGTAAGTGGGGTTTATTACTTTATTTCTTCATAAATCGTTTTATCCTTTCAATATTATTCTCTCAGATAGTTCTGAAGGGGATGTAGATGATTTAATTGAATTAAAAATTATTTAGAGTAGCTGTGAGTGAGTGGAAAGGACGGTGTGACGAATACGTCACACTCGTCCTTCCCCAAATAATTTTTCTTGCCTTCCCACAGTTTTCATATTTTTCTTATTTTGTTTGAGTATTATGTCGTAATTTTAAATTTTCATTAGTTTTCTTCTTTTTCCAGGGATCAAGTACGCTTGACAATAAGGCTGTCGATGTATTTTTTGAAGCCTTAACCCCAAAATCCCTTATCCGAATGACGGACAAAGATGTAGAAACTCCCGCTTCCATAATTGTAAACTTTGATTCCGATAACGAAGACGTTGAATTTAGCGATTTCCAATCCAACCCTAGTAGCACAATATTCATTCTAACGCCATAGGTCATGCAGTGGTAGCAATGAGGAACTTGCACACTTTTTTTTTACTGCAGAAATTGAAAGTAGATGGATTGTTAAGGTAAATAGTGAAAGAATGTGTAGTGACATTGAGTTTACAGTAGTTTATTAAATCACCTTTGTAACGTAGCTTAGCAACAACTGTAAACAGAGGACGAACTTTCATGAATGTTTTGGATGGTTGAGATATAGTGTTTTTCAGTGAAGTTGAATAACTTTATATTTGGCGCTGCGGACAGGATCAAAAGTCATGCCACGTAGGAAGAAAGCTCTTTTACAGGGAGAAGAAAGTGACGAAGAGTACAATGAAGCGGAGTCGGCTTCAAGTATTGAGAAGAGGGACAGTGTGTTTTTCGAAAAGCTCGTTCAGATTTTTAGGTTTGGAACGTTTGAAGAAGAGGAAGAGGATTGGATGTACTACATCAGTCGGTTTGAGGTAGAGGTAAAACGTTATAGTATGGGTCGCCTATTGCCTTATGAAGTGAAGAGCATTCTACTTTTGTCTTCAGTTGGAGCTAATCATTTTGCCAGGGTATGCGTCTCCTCACAACGAGCTAAAGTCAAGAAAGGAATAAAGCGGGACTTTCAGAAAACTAGAAACTCACAAGTTGGGCAACAGCGTTGGGGAAGTGATTTTTCTAGCGAATCATAAAATGAAGGAAGTGACAGAACTGTAAACATTATAAATGGAGTTGGAAACCGAATCATGCTTCCAGTGCAGATTAATGGACATGAGGTTGAAATGTTGTACGACTCTGGAGCAGCCCAGACTGTGGTGGGTAAAACAATTTGGAAAATGATAGGGGCCCCTAAGTTACATTCTACGAAAGATTTAGAAGCCTATACAGGCATTCCAATTAGAACACTCGGTAAGGCCAAAGTAGAAGTTAAGGCTTTCAACAAGACTCGTAATTTGAAATTGGTCGTGGTGGATTCAAACGATTCTCCTTTATTCGGATTGGACTGGGCAATCAGTTTTGAGATTCCGATGCCAGAGGGGGCTAGAGTGTGTACAATCAGAAGAAATGACAAAGAGATTGCAGAAGAAAAACTGAAATTTATCAAACACAAATACAACTCTGTGTTTCAGGAAGGTACCGGGAAAATTCGGGGTCACACAGTGAAGATTAATTAAACCCACCAAGGACGAGTGTGACGTATACGTCACAGCGAGCATGTTTCAACAAAACCCAATTCCTGTCCGTGCAGGACGAAGTTTCTGCCCGTGCCTACGCTCTCCCATAGCAGGGGAGTCTGCTTTGCCAGTTCATCGTGTGTCCTTGCCCGGGAAAGGTGATTAGTAGTTTTTCGGCTTTTTGAAAATCCTGCATTTTTTCGATGGATCCATATCATTGGTAAGTGGGGTTTATTACTTTATTTCTTCATAAATCGTTTTATCCTTTCAATATTATTCTCTCAGATAGTTCTGAAGGGGATGTAGATGATTTAATTGAATTAAAACTTATTTAGAGTAGCTGTGAGTGAGTGGAAAGGACGGTGTGACGAATACGTCACACTCGTCCTTCCCCAAATAATTTTTCTTGCCTTCCCACAGTTTTCATATTTTTCTTATTTTGTTTGAGTATTATGTCGTAATTAATTTTCATTAGTTTTCTTCTTTTTCCAGGGATCAAGTACGCTTGACAATAAGGCCGTCGATGTATTTTTTGAAGCCTTAACTCCAAAATCCCTTCTCAGAATGACGGACAAAGATGTAGAAACTCCCGCTTCCATAATCGTAAATTTTGACTCCGATAATGAAGACGTAGAACTTAGCGATTCCCAGTCCAACCCTAGTAGCACAATTCATTCTAACGCCATAGGTCATGCAGTGGTAGCAATGAGGAACTTGTATACTTTTTTTTTACTGCAGAAATTGAAAGTAGATGGATTGTTAAGGTAAATAGTGAAAGAATGTGTAGTGACATTGAGTTTACAGTAGTTTATTAAATCACCTTTGTAACGTAGCTTAGCAACAACTGTAAACAGAGGACGAACTTTCATGAATGTTTTGGATGGTTGAGATATAGTGTTTTTCAGTGAAGTTGAATAACTTTATATTTGGCGCTGCGGACAGGATCAAAAGTCATGCCACGTAGGAAGAAAGCTCTTTTACAGGGAGAAGAAAGTGACGAAGAGTACAATGAAGCGGAGTCGGCTTCAAGTATTGAGAAGAGGGACAGTGTGTTTTTCGAAAAGCTCGTTCAGATTTTTAGGTTTGGAACGTTTGAAGAAGAGGAAGAGGATTGGATGTACTACATCAGTCGGTTTGAGGTAGAGGTAAAACGTTATAGTATGGGTCGCCTATTGCCTTATGAAGTGAAGAGCATTCTACTTTTGTCTTCAGTTGGAGCTAATCATTTTGCCAGGGTATGCGTCTCCTCACAACGAGCTAAAGTCAAGAAAGGAATAAAGCGGGACTTTCAGAAAACTAGAAACTTACAAGTTGGGCAACAGCGTTGGGGAAGTGATTTTTCTAGCGAATCAGAAAATGAAGGAAGTGACAGAACTGTAAACATTATAAATGGAGTTGGAAACCGAATCATGCTTCCAGTGCAGATTAATGGACATGAGGTTGAAATGTTGTACGACTCTGGAGCAGCCCAGACTGTGGTGGGTAAAACAATTTGGAAAATGATAGGGGCCCCTAAGTTACATTCTACGAAAGATTTAGAAGCCTATACAGGCATTCCAATTAGAACACTCGGTAAGGCCAAAGTAGAAGTTAAGGCTTTCAACAAGACTCGTAATTTGAAATTGGTCGTGGTGGATTCAAACGATTCTCCTTTATTCGGATTGGACTGGGCAATCAGTTTTGAGATTCCGATGCCAGAGGGGGCTAGAGTGTGTACAATCAGAAGAAATGACAATGAGATTGCAGAAGAAAAACTGAAATTTATCAAACACAAATACAACTCTGTGTTTCAGGAAGGTACCGGGAAAATTCGGGGCCACACAGTGAAGATTAATTAAACCCACCAAGGACGAGTGTGACGTATACGTCACAGCGAGCATGTTTCAACAAAACCCAATTCCTGTCCGTGCAGGACGAAGTTTCTGCCCGTGCCTACGCTCTCCCATAGCAGGGGAGTCTGCTTTGCCAGTTCATCGTGTGTCCTTGCCCGGGAAAGGTGATTAGTAGTTTTTCGGCTTTTTGAAAATCCTGCATTTTTTCGATGGATCCATATCATTGGTAAGTGGGGTTTATTACTTTATTTCTTCATAAATCGTTTTATCCTTTCAATATTATTCTCTCAGATAGTTCTGAAGGGGATGTAGATGATTTAATTGAATTAAAACTTATTTAGAGTAGCTGTGAGTGAGTGGAAAGGACGGTGTGACGAATACGTCACACTCGTCCTTCCCCAAATAATTTTTCTTGCCTTCCCACAGTTTTCATATTTTTCTTATTTTGTTTGAGTATTATGTCGTAATTTTAAATTTTCATTAGTTTTCTTCTTTTTCCAGGGATCAAGTACGCTTGACAATAAGGCTGTCGATGTATTTTTTGAAGCCTTAACTCCAAAATCCCTTCTCAGAATGACGGACAAAGATGTAGAAACTCCCGCTTCCATAATCGTAAATTTTGACTCCGATAATGAAGACGTAGAACTTAGCGATTCCCAGTCCAACCCTAGTAGCACAATTCATTCTAACGCCATAGGTCATGCAGTGGTAGCAATGAGGAACTTGCATACTTTTTTTTTACTGCAGAAATTGAAAGTAGATGGATTGTTAAGGTAAATAGTGAAAGAATGTGTAGTGACATTGAGTTTACAGTAGTTTATTAAATCACCTTTGTAACGTAGCTTAGCAACAACTGTAAACAGAGGACAAACTTTCATGAATGTTTTGGATGGTTGAGATATAGTGTTTTTCAGTGAAGTTGAATAACTTTATATTTGGCGCTGCGGACAGGATCAAAAGTCATGCCACGTAGGAAGAAAGCTCTTTTACAGGGAGAAGAAAGTGACGAAGAGTACAATGAAGTGGAGTCGGCTTCAAGTATTGAGAAGAGGGACAGTGTGTTTTTCGAAAAGCTCGTTCAGATTTTTAGGTTTGGAACGTTTGAAGAAGAGGAAGAGGATTGGATGTACTACATCAGTCGGTTTGAGGTAGAGGTAAAACGTTATAGTATGGGTCGCCTATTGCCTTATGAAGTGAAGAGCATTCTACTTTTGTCTTCAGTTGGAGCTAATCATTTTGCCAGGGTATGCGTCTCCTCACAACGAGCTAAAGTCAAGAAAGGAATAAAGCGGGACTCTCAGAAAACTAGAAACTTACAAGTTGGGCAACAGCGTAGGGGAAGTGATTTTTCTAGCGAACCATACAATGAAGGAAGTGACAGAACTGTAAACATTATAAATTGAGTTGGGAACCGAATCATGCTTCCAGTGCAGATTAATGGACATGAGGTTGAAATGTTGTACGACTCTGGAGCAGCCCAGACTGTGGTGGGTAAAACAATTTGGAAAATGATAGGGGAAAGTTACATTCGACGAAAGATTTAGTAGCCTATACAGGCATTCCAATTAGAACACTCGGTAAGGCCAAAGTAGAAGTTAAGGCATTCAACAAGACTCGTAATTTGGAATTGGTCGTGGTGGATTCAAACGATTCTCCTTTATTTGGATTGGACTGGGCAATCAGTTTTGAGATTCCGATGCCAGAGGGGGCTAGAGTGTGTACAATCAGAAGAAATGACAAAGAGATTGCAGAAGAAAAACTGAAATTTATCAAACACAAATACAACTCTGTGTTTCAGGAAGGTACCGGGAAAATTCGGGGTCACACAGTGAAGATTAATTAAACCCACCAAGGACGAGTGTGACGTATACGTCACAGCGAGCATGTTTCAACAAAACCCAATTCCTGTCCGTGCAGGACGAAGTTTCTGCCCGTGCCTACGCTCTCCCATAGCAGGGGAGTCTGCTTTGCCAGTTCATCGTGTGTCCTTGCCCGGGAAAGGTGATTAGTAGTTTTTCGGCTTTTTGAAAATCCTGCATTTTTTCGATGGATCCATATCATTGGTAAGTGGGGTTTATTACTTTATTTCTTCATAAATCGTTTTATCCTTTCAATATTATTCTCTCAGATAGTTCTGAAGGGGATGTAGATGATTTAATTGAATTAAAAATTATTTAGAGTAGCTGTGAGTGAGTGGAAAGGACGGTGTGACGAATACGTCACACTCGTCCTTCCCCAAATAATTTTTCTTGCCTTCCCACAGTTTTCATATTTTTCTTATTTTGTTTGAGTATTATGTCGTAATTTTAAATTTTCATTAGTTTTCTTCTTTTTCCAGGGATCAAGTACGCTTGACAATAAGGCTGTCGATGTATTTTTTGAAGCCTTGACTCCAAAATCCCTTCTCAGAATGACGGACAAAGATGTAGAAACTCCCGCTTCCATAATCGTAAATTTTGACTCCGATAATGAAGACGTAGAACTTAGCGATTCCCAGTCCAACCCTAGTAGCACAATTCATTCTAACGCCATAGGTCATGCAGTGGTAGCAATGAGGAACTTGTATACTTTTTTTTTACTGCAGAAATTGAAAGTAGATGGATTGTTAAGGTAAATAGTGAAAGAATGTGTAGTGACATTGAGTTTACAGTAGTTTATTAAATCACCTTTGTAACGTAGCTTAGCAACAACTGTAAACAGAGGACGAATTTTCATGAATGTTTTGGATGGTTGAGATATAGTGTTTTTCAGTGAAGTTGAATAACTTTATATTTGGCGCTGCGGACAGGATCAAAAGTCATGCCACGTAGGAAGAAAGCTCTTTTACAGGGAGAAGAAAGTGACGAAGAGTACAATGAAGCGGAGTCGGCTTCAAGTATTGAGAAGAGGGACAGTGTGTTTTTCGAAAAGCTCGTTCAGATTTTTAGGTTTGGAACGTTTGAAGAAGAGGAAGAGGATTGGATGTACTACATCAGTCGGTTTGAGGTAGAGGTAAAACGTTATAGTATGGGTCGCCTATTGCCTTATGAAGTGAAGAGCATTCTACTTTTGTCTTCAGTTGGAGCTAATCATTTTGCCAGGGTATGCGTCTCCTCACAACGAGCTAAAGTCAAGAAAGGAATAAAGCGGGACTTTCAGAAAACTAGAAACTTACAAGTTGGGCAACAGCGTTGGGGAAGTGATTTTTCTAGCGAATCAGAAAATGAAGGAAGTGACAGAACTGTAAACATTATAAATGGAGTTGGAAACCGAATCATGCTTCCAGTGCAGATTAATGGACATGAGGTTGAAATGTTGTACGACTCTGGAGCAGCCCAGACTGTGGTGGGTAAAACAATTTGGAAAATGATAGGGGCCCCTAAGTTACATTCTACGAAAGATTTAGAAGCCTATACAGGCATTCCAATTAGAACACTCGGTAAGGCCAAAGTAGAAGTTAAGGCTTTCAACAAGACTCGTAATTTGAAATCGGTCGTGGTGGATTCAAACGATTCTCCTTTATTTGGATTGGACTGGGCAATCAGTTTCGAGATTCCGATGCCAGAGGGGGCTAGAGTGTGTACAATCAGAAGAAATGACAAAGAGATTGCAGAAGAAAAACTGAAATTTATCAAACACAAATACAACTCTGTTTCAGGAAGGTACCGGGAAAATTTGGAGTCACACAGTGAAGATTAATTAAACCCACCAAGGACGAGTGTGACGTATACGTCACAGCGAGCATGTTTCAACAAAACCCAATTCCTGTCCGTGCAGGACGAAGTTTCTGCCCGTGCCTACGCTCTCCCATAGCAGGGGAGTCTGCTTTGCCAGTTCATCGTGTGTCCTTGCCCGGGAAAGGTGATTAGTAGTTTTTCGGCTTTTTGAAAATCCTGCATTTTTTCGATGGATCCATATCATTGGTAAGTGGGGTTTATTACTTTATTTCTTCATAAATCGTTTTATCCTTTCAATATTATTCTCTCAGATAGTTCTGAAGGGGATGTAGATGATTTAATTGAATTAAAATTATTTAGAGTAGCTGTGAGTGAGTGGAAAGGACGGTGTGACGAATACGTCACACTCGTCCTTCCCCAAATAATTTTTCTTGCCTTCCCACAGTTTTCATATTTTTCTTATTTTGTTTGAGTATTATGTCGTAATTTTAAATTTTCATTAGTTTTCTTCTTTTTCCAGGGATCAAGTACGCTTGACAATAAGGCTGTCGATGTATTTTTTGAACCTTAACTCCAAAATCCCTTCTCAGAATGACGGACAAAGATGTAGAAACTCCCGCTTCCATAATCGTAAATTTTGACTCCGATAATGAAGACGTAGAACTTAGCGATTCCCAGTCCAACCCTAGTAGCACAATTCATTCTAACGCCATAGGTCATGCAGTGGTAGCAATGAGGAACTTGCATACTATTTTTTTACTGCAGAAATTGAAAGTAGATGGATTGTTAAGGTAAATAGTGAAAGAATGTGTAGTGACATTGAGTTTACAGTAGTTTATTAAATCACCTTTGTAACGTAGCTTAGCAACAACTGTAAACAGAGGACTAACTTTCATGAATGTTTTGGATGGTTGAGATATAGTGTTTTTCAGTGAAGTTGAATAACTTTATATTTGGCGCTGCGGACAGGATCAAAAGTCATGCCACGTAGGAAGAAAGCTCTTTTACAGGGAGAAGAAAGTGACGAAGAGTACAATGAAGCGGAGTCGGCTTCAAGTATTGAGAAGAGGGACAGAGTGTTTTTCGAAAAGCTCGTTCAGATTTTTAGGTTTGGAACGTTTGAAGAAGAGGAAGAGGATTGGATGTACTACATCAGTCGGTTTGAGGTAGAGGTAAAACGTTATAGTATGGGTCGCCTATTGCCTTATGAAGTGAAGAGCATTCTACTTTTGTCTTCAGTTGGAGCTAATCATTTTGCCAGGGTATGCGTCTCCTCACAACGAGCTAAAGTCAAGAAAGGAATAAAGCGGGACTTTCAGAAAACTAGAAACTTACAAGTTGGCCAACAGCGTTGGGGAAGTGATTTTTCTAGCGAATCAGAAAATGAAGGAAGTGACAGAACTGTAAACATTATAAATGGAGTTGGAAACCGAATCATGCTTCCAGTGCAGATTAATGGACATGAGGTTGAAATGTTGTACGACTCTGGAGCAGCCCAGACTGTGGTGGGTAAAACAATTTGGAAAATGATAGGGGCCCCTAAGTTACATTCTACGAAAGATTTAGAAGCCTATACAGGCATTCCAATTAGAACACTCGGTAAGGCCAAAGTAGAAGTTAAGGCTTTCAACAAGACTCGTAATTTGAAATTGGTCGTGGTGGATTCAAACGATTCTCCTTTATTCGGATTGGACTGGGCAATCAGTTTTGAGATTCCGATGCCAGAGGGGGCTAGAGTGTGTACAATCAGAAGAAATGACAAAGAGATTGCAGAAGAAAAACTGAAATTTATCAAACACAAATACAACTCTGTGTTTCAGGAAGGTACCGGGAAAATTCGGGGTCACACAGTGAAGATTAATTAAACCCACCAAGGACGAGTGTGACGTATACGTCACAGCGAGCATGTTTCAACAAAACCCAATTCCTGTCCGTGCAGGACGAAGTTTCTGCCCGTGCCTACGCTCTCTCATTGCAGGGGAGTCTGCTTTGCCAGTTCATCGTGTGTCCTTGCCCGGGAAAGGTGATTAGTAGTTTTTCGGCTTTTTGAAAATCCTGCATTTTTTCGATGGATCCATATCATTGGTAAGTGGGGTTTATTACTTTATTTCTTCATAAATCGTTTTATCCTTTCAATATTATTCTCTCAGATAGTTCTGAAGGGGATGTAGATGATTTAATTGAATTAAAACTTATTTAGAGTAGCTGTGAGTGAGTGGAAAGGACGGTGTGACGAATACGTCACACTCGTCCTTCCCCAAATAATTTTTCTTGCCTTCCCACAGTTTTCATATTTTTCTTATTTTGTTTGAGTATTATGTCGTAATTTTAAATTTTCATTAGTTTTCTTCTTTTTCCAGGGATCAAGTACGCTTGACAATAAGGCTGTCGATGTATTTTTTGAAGCCTTAACCCCAAAATCCCTTATCCGAATGACGGACAAAGATGTAGAAACTCCCGCTTCCATAATTGTAAACTTTGATTCCGATAACGAAGACGTAGAACTTAGCGATTCCCAGTCCAACCCTAGTAGCACAATTCATTCTAACGCCATAGGTCATGCAGTGGTAGCAATGAGGAACTTGCACACTTTTTTTTTACTGCAGAAATTGAAAGTAGATGGATTGTTAAGGTAAATAGTGAAAGAATGTGTAGTGACATTGAGTTTACAGTAGTTTATTAAATCACCTTTGTAACGTAGCTTAGCAACAACTGTAAACAGAGGACGAACTTTCATGAATGTTTTGGATGGTTGAGATATAGTGTTTTTCAGTGAAGTTGAATAACTTTATATTTGGCGCTGCGGACAGGATCAAAAGTCATGCCACGTAGGAAGAAAGCTCTTTTACAGGGAGAAGAAAGTGACGAAGAGTACAATGAAGCGGAGTCGGCTTCAAGTATTGAGAAGAGGGACAGTGTGTTTTTCGAAAAGCTCGTTCAGATTTTTAGGTTTGGAACGTTTGAAGAAGAGGAAGAGGATTGGATGTACTACATCAGTCGGTTTGAGGTAGAGGTAAAACGTTATAGTATGGGTCGCCTATTGCCTTATGAAGTGAAGAGCATTCTACTTTTGTCTTCAGTTGGAGCTAATCATTTTGCCAGGGTATGCGTCTCCTCACAACGAGCTAAAGTCAAGAAAGGAATAAAGCGGGACTTTCAGAAAACTAGAAACTTACAAGTTGGGCAACAGCGTTGGGGAAGTGATTTTTCTAGCGAATCAGAAAATGAAGGAAGTGACAGAACTGTAAACATTATAAATGGAGTTGGAAACCGAATCATGCTTCCAGTGCAGATTAATGGACATGAGGTTGAAATGTTGTACGACTCTGGAGCAGCCCAGACTGTGGTGGGTAAAACAATTTGGAAAATGATAGGGGCCCCTAAGTTACATTCTACGAAAGATTTAGAAGCCTATACAGGCATTCCAATTAGAACACTCGGTAAGGCCAAAGTAGAAGTTAAGGCTTTCAACAAGACTCGTAATTTGAAATTGGTCGTGGTGGATTCAAACGATTCTCCTTTATTCGGATTGGACTGGGCAATCAGTTTTGAGATTCCGATGCCAGAGGGGGCTAGAGTGTGTACAATCAGAAGAAATGACAAAGAGATTGCAGAAGAAAAACTGAAATTTATCAAACACAAATACAACTCTGTGTTTCAGGAAGGTACCGGGAAAATTCGGGGTCACACAGTGAAGATTAATTAAACCCACCAAGGACGAGTGTGACGTATACGTCACAGCGAGCATGTTTCAACAAAACCCAATTCCTGTCCGTGCAGGACGAAGTTTCTGCCCGTGCCTACGCTCTCCCATAGCAGGGGAGTCTGCTTTGCCAGTTCATCGTGTGTCCTTGCCCGGGAAAGGTGATTAGTAGTTTTTCGGCTTTTTGAAAATCCTGCATTTTTTCGATGGATCCATATCATTGGTAAGTAGGGTTTATTACTTTATTTCTTCATAAATCGTTTTATCCTTTCAATATTATTCTCTCAGATAGTTCTGAAGGGGATGTAGATGATTTAATTGAATTAAAAATTATTTAGAGTAGCTGTGAGTGAGTGGAAAGGACGGTGTGACGAATACGTCACACTCGTCCTTCCCCAAATAATTTTTCTTGCCTTCCCACAGTTTTCATATTTTTCTTATTTTGTTTGAGTATTATGTCGTAATTTTAAATTTTCATTAGTTTTCTTCTTTTTCCAGGGATCAAGTACGCTTGACAATAAGGCTGTCGATGTATTTTTTGAAGCCTTAACTCCAAAATCCCTTCTCAGAATGACGGACAAAGATGTAGAAACTCCCGCTTCCATAATCGTAAATTTTGACTCCGATAATGAAGACGTAGAACTTAGCGATTCCCAGTCCAACCCTAGTAGCACAATTCATTCTAACGCCATAGGTCATGCAGTGGTAGCAATGAGGAACTTGCACACTTTTTTTTACTGCAGAAATTGAAAGTAGATGGATTGTTAAGGTAAATAGTGAAAGAATGTGTAGTGACATTGAGTTTACAGTAGTTTATTAAATCACCTTTGTAACGTAGCTTAGCAACAACTGTAAACAGAGGACGAACTTTCATGAATGTTTTGGATGGTTGAGATATAGTGTTTTTCAGTGAAGTTGAATAACTTTATATTTGGCGCTGCGGACAGGATCAAAAGTCATGCCACGTAGGAAGAAAGCTCTTTTACAGGGAGAAGAAAGTGACGAAGAGTACAATGAAGCGGAGTCGGCTTCAAGTATTGAGAAGAGGGACAGTGTGTTTTTCGAAAAGCTCGTTCAGATTTTTAGGTTTGGAACGTTTGAAGAAGAGGAAGAGGATTGGATGTACTACATTAGTCGGTTTGAGGTAGAGGTAAAACGTTATAGTATGGGTCGCTTATTGCCTTATGAAGTGAAGAGCATTCTACTTTTGTCTTCAGTTGGAGCTAATCATTTTGCCAGGGTATGCGTCTCCTCACAACGAGCTAAAGTCAAGAAAGGAATAAAGCGGGACTTTCAGAAAACTAGAAACTTACAAGTTGGGCAACAGCGTTGGGGAAGTGATTTTTCTAGCGAATCAGAAAATGAAGGAAGTGACAGAACTGTAAACATTATAAATGGAGTTGGAAACCGAATCATGCTTCCAGTGCAGATTAATGGACATGAGGTTGAAATGTTGTACGACTCTGGAGCAGCCCAGACTGTGGTGGGTAAAACAATTTGGAAAATGATAGGGGCCCCTAAGTTACATTCTACGAAAGATTTAGAAGCCTATACAGGCATTCCAATTAGAACACTCGGTAAGGCCAAAGTAGAAGTTAAGGCTTTCAACAAGACTCGTAATTTGAAATTGGTCGTGGTGGATTCAAACGATTCTCCTTTATTCGGATTGGACTGGGCAATCAGTTTTGAGATTCCGATGCCAGAGGGGGCTAGAGTGTGTACAATCAGAAGAAATGACAAAGAGATTGCAGAAGAAAAACTGAAATTTATCAAACACAAATGCAACTCTGTGTTTCAGGAAGGTACCGGGAAAATTCGGGGTCACACAGTGAAGATTAAAAGACGGGTTCAGTTCCAAAGGTATTTCGGCCTCGACCGGTCCCTTTCATGCTGAAGCAAGTGGAAGAGGAGTTAGAGCGGTTGGAAAAACAGGGTATAATTGAAAGAGTGGACACAACTACTTCACCATTGGAATGGGCAGCACCTGCAGTATTAGCTATCAAATCGAATGGAGCAATAAGGATCTGTGGAGATTTTAGTGTGACTATAAATCCGAATGTTATCAATGAGGAACATTCATTACCAACATTTGAGGAAATTTTAGCCAAGTTACTCGGGAGCAAGATACTCTCATTTGTTGATCTCAAGGATGCATACTTGCAACTTGAAGTCGAGGAAGATTCACGAAAATACCTTGGACTAGCAACCCACAAGGGTTATTACCGTTACAAACGTTTACCTTTCGGGGTTAGTTTCGCTCCTTCGAAGTTCCAAAAGACAATGGATGCCATACTGACTGGGGTCAAGAACGCAGCTTGGTTTTTGGATGATATTATCGTTGGTGGAACGACATTTGACGAACATCTAGAAGCAATTGAAGATGTTTTAGCCCGACTTAACCGTGCTGGGGTTAAAACTCAAGAATCAAAGTGTAAATGGCTACAATCGAAGGTCAAATACTTGGGCCACATACTAGATGAAGAGGGAATCCATCCAACTAACACCCATTTGGAGGCTCTTAAGAATATGCCGGCTCCTACGAATTTGCAGGAATTGAAATCGTTTTTAGGTACAATAAACTATTACGGCCGTTTTATTAGAAATTTGCAATCAATTTGTTCACCATTACACAGCTTGACAAAAAAAGGGACTGCATGGAAGTGGACAAAGGAATGTGAGGAAGTAGTTGAACAAATAAAAACGGTAATTACACCGTCCAGTACCTTAGTTCATTACTCGCTAATGAAACCTCTAATAATCACAGCAGATGCCAGCGTCAAGGGACTTGGAGCAGTGATGTGGCATCGTTTTCCAAATGGTGTAGAAAAACCTGTAGCATACGCATCGCGAGTTTTGTCAGAGGCCGAAGGAAGGTATTCAGCTTTGGACCGTGAGGCCCTTGCGTTAGTTTTTGCTGTCAAGAAGTTTGATCAATACCTGAGGGGAAGGAAGTTCCTTCTTAGGACGGATCACAAACCTTTAATGAGGATTCTGGCAGAAGATAAGGAGGTGCCCAAAACGGCTGCTAACAGGCTAACACGTTGGGCATTAATCTTGAGGAGTTATGACTACACAAGTGAGCACATCCAAGGAAAGGATACATTATCAAGACTCCCCTTGAACAATACAGAGACAACACCAGCGGAAAACATGGGCAACGTTAAAATCGGGCATCTACTTAATTTGAGATTACACGAGATTCCAGTAACCCGACGTCAGTTGAAAGATGCATTGAAAAGTGATGAAGAAATCAGAGCTGTTGTAAGATGGATTGAAGGGGGGTGGCCTGAAAAGAAAGATCTGGACCAGAAATGGTTTCCATTCTTTGAGAAAAGAGACGAGTTGTCCATCGAAGAAGGAGTACTACTATGGAATGGACGCATTGTGGTTCCCATTTCCTTACGAAAAGATTTCCTAAGAATGCTTCATCTGGGACACCCAGGTATACGAGCTATGAGGGATTTAGCAATATTTCATGTCTGGTGGCCTAGAGTCGATGCTGAAATTGAAACGTTTGGGAAAAACTGTAGATCTTGTCAGGAAAATAGACCCAAACAAGAGAAAATGCCTATCCACTCCTGGAATGTACCCACAGTGGCTTGGACCAGACTTCATTTGGATTTTGCAGGCCCTTTTGAAGGGTGCTACTGGTTAATTATTGTGGATGCCACAACAAAGTGGATGGAAGTTCTACCCTTAAGAAGAGCCACAGCTACAACAACAATCGAGGCGCTGAAAGATTTATTTACCCGATATGGTATCCCAGTGTTCCTGGTATCAGACAATGGTCCCCAATTTACGTCCAGTGAATTTGAGAAATTCTGCACATCTTCATCTATTAAACATATTAAAATTTCGCCATCATCCTCGGTCAAATGGGTTGGCTGAAAGGGCAGTCAGGACATTCAAAAACCGCATCACTGCAGCGAGAGAGTCAGGCACTATCCATGAAAGAGTTCGAAATTTCTTGATGTCCCACCGAGTAATACCCCACGCAACAACAGGCAGGTCTCCATCAGAGATGCTACTGGGACGACGGATTCGCACTCATTTGGATCTCCTCAAACCTTCTGTTAGCAATAACGTGGAATTGGCTCAAATGATGCAGAGAATAAACAGAGACCATGCTACCAAGTTTCGCTGTTTTGATGAGGGGGAGGATGTATGGGTCTCGAATGAATTCGCTAAGGGATATTCTCCAGGAAAAATATTAAAACGTACTGGTGACTCATCCTACGTAGTGTTGGTCGATGGAAAAGAAGAAAGAAAAAATGCGGATCACTTGAAGAAGATGTGACAGAGAATAAGCAAAGGGGGGAGAAGATGTAGTGACATTGAGTTTACAGTAGTTTATTAAATCACCTTTGTAACGTAGCTTAGCAACAACTGTAAACAGAGGACGAACTTTCATGAATGTTTTGGATGGTTGAGATATAGTGTTTTTCAGTGAAGTTGAATAACTTTATAGAATGGTTTTTGTAAAAAGCCTCAATGATTTTATAAAAATATTTGAAGTTTGAATTTTCGGAGAGCCCGCCAAAACGCCTTTGGCAGCTAGCTCTTCCCACTTTCTCGTCCTACGTCATCGTGATGTAAATCTTATCTGATAAGCTACCTATTTAATAATTCAATTCAGTTCTGTTCCTTTGTGTTCGTTAGCTTTTCGGTATTGTTGTTCCTCTAAAAACCTACCTACCTACCTCTAAATACTTACTTCATATTCTTCGAGAGATGGGGAAGTTAAATAAGTTGAAGGAGGGATATAAAAAAGGCATGCTTTCAATTTACCGTCCCTCACAGCTCTCGGCCTGTGTAAGTTCCTCTTGTCAATTAAACTGGAGGCTTTTGAAACAAAAGGACTGAAGGTGACAAAGTAAGTAACCTATAACCACTTATTTAAACCAGAACCTGGATAATGTATAACTAAAAAAGTAGGTAACTCTGTACCTTAGTAGGTAAGTGGGTAGGTAGTACCTAAATAACTACGTGTCTTGCCGAATGTGGACGCAAAAGGCATAAACACAGCGTAAATAAGAAATGAACGAAACAACCTATTAAGTAATTTTTATCAATTCAAAATCAACTCGATTCAACTAAACTTGATGGTGAAGGATTTCTGCTCTTTAAAATAAAAAATTCTACTCGTTTGTTACGTTACAGTGGTTCCGTTTCTGATAACTTCCCGGCGCATTCTTCTCAATGACTCCAAAAGGATCTTTAGAACAGCAAAAATCATAAATTTTTAGTGAGATAGTTTCGGCGAAATTTATACCTAAAAGTGACTATTAACATAGATGTTAATAAAAATAAAATGCTCCCTTGCCCATAAAATCATTCTGTGGGCTCTAAACGTACGTGAATCTTACACGAGATGATAAATTTAATTTTCTCTAGTTATCTTAAATATGTAGTTTGTTCACAGATGAATGACTACTCAAGTTTGTTGTTAAGTAGGTATTTTGGAAGTGAAGTAGAGTACTTACATTGAAATGGTCTTTGCAAGTGTACATTGATGGTTGATTGAAGGACAAACTTTCTTTTCTCCTGATGAGCTCGAACCATTTCTTTCGAATTTTTTCGAATAAACCATTGATGAAATGAATAAACCATTTTTCTGGTGTTTTGATAGTAGTACTCGTTCAGTTGGGAACGATATAGTATTTGTACGACATTTTCACCAAAAAGTAAGAACAAAATAATGATGAAACTGTTTACTTTCGATCACGTTGTATTACCTTCAGCTCGGTTTCTTTCTTCATCTTCACATTTCGGTAATGGGATGTGCCTAGATACTTCTGTTGTGTGAATAGATGTTGCAACATCATAGAAAGTAATAAGGAACGCATGTTTTACGTTAGTGTAGTTTATTGCAGGATAGAAGTCTGTATAGCCCCTTCTGGGTCGGTCATAGTGACGTCACACAGTAGTCAGCCAATCGCAGAGCGTTCTCAGCGCCTTCCCCTTCTCTCGATTTTTAAACTCGAATTTAATTATTACAACAATTATTTTTTTGTTGTGTTTCATTATATATTTGTCAATCGGGAGTGGTCTAGTTTATAGTGGAAAAGGTTTCAGGACGAATTTCAGATGGGTGCAAGTTCCTCATTCCTATTAGAGACGAACCAGTCAATAATTGCAACCATCAAGTCATAATCAATCTAGCGAAACTCCCAATGAAAGACCCTATTAAAGTTGAAAAAATATTTGAAAACAAAACTAGAATCACCGTTCACCTGAATAAAAATATCCTAGAATCGGATACCATCAAATTCGTAAAAGAGTACATCCTACCCAAAATCAAATACGGACTTTACTTTACGGAAGACAACTATGAACAGTTTACAAATATCATGACAAAACATTTTGCCTTTTCGGAAATAGCAATGACGAAATACACCAAAAAATTAGAAAACATCTGACGAAAACAAAAGGTCTGAAATAATCAAAAAAATATCACGAAGGCCTAACTAACCATCGTGGCATCGAAGAAACTTATAACCACCTAAAGCAAACTCATTATTGGCCCAACATGAAAGAAACCATCCAAAAATTCATCAACAACTGCACCCTCTGTGTAAAATGTAAATACGATCGGAACCCGATTAAAGTCATGTATAATGTTACGCCAACCGCTTCCCGACCTTTGGAGTCTATACATATCGACAAAATAACCCTGGAAGGCTCAAAATTTCTGACCGTCACAGACTCCTTCTCCCGACACGCACAGGCTTACAACCTTAGATCATCAAACGCCCTAGACATTGTAGACTCACTACTGACCCACTTTACGAACTACGGAATCCCCAAAACCATCGTAGCAGACAACGGCCCAGAATTTCAAAATTCTATAATTAGAGAGTTTATGTTATTAAACAACATAAACGTACATTTCACATCTTCCCAACACCCAGACTCCAACGGTCTGATTGAACGGTTCCATTCCACTCTAATAGAACATATTAGAATATTGAATGAACGAAATGAACATAAAAAATCGACCATGAACACCAAAGTCAAATACGCCGTGTTGGCTTACAATAACTCGATTCATTCGATATCCAAATTAACCCCTTTCGAACTTTCATACGGACATGTAAAACCTTACTAGACTTGAACATAGATCAAATCGTGGCTAACAGTTATCTTTCTTCCCACAAAGAAAAAATGAAAGCTCTGTACGCCCATGGAGGTGAAAAACAACATAGATCAAATCGTGGCTAACAGTTATCTTTCTTCCCACAAAGAAAAAATGAAAGCTCTGTACGCCCATGTAGGTGAAACACTTCATTCCACGAAAGAAAAATACATAGAAAAGAAGAATGAAGGCCGTGAAGAAATTCCCGCAATCCCACCAGAAATTTACGTAAAAACAGTCCAAAAGCAATACAAAACTAAACCAAAATTTAACCAAGAACACATCAAATCGATAAACCCAGAACTCAAAACTGCCCTAATAATTCGCCGTCATCACAATACCCAAGAGAAAATCCACATCTCTAACATAAGAAGCCCCAAGAAATTTACAGACTCAGTTGCAAACGCATGGGACCCTAAACTAGACAAAACTGAAATCCTTGCCAATAAATTCGGACTAAAAGTAACACGCGAAGATCTAATGACTTTAAAAGATAACAACTGGTTAAATGACATAATAATTAACATTTATATGGAATTAATAGACGAACGGAGCAGACTCAACGACAATCTACCAAAATCCTACTCTTTCAATAGCTTCTTATACGTATCCTACAAATTTGGCGGTTACGAACGTGTTCAAAGATACACCAAAAAGTCAGACATATTTAGTAAAGACGTAATCCTGATTCCCATTTTCAAATCTTCCCACTGGAGATTGATCGAAATTAGGACGAAATCAAAACAAATAAATTACTACGACTCTTTGAACAAAGACGGAACCGAAATCTTACAAGGCGTAATCCGCTATTTAGAAAGTGAACATCTAGACAAAAAGGGAACACCACTAGACACACAGAACTGGAAACTTTCCACTCCACCTAACACACCCCAACAAAATAACGGAAACGATTGTGGCGTTTTCCTATGCCAGCTCGCGAAACTTCTCGCGACTAACGAACAACTCCCTAACACTCTAGACGCCCAAACATTAAGAGAACATATCTGTTACGAGATCCTAAAAACAAACCTACTCTAAATTGTTACAGGAAAACCTTTTCCCTCCGACAGACATGGATTATCGTCCATGGATTACTCGTCTTTTTCCTCAGACAGACAGACAGACTCGACTGACCAGACAATCATAAATATAACCCTCAACCCGCGATTGCTAGCCAGCCATCTGGGACCAACAAGAATAGTAGAAGGATACCATACACTCACTCTCCATTATGATTTAACCGAACTCATTTCTAAGACCCAATCAATAAAAGATACCTATATAAAAACCTTGCAAAACATGACAAAATCAACATTAGATCACAGTCAAACCCAACTACTAATGCATACCGTAAACTCAACCCTCGAACTAATCGAACAAAAACTGAGTGACATTCACATCCCTTGGACACCCAAAAGAAACAAACGTGGACTAATCAACGGATTAGGATCATTAGTTAAATTCATAACAGGTTACTTAGATGCACAAGATGAACAAAAGTATAACTCCATCCTTGAGCAAATTCAACGAAATAAAAAAGACTTCCATTCCCAATTAGAAGCTCAATTTTCGATTAACACTGCAGTTCAAGAAAATTTTAACAAAATATTTGAAACCATAGCCCAAAATAACTTCGAACTGAGAAAAGAACTGGTTTCATTGCAACATCTAAATCCAAATTACTCAACATCAGCAATAACCAGGGCGGCATTAGAACACCATCAAATAGTGCTTAATATGATCGCCGATATAATTCAAGACATAGAAAACTCTTTAACAGCACCCTGGCATAATTAAACCTCACTTACTTTTCGACGAACTCCAAAAACTGAGCACATATTATGGCATTAAATTTTTAGATTTCCAAGGTAAAAATTTGTTCGAACTCCAAACACACATCAGAGTTCGATGCTACGTAGGCATTGAAGAAATAATCTACTTTTTAGACATACCCATAGTAGACCCCAATAACTACGAAATGTACAGTATAGAATCGATACCCACTTTCATTGACTCCGACTATATGACCATAGTGCCCACACTTAAATATCATTTGAAATCAGAAACCAAAAACTATCCGTTGTCCCAACCATGTCCACCAGGACATATGCGACTGTGTCTAAATTTTCTAATTTCACCGTTTCACCCCGAATGTGAAACAGAGTTCCTCCTTTCTGGTTCCACCGCTAAATGTCAATACGTGAAACTTATCACCGATGACAATCACGTCAAACTCATGCTAGACATAAACAATTACCTTCTCTTTTAACACAGAATGTGTTTTTACGGAGGGTTATTTGGTTTGAAAATGTCTGTCCAGTAAGATCCCCCCGAACCCCACCCGTCTGTCGTGTCTATGCACGGCCAAACGGCTGAGTGGGGGGCGTGTACGAGTGGGGGGATCTTCTTGGGATTTTCCAAAAGGGGGCATAAGCGAATTTAAAATTTTCTAATCCCACCCGAACCATGGGCCGTAAGGCGAGAGGGGGGTCGAAGCAACGGTTAATGTGCGCTTTTTGAACTTCCCTGCTTCCTGTGCCCCTCTAAACGGCCGTTGAAAATTCCGGAAAAATACCGGTTTCGTAAGTTTTTCTACGAGGAAGACGACGGCGCGATCGGATCGCGAAAAAAGTATCGGGAAATGCGTCAAAAAATGCAAGAGTACGGACCCGTTTTCTCGAAAAGTCCGACGAAAAACTTGGTTTTTTCTGATTAAAATATACCCCATAAAGGTACGTTTTTCGGAACGGTTTTTGCGGGCGAAATAAAGGTTTGATCCCGACAAATCTGAATCCGAAATCGGATAACAAAAAAAGTGACGGGAAATGGGTCAAATTGCGAGGGGAAGTGAGGCGAAGCGATTAAAGTGACATGGAGGCGAACGAAGCGAGCCGGAGCGGCTAGTATGTTGATAATGGTGAGTGGAAACACTGCTCAAGTGTTCTCTACGGACTGGGCAATCAGTACCTACTCACGTAGCCCTGCGACCCATCATTCGCGCGAGTGTGTGTATAAATGAAAATATATAATATAATATAATATAATATTCATATAATATAATACATATTGGCAAGCGTTATTATAATATTATTATCAATATTATAAAGAAGCCGGAAGGTAAGAAAGACCGGTACGTACTGCTCCCATTTCATTGACAGTTAGTATCCATACGTTAGTTGGATTGCTTGTAACCTTTATGATTATTTGACTAATTCATCAGGAATTGGGTGTTTTAATTAAAGACACAATTGTCTCCTGGCCAGAGGGTTTTCCTAACCATCCCTACCCTTCCTTGGAGGGGATGAGCAGTCGGTCACGTGGGCCCAAAGTAATGGCTTACATGGAAAATCATCGAAGGAAGAAGGGAGATTTCGTTACTGAGAAGTATAATGCGTTGCAGTATGTGGACATTGAGTTGCGAAACATAGGTCCATGCCCCATATTCTTAACGACTTTTTTTAACTTACTGCTCCCATTTTATTGAAAATTAGTAAACAGACGATAGTTGGAGTGTTTAACGACTTACCTGAGCCTCCATGCTTCTATTCGTCTTTGGAACTCATAAGTTTACACCACAATTGGTCACAGGGTTGCCACCTTATAAAACGTTAATATCCCCGGGAAGGGTCTACGTCACGTAGGTCTACAATCCAAGGCGCTGGATTCCAAGAACGCGGAATGAACTTCGGCCGAACTCACCAGAAAGCCACCAGGCCTCCGGGGAATCCCCGAATGACACATTCTGTGTTTCATTGGTTTGATCCTTGATCCTAACATTAACAATCCGGGGGTCTGGGGGTGTCCCCCAGATTTCATTTTACAATAAATGTACCATCATGATCACAAACCACTGGCGGCTAGACACCCCCAACGGCAACGTTTTTTTCCTCAAAGGAGATTTTGTTAGCCTAGCCCAAGACAACACAGTAGAAACCAAAACTCTCCACGGTATTTACCTAGCTTCACCGGGTAAACACCACCTGTCCTATCAAAATCAGACGCTTTTTGCGCCTCATAGTGAAACAGCCGGTCGACCAAAATTAATTGAAGATGCCCATATAACACTTACAGACCTACAACGACTGACCAAAGAAATTCAATTTAAAAACCTGGAACTTGAAAACATTAACTTACAGGACGTCCGCCCAATAACTCACTGGAGCTTAAAACCATACTCGATCCCCAGTATCTGGATAATACTCCTTTACATTATAGTAGGATCAATAGTCTGCATAAATGCAGTAAAATACTACCGAATCATTTACAGAAACCCTAATAGCTAAACTCCTAAATTGCTATGTCACAACTATTCTAAATAGGAATCATAACATTTTGTATTCTCATTTCTTTATTCTTATTCTTTGTATTCTTATATACGATTGTAATTCTTATTTTGTATGTCTTATTGTATAATATATCATTTCTTATTTACTTTAAGTAAACATATTAAGTAAATCAATCCAATTCAATTGCTATTAAATAAAACATTGTAAAACACGCGGATTAGGAAAAAACTTGATGTGGGGTTGCTCAATTTAAAAATTTAAAACTCAACTTATACGCAAATCAAAATTCCAATGTCAAATCCTTTTCAGCCCAAAATTTCATCTTAGGGGGGACGCGTTATGTAATGATAAACCGCCTCTCTGGATATAAAAACTGCTGATATGGGCTTCACCCACACAGACGATCTAAAGGTTATGAAAGGGAGACCTCGCGCCCGAGTCTTCAGTCTCTCTCTCGCCACTTAGTCCCGACCCCGTGTGTTCCTAGCACTGTTGTATCATTTTCATGTTTAATAAAAGTAAGCTTTTTTTAAAAAGCATTTTATCATTGAACTTTCCATCACTTATATATATATATATATATATACCGGGGAGTGAGTTCCAAAAGCTGCTTGAACGAGAGGGCCCAGAAAGACCCCTCGTAAGACTATATATATATATATATATATATATATATATATACTCGGCCCTTCGGGCCTCGCAAGGGGCTCCGCCCCTGGACCCCCCTAATCTATACTCGGCGCTTCGCGCCTCGCCGGATCTTTTCTCTTTTCTACTGTGTAGAAAACGAGGATAATTTGCTATGCAATTCGTCTCACGAGAAAAAAAAAATTTTTTTCAGGCCTGGCCGGGATTCGAACCCACAACCTTCGTCTCACGAGGAAAAAAAAAAAAAAAAAAAAAAAAAAAAAAAAAAAAAAAAAAAAAAAAAAAAAAAAAAAAAAAAAAAAATCAGGCCTGGCCGGGATTCGAACCCACAACCTTCGTCTCACGAGGAAAAAAAAAAAAATTTTTTTTCAGGTCTGGCCGGGATTCGAACCCACGACCTCTCGCTTCCCATCTCGGGACAAAAAACGTTACACAAAAAAAGTGGACATTTAAAAAAAATTATTGGGGGCCGGCCTAAGAATTGCATAGCAATTAATATATATATAAATATATATATATATATATATATATATATATATATATATATATAGTTATACATCGAATTTGCTCGAGTAGAATGGGTGAAGAGCGTTAACAATCACCGCTTTCATTCTTGGCTGCTGCAAGGATTAATATTTTCGTTGTTTTTCCACCTTGTTAAATTACGGAGGATTACATGTTGGCGAAAATAGTTTCTACAATTGTAACGTTTTCCATTCTTATAATTCTTAATTTAACTGTTAGTCGCATGAACAACATAGATCCATTCTGACGCATCCTCGGCCACAACCTTTTTGATATTTGGACTCCTTGACGCATCCTGGGTTGCATTGTCCTTGAGGCGGTGGAGGCGGCGGCTTGCAATCACAAATGCACTCGTTCCCGTAATCGCCGTAATTACCAATACTGAGTTTACCCTGTTTAATCTCTTTGATGAGGTTTTCAATTCCCTTCATAATCTTTAATTACAGAAAAGCATTTGTCAATTTGAGTGAGTCATATTATCATGGACATATAAAAATAATAGAAATAGCTGGTCAAGTGTTAATTAATTTCGCTAATTAAGACAAAAAATTATATACTAAGGTTAGAACCATGTCCTTTTTCAAAACATTCCTCAGAAGCTTTGTCATACAGACAAGGCTTCGTATATAAGAGTGGAATTGATCCAGAGGGGTGTGGGACAACACAGGAATGAGAAAAAAATTTAAAAAATAAATAAAATAAAAAAATTACCGACGACAAATCTATTTTGGAACTAATCTAAGACTAAATCCGAGAAAAAATATGTGTGTTTGTATCTCTTCAAAGCTCCCTCATATCTATCCCCAAGTCAATGTCACACGTTCCGTCACGCGACCAGAGCATCCTCCGGGTGAACTGAGGGAGGCAGAATGACCCGCTGGGCGTGTTAACTGGTCTCCCGTCTCTTTTAACTACGTCTCCCCCGTTATGGTCTGCAATATTAGAGAGTTCCTAAACGATAAATCAATCGGGATACGGTGCTTGGGGATTTTACCATCTGGGGCGAGCCACAGAGGTTGGTAACCTGATAAAATCAAGATGCTCGAATTAGCATTTCATCTTAGAGTGACGCTACTTATCTTCATGTAACACTGAACCAACAAGGGGATTTTCTCGCCTATCCCGCGTGTTCAGTTTCCAGCATTTCCAAGTTTCCTAGTTATTTTCTTATTCTCGAAAAGGGTTTGCAATGGCAGATTTTGTAAATAAATTAACAAGGAAATGAATACAATTTTCATTAATCATGAATACTAACAAGAAATGAATATCACTGTTATCGATGTGTAGGGTTACTTTGCGATAGGGAGGAAGGGATGAGATAGGTTGGTTCGGGATAAAGCGTCTTATTTTTAGGTGAAATAAATTTGTCTTATTGGTGATGAGGCGCCTCATCTGCCCGCACATGCCAAAAGTGTTTTTCGTTCACGATATGGCGCCTCTTCTCTATTTCCTATCGCTTTAGGAGCTCTCTACTCAAGAGCCTCATTTCCCCATTGGCAGGTGCGGTTCTAGGGTACGTGGTTGCGATCTCCCAGGCAGGAGCATCGGCCATCCCATACCTCTTCTCAATCCTCATCATCCTAACCTTCTCCCTCTTCCACGACCCCAGCAAATCTTCCGTACTAAGAATAGATCCTGTATCTGACCAAACCCTACTTCTGGGAAAATGCGTCTCAAGGTTATGAGTCGAAATTTTATAATGTTAGCTTTATTTTGCTTCGTCTCGAGCTCCAAAAGCACTCATTTCAAAGGAAGTTTCTCGCTGAATCACGTGGTGTGGCAGGAAAAACATTATTTTGGTCAGACAATTCAAAACAACTGGGTCGAATATATGTGATAGGCGGTTTCCACGTATCTTGTGCACGTACGAGTTTTTGTTTAGCAAAAAGATTGATAAGTTTTTCTAATACAAAATTAGTACCACTCTACGTGGCGTAATTTTCTCGTATATGCAGGATACTCGGAGAAAAAATTTTGGTAGGTAGTTGAACACCGAAAACCGTATCTGATCTGACATGAGAAAATACATTCGTATGATCAAAATACTGGGAAGAAAAATTGTATCTGCCACTGATTCCGAAATCGTATCAGACGCCACGAGTCTTAAAATACTCAGAAATAAATTCTTATATGGATTGTCGCAATTCCTATGTAGGTATCTGAATACTAATAAAATAATCGTATGGGATGCCCAGCTGCGGGTTTTTTCTTTAAAAAAGCCAGTTACGGGATTTTCATTAGTAAATCGAACCAAAACGTAGTTAATGCGATAATTGTAAGCCGTTTTTGAGGCATTCCACGTTAAGATCCGACTTCGAGACTAGCAAAATCAAAAGAAACTACCTAACTAATTTGGATTCTACGCACCTTGAAACGTAAAGTTACAAAGTTTGAGAGGGGTTATACAAATTTTTTGCTACACGATCACATAGGCTTATTATTGAAAATAATAAAGCAAAAATGAATGAACGGACGAAGAAATAATATAAATAAAAACATGAATGATAAATAGAAGAAAAAGAATTAAAAAAAAAAAAAAAAAAAAAAAAAAAAACTAGTCAAAACTAGTGAAGATCGACAACACTACTATTAGGGAAATTTCACACAGATCGGGTTATGACGAATTTTCTTAAAATTTTAAAATTTGGAAAATTTTAAAACATAAATTTTTGAAAAATTCCTTCATTGAAATCCGTTTTGAGGCATTCTGGAACGAGTCCCAGAGCGTAACGCTTTTTCATATATATGTCATTCCATACGATAACTCTCCTTAGGATTGAGATTAAAATTTCGTTCTTGCGCCAAAAAATCAATCTTCCCTAGCGAAAGGACGAGCTCGTTGAATTGTTGAGCGCATTAAATTGGTCAACTTTCCAAAAATGTACTACAAAAAATCACTAAAAATGGATAAAATTTGTTAAATTTTGATTTGTGGCAGAATATCACTCAAATAAATTTCATCAACTATAAAATAGAACATTCAAAAATTTATTCACAAAATAATGCTGTAAAGTGTATACAAATTCATCAAAATTTGCTAAAAATCGATAAAAACTACAAAAACAATAAACAAAATGTATACAAATTCGAAGGTGTTTTTATAAGTTCGGGCCATTAGGAAAAACGCTTGCATACGAGTCTGCAACGCATTGGGACATTTTCATGTGTTTACCTATGAATGGTCAACGTCATTTCTGATGGTCATAATCATCGTTGTGGCCACTTGGGACAATTTTTTTCGTGACGATTTTTTTGTTATGTGCCACATGAAAGACATGAAAATGTCAAAAAGCTAAAAACTCAAATCCTGTATTTCAGTAGGAAATTATCATTTAGAATAATTTTTTTGCCATAAAATTAATGGTCAAAAATTTCCTTGCACTAAAAATGCTCAAATTTAAAAACAATTTAACATTATAGAATACGAAAATTTAGGAAAATTGATGCTGCATGACTGGAACTTTATTGCTTAGATTAGTTGTCTGGATTAGTTGTCGATCGCATCTCAAAAACTCATATCATCAAGAAGTCAATTCCTTAGTAAAATTGCATTTAGTTGGACGGATGGATTAGTATCCTAGTGATTGGTTAGAACTAGTTTTGACGGATTTGGGTTTTCACGGTTGCATATTATTGGTATCATGTCGGTACACTCACCGTGCTTACAACTCTTGGGGAACATCCTCTTCTGCATTTTCCCACCTTCAGTTCATCATCTAGGAGACCTCCAACCTGATTTTAAGACATGAAACAGAGAAATATGTCAGCCAAGTTGAGTTACTAGTAAAGGTTTCGTGCATAGTCCGAAATACAGAGCGCTCCATTGGCGAAACGAGGCGTAACGGTAGCTCTTAAATTTTGAGTATAAATAATAGTATGGAGAGAGCTATTAGCGGTAGTTGAGTAGTCAAAACCATAGGTGCTTCTTTTTACACGATGGACCATGCAAAATACGTTACTTTCAAGATGTGTGTACACCGATCAGATGATGTCAAATGAGATATATCTTTAATACTGTGTTCTAACATACCTAATATAGTTTTCTATGTACTTCGAATATACTTACTCAAATAGGTCGACGCAGGATGTTTCGTGATTTAATTTTTAACTTATTTCTACGAAGCGCTGTTGCGTACTTCAAGTTACTTGGCGGGAAACGTAATTTTCGTGGAACACCTTTGCACCAGCGGCACGTATCAACTGACAGGAAAAATGCGATGGAATAAGAGCACTAGCCTTCCATATTATTTATACTTGAAGCTCTCAGCGCAATTTTTTTCTCAAATTTCTTCTTCTTCTCTCAAATTTGTTTCTTAATCGAGTTATGATGCTGAAACCTGAATTTCAGCACCCCTTGTAGATCTGAATACAATCACAAATTATGGAGGGACTCGGGTCCGCTTCGGAATCTCTGAGGTTGATACATTCCCGAATTGACTCATGCTGTGGTGCTGTTATTTTATTATAGAAATTCTAATGTTTTAAACCGACAGTGAGTGTCCCATTTCTGTACTGTTTTTCCCGTAGGTATCTCATCTGTAAAAACTTGCCCAAGATCTCAGCTTCTTAGCGGTATAATCAACTTTTATTTTACTTCCCTAATTGGAGAAGAAAAGTATGTTTGTATGTTGAAAAACATGATTTCTTTTCTATGAAACCGAGGGTTTTTGTAAAAAATGACCCTATAAAAAAATTCGAGCTTGGGACCGGTTTCCACGTATTTTTTCACGCTGAATCGAATCGTAACACTTTCAGATCCCCCCGACTCCGTTGTAACATAATACACTTACACTTTAACTCACGAATTTTTAATACATTTGTACACATATTACATTTGTTTTGCTCAAGTTTATGTGTTTTATGAGTAAAACTAGTTAGTTAAAGTTTGAAACTCTGTTGGTGGCATCAGCAAGTAAGTGTTATCACTCGATTCACCATGAAAAAATACGTGGAAACCGGTCCCACTCAAATTTTTTTATAGGTTCACCCCTTCAGAAACCCTCGATTCCTAAACACATTTCAATATACAAACATACTTTTCTCTTCAAATTAGTAAAGTAAAATAAAAATGTATTATACCGCTAGAAAGCTGAGATCTTGGGCAAGTTTTTATGATGAGGTACGCGAAAAACAGTACAGAAATGGGACACTCACAGTCGGTTTAAAACATTGGAATTTCTCATACTCGTGGAAATTTCATTTTCAGGCAGATTTTTCACCAAATGAATCCTATTCAAAACTTTTGATTTGGCATTAGATAGAAATGGAATTTAACGCTCCTTCCAACGGTACCCTTACATTAAAACTTACTGTATTAGTTATTGTAATTATTACTGTTTTAGTGACTTAAGGTCGAAAACACGAAAAAAATCTTAAATCATGAATAAATCGGAAAAGTAGAATGTAAAAAAAAAAAAAATCTATGAGACACTTTTTGTACCTCTTGAGCAGAAAAATTTATCCCTGAAGTTACGAGAACTTATGTTGAGACACCCTGTAGTTGTCATTCGAATTCACTGATGTATCGTGAATGACTTAATTTTGGGGGTAGGTTCATGCCAACCATTGGGATCTGTGGTGTCCCAGGCTACATACACGTGCGTGCACACATCCAGGTACACAACAAATAAGTTACATCATCATTAGTTGTCATGTAGGGTACGTAAGTGCCAGGATATTGAGTTTGGTTTACAGAATGTTTGCAAAAACGACATAGAAATGGCATAGTTTAAGTGCAAGTATCACCTACTTCACCCCTGATAACATGGTTCAAAAATCAAGCTGTTTTACAGCACAGAAAGTGATGGAAACCAACAAATTCATATTTTCCCAAGTAAACATATTCAAAAACTTACTTATCAAACACTGCAGCACCCTTTGCACTGGACCACAGTGACTGGGTTCAGCAGCATCAAATCGCAACAAACCACAGACGAGATAACACTGGATTCAATGGTGTTCCATTCTTTACCTCAGCCGTTAGTGAACAATAGCGGCTGGGAATGCTAACATTCCCTTCCTTAAATCCACCCCGACCATTGGATCCAGTTGTAGCTGTTTCTCTCAATTACTTTTCCCAATAGAGAATTTTAAGTGTCTGCTGTGACATATTGCCCCACTGGGGCGAAAGGGTTATGGAAATACAAAGTCTATTAACATTTTCCAGGCAGATTTTCTCTTACTAGATCATTTGAGGATGTCGTCACTCGAAGCTCTGTTGAATCATTTCCTCGATTACGAAACATAGGAACAGAAAAAACCACCATGTACTGAACCACACAGGTAAATTGGGGTTAACGAACAAATTAATCATTCTTAATAAAAAAGTCCTTGGCATCAAATTAATGTTTTTTGCAAAAAGGAAGAATATTGATGACAACTTACAACATTTTGAACAATAGCACACCGTTGTGCTCCGAGCGTTTCGAGTTCCTGGTCTAGTGAAGGTTCGGGAATATAAGCTATGGATCCGGTGCAGCAAACAAATAAAAGTATGAACAACAGCTTCATGCTGAAAAACTGTCTAGGTCCAGGCCAGAGATTCAACTATTAAAACAAATCGATTACACAATATTTATCTGCAAATGGTTTCTGAAAAAGCGGTGAGAGAAAAAAGACGGAATGAAGAAATTTTAGTTTTATTGCATCTACGAAAACATCAGGTGAAGTTTTAAAATTTGATCGTAACATCGACTATATTATTGCGGCGTCAAACCAAGACACTAGCAACATTGCAATAAGCCATGAAATAAAACAAGAAAGATATATTTGAAGACTTTAATGGTGCTTCTCATATGACTGGTCCCAAATTCACCAACCTCTAGCATATTCATTCTACAACACAAAACTATATCCTGGCTAATCAATTAAATCCCTCATAAAGAAGCTCTGCGTACGAATCTCCAATTATTGCCAAGGCAATAGTCGGATCACCGTCTCTTAGTACAGAGCATAAATTCTCTCACTTTTTGATCGTATGTGGGAGTGAGACGCTTCTTGCATTATGAATACTTGATGAATGGAAATGCGAAAAAATATTGGTACTCTGCAAATCTGCATTTTACGCTTTTTCATTCGTTCCATTCATAAGAGCCTGCGTTCTTTAGAATAGAAATTAAGTTTAGAGCGAAGTGTGAGAGTCTCTAGTTCTTCTAATCTACTAAAAATTTATTCGCCACTTTTCCTTTCATCTAATAATATGTACACATTTCTGAGCAAATACTCAACTCTGAACATGGATTGCTTTTTTTGTGGGATTTACAATTAGAAGTATGTATCTACTTCGGAATAGCGAATAGCATATACGTACTTATCATATACTATTATAGTAGTATACTTATAAATATCTCAATCCATCGATGCTACGATGAATGCTCCAGAACATAAAAGTCATATTGAAGAAAATCGCTTCAAAACTATCAATCTGCCAAAAATATTCAACCTTTTTTGGCTTTCATTGGCTCAGAGGGTTATGAGTCTGAAGCAACTTGGTAATATTACCTTTTGTTCATATATGAAAAATGACTGTGTGGGCCGTGCTCTGTGGTCTTAAATGCATCATAAGGTACCAGAGTATGGTTGAATGATTTGCTGGAATTCATCCCTCGGTAATAAAATCCTCTATATTGTGGGTCATTCCAGGGGGAACACAGAGTCCAAGGATTTCCAAAAGGAACCCTATACTATCACCTTGTTATATTATCCTTTAATCTCAACTGTACGGGTCATAATGACCAGAAGAGATTACTAATGCACCTCAACGTGGTGAAGAGGTAGGCATTCCAACCAGAGTCCCTGCTGCTTTGGGTATGGACGGGTATGGAAACCAAATTCAGGCCCTCAACCTTCAAATCAAAAACCCAACGCACCCACTAATGCACAACCACCCGCCAGACAAAACGTACCTAACCCGACCGGAAGACCAACTCCCATGTCGTGGCGAACGTTGAATCCAAATTTTAACAACCTGACGACCCCGAAATTCGTGAAGAAACTACCTATGAAATGGACATATATCAACCAGTAGAAAAGGAAAACGAATTCGATAATCACCATTTTTTAGAGGAAGGCGATCCAGAATTCCCCAATACGACTTGATGAATTTAAACAAGAAAACAATCAGTGAACTCCCATATATTGACCTACCGAAATTCAACCTAAAAATTCTAATATACACTGGAAGCACGACAAGCTACATAAACCCGGATATCGCGGAAAATTTCTTTCCAGATAAACGCAAACCAGAACCATTTTTTTGTCAGAACCGCCCACGGTTCTTCGCGAGGCAGCCACACTACCCTAGTGCCCTGCGGAGACGCTTTCAAACAGAAAAACCTCAACTTAAAATTCAACATATTCAAATTCCACGACAAATTCGACCTTTTGATAGGGATAGACAACTTAAAAGCTATAAGAGCAAAAATCGACTTAGTCGAAGACTATCTGCTCACCCCGTACCTGAACATCCCGCTGAAATATCTAGGCACTGAACATGCGGAAACCCACATGATAGATGCCAGATCCATCCGGCAAATCAAAATTAGAGTCAAAAACCTTGAACAAGGAGATGCTTTCCTCCCTTACTTAAAAATAGGAGAGATGGAAATCCCCGAATGCTTGGTTCGTGTCAAAGACCACGAAACCAATGTGCGAATTTTAAATCCAAAAACAACTTCCGGCAAATTTTCCCAAATTTCCCCCATAGAAGTAGAAACTCTGGACGAAATCCCTAACACAGAATCGCTAAACAATATTTTTGATGAAAACTCGAAATTCACTTTCTACACGTCTCTAAATTACGTTTAAATCATATGAACGAAGGAAAGAAAGTGATGATACAGATTTAGTTAATAAATATTCCGACATCTTCCATCAAGATAACGAACCCCTATATTTCACCCACAACATTAAACATGTAATCCGAACCACAGACGAAATACCCGTTCATGCCGAAATTATCGATTCCTAGAAATCTATAGACAAGAAGTAGATCGGCAAATCGAAGACATGTTAGAACAAGGAATTGTCCAACATAGCGAAAGCCCCTGGAACGTCCGCAAAAAAGCTGACGCTAGTGTCAAACCTAAATTTTGAATCGTAATTGATTATCGAAAACTCAAAGAAAAAACGATCGAAGACCGATACCCGCTACCTCAGATTTCGGAACTGTTAGATAAATTAGGCAGATGCCAGTATTTCAGTGTAATTGATCCTACCCTAGAATACTATCGATGAATCACACCCCCTCATTACTACCGATCGGAGTCAAAATGACTCCCACTGGAATTCGTCGCTTTCCACTGGTTTTTCAATACTGTTTGTATGGAGAAAAATCAAAACCATAACATAAGAAATGTGAACAAAATATTACTGCTGTATTCGAAATAATATCCGCTCCTTTCAGCTTAAAAACAAGGTTTTTCTTGGAAAAACAATGGTATAATCAAATCAAATATTTAATCACTTCCTTCTTCATTACAAAATATGTACGCCTTTGACAATACTTAAACTCCAAAAACCTAATAAAAACGTTTAATACTTACAACAACTCCAATAAATTTAAAATAACTCGATACCTACTTAGCAAAATAATTCGACAGTCAGTCTTTTTAGTTCCAATGCTAATTGACTAAACGATTGACTAAGAAAAATATCACCGTTTCAGGTGAATCACAAATCATAGAAAAAGTCTTTGGACATTCAAGAAACAATAGTATAGAAATGAAAATAAATAGCAAAAACGCTGCAAATTATTGCACAAAGGTACATCTACGTTGAAAACTGACCGTAATTATTTAGCCTCACTTATAGTACATTTACTAGGTATCGAAACTCGGGGCTTCCATTATTTGGTTCACTCGTTCACTGCATCACAGCTCCAGGACCCCATAATTTTACGCTTTATAGTAAAGTTGAGGAAAAAACAAATAAATGGGGCAGTCTAGGGACACCCGTAGGAAGCAAAGCTTTATATCATAAAGCGTAGAATAGAATTATGGGTATTTTCATACTCATAAACAATCTCTTCTAATTGGAATTAATTTCATCTCACTCTCTCTCTCTCGCCTTCCCTCCCCTCCCTTCCCTCTCCCCTCCCCTCCCTTCCCTCTCACTCCCTCCGCCTCCCCACACTCTCTCGCCCTCCCTTCCCTCTCACACCATCACCCTCCCCTCCCTCCCCTCTCTTCCCTCCGCCTCCCCCATACTCCCTCGCCCTCCCTTCCCTCTCACTCCCTCCGCCTCGCCCTCCCTCTCACTCTCTCCCCCGCCCACCCTCTCCCACCCGCAAGGCGTGCGCGCATACGTCAGTCTAACACTGACACTTTTTCACACTTTTTCGCCCGTTTTTGGCTCATAGCATCTATGCGAGTAAAGCGATCGGGATGGTTAAACGTTAGGACCAACTAGACCCCAAATGGAGTCCATGTGCGAAAAAACGGGTTTTTAAAGTCAATTTTTAGGCCTTTTATTGCCCGGACGGCGGATGGCGAACGGCGGACGGCGGACAGACATTTCAAATTTGGATGTGCACCTTGAAACGTAAAGTGACAAAGTTTGAGGGGGGGGTTATACAAATCTTTTGCTACACGATCACACAGGCTTATTATTGAAAATAATAAACCAATAAGTAGAAAAATGTAGGACGATGTTATGAAATTCTCATTTTCTCTATCAAAAGACTATGGAACTTCTTTTCTAGTTGAAACAGAAGAGGAAAAAAGTAGAAACGAATGCGACGCTGTTTACAGTCATACAATAAAACTATGTTTGGATGGGAGCAGGACGCTGAAAATAATCAACAATTTGGATAGAATTTTTTTGCCGTGTGGCCTCCGCAAATCAGCCTGTCACATTTTGAGCAAGTTGTGGACGTTTTTCGCTTGAGAGAGAACGGACACATGCTGCAATACATCCTTTTTGCTGGTTTTTGTTTGGGTGTTGTTGGCTGTGGAGCGCTTTGAAAATCAACAGGGGGCGGAGCTGAAACTGTAGTTTCCCCGACATGTTCCCTATGAGTTGTTTCTTCAGGATCAGAAGTTGGGCGAGGGTGAGGCGATGCTGACATGTTGACGTTCCATTGAATATTCGATTTTAGAGTGGCACTTAATTTCGGATTTTTCTCCAACCGCATCATCTTCCAACGATAAGAGAGTTGCTCGTTGAGTTTCAGCATGAATTCCAGGCGAGTGAGAGGTTTTTTCGGCTTGATTTGGTTTTCCTTTAGGTCTTTTAGCAGTTTTTGAGTCCCCGTCTTCAGAAGTTCTACCTCGTCCTCACTTTCTGTCGAGAGCTCCCCATCATCATTTTCAGCAACGGAATCTGGATCGTTTTCGTTCTCCACGTAAATTCTGTCAACTGGGTCTGGTTCGTCTTCTTCAGAACTTGGTGCGTAGTCGTAATTTGGTTCGCTCATATCCTCAAGCAGCTGCCGAATTTTGTCTGTATCTTCGTGCTAGTAGATCCTATTCCTTCAACTCATGATTCCTGGACCAAAAAAAAAAAAAAAAAAAAGAGAATATTTGTTATGAATGTACAAATATGCATGTTCTGCTCTTGTCCCAACAGCTTCTATTGATATTGTGGAGTAAATTTGACTGAACAATAGGGGCATGCAATGTGATCATGGAGTCAACATGGCTCGACATTAGGAGTGTGTAATATTATCGTGGAGTCAAATTGACTCCACCCCACCTACAGCATTACTATCATGGAGTCATTTTGACGTATAGGACTTCAGTATTTACCTGATAGCAACGACGGGTGAGGTCAGAGGCAGCTGGTGAAATGCGCGTCACTCAGCGGACATCCTGGGGGAAGCATAGCTGGGAGGAGAGCGACCTCCTCTCCTGGGGCGCCACGGTGCACTGTTAAAAATGGGGGCTGGAGTCATTTTGACTCCTCGATAGTATTCTAGGGTTATTAAATCCGGATTTCACCAAATTCAAATGAGTCCCGAAAGTATTGCAAAAACAGCTTTTAGTACACCTACCTACCACCTTGAATTCAATCGTTTACCATTTGGCCTCAAAAACTCGCCAAGTACATTCAAACGATTGATGGATAGTGTCTTACGTGGTGTCACGAATGAGTACTGTTGTGTTTACCTCGATGACATCATCGTGTACAGCACTTCTTTGCAGGATATCACCCGTCTTGAAGAAGTATTCAAGAGATTGCGTATAGCAAACCTCAAGGTACAACTCGACAAGACCGAATTCTTACGCAAAGAAATTGCATATTTAGGACACATAATCACCCCAAATGGTGTAAAACCAAATCCTGATAAAATCAAAGCCATTCAAAATTATCCCATTCCGTCCACCACTAAAGAAATCAAATCATTTTTAGGACTACTAGGTTATTATAGGAAGTTTATCAAAGATTTTGCGAAAATTACCAAACCCATGACTAAATGCTTGAAGAAAGGAAGCAAAATTGATACAAAAGACCCCAAATACGCGGAATCATTCGAAATTTGCAAAAATTTACTGACTGACGAACCAATCCTTCAATACCCAGACTTTTCGAAATTGTTCCACCTCACAACGGACTCAAGTAACGTTGCCCTCGGAGCCGTACTGAGTCAAACAGTTGACGGACACGATAAACCGCTAGCTTATGCGTCGAGAACTTTTTGCGAATCCGAAAAACGTCTCTCTACCATAGAAAGAGAACTCCTAGCAGTCGTCTGGGGAGTGCAATATTTCCGACCGTACCTTTTCGGCAGAAAATTTAAAATTCACACCGACCACAAACCCTTGCAATGGCTGTATTCCATAAAGGAACCTGGCTCCAAATTATTCAAATGGCGCACCAAACTTTCAGTCTACGACTTCGACATTGTTTACAAGAAACTAACGTTGAACTCCAATGTTGACGCCCTTTCTCGTGTCAAACTACTCAACAACACCGAGAACGAGCCCATTGAAGCCGATAAGACCGTCGATGTATTTTTTGAAGCCTTAACTCCAAAATCCCTTCTCAGAATGACGGACAAAGATGTAGAAACTCCCGCTTCCATAATCGTAAATTTTGACGCCGATAATGAAGACGTAGAACTTAGCGATTCCCAGTCCAACCCTAGTAGCACAATTCATTCTAACGCCATAGGTCATGCAGTGGTAGCAATGAGGAACTTGCACACTTTTTTTTTTACTGCAGAAATTGAAAGTAGATGGATTGTTAAGGTAAATAGTGAAAGAATGGTTTTTGTAAAAAGCCTCAATGATTTTATAAAAATATTTGAAGTTTGAATTTTCTGAGAGCCCGCCAAAACGCCTTTGGCAGCTAGCTCCGCCCACTTTCTCGTCCTACGTCATTGTGATGTAAATCTTATCTGATAAGCTACCTATTTAATAATTATTCAATTCAGTTCTGTTCCTTTGTGTTCGTTAGCTTTTCGGTATTGTTGTTCCTCTAAAAACCTACCTACCTCTAAATACTTACTTCATATTCTTCGAGAGATGGGGAAGTTAAATAAGTTGAAGGAGGGATATAAAAAAGGCATGTCTTTCAATTTACCGTCCCTCACAGCTCTCAGCCTGTGTAAGTTCCTCTCGTCAATTAAACTGGAGGCTTTTGAAACAAAAGGACTGAAGGTGACAAAGTAAGTAACCTATAACCACTTATTTAAACCAGAACCTAGATAATGTATAACTAAAAAAGTAGGTAACTCTGTACCTTAGTAGGTAAGTGGGTAGGTAGTACCTAAATAACTACGTGTCTTGCCGAATGTGGATAAACATAAACACAGCGTAAATAAGAAATGAACGAAACAACCTATTAAGTAATTTTTATCAATTCAAAATCAACTCGATTCAACTAAACTTGATGGTGAAGGATTTCTGCTCTTTAAAATAAAAAATTCTACTCGTTTGTTACGTTACAGTGGTTCCGTTTCTGATAACTTCCCGGCGCGTTCTTCTCAATGACTCCAAAAGGATCGTTAGAACAGCAATTAACGACATGAAAATCGTTAGAACAGCAAAAATCATAAATTTTTAGTGAGATAGTTTCGGCGAAATTTATACCTAAAAGTGACTATTAACATATAGATGTTAATAAAAATAAAATGCTCCCTTGCCCATAAAATCATTCTGTGGGCTCTAAACGTACGTGAATCTTACACGAGATGACTAAATTTAATTTTCTCTAGTTATCTTAAATATGTAGTTTGTTCACAGTTGAATGACTACTTAAGTTTGTTGTTAAGTAGGTATTTTGGAAGTGAAGTAGAGTACTTACATTGAAATGGTCTTTGCAAGTGTACATTGATGGTTGATTGAAGGACAAACTTTCTTTTCTCCTGATGAGCTCGAACCATTTCTTTCGAATTTTTTCGAATAAACCATTGATGAAATGAATAAACCATTTTTCTGGTGTTTTGATAGTAGTACTCGTTCAGTTGGGAACGATACAGTATTTGTACGACATTTTCACCAAAAAGTAAGAACAAAATAATGATGAAACTGTTTACTTTCGATCACGTTGTATTACCTTCAGCTCGGTTTCTTTCTTCATCTTCACATTTCGGTGATGGGATGTGCCTAGATACTTTTGTTGTGTGAATAGATGTTGCAACATCATAGAAAGTAATAAGAAACGCATGTTTTACGTTAGTGTAGTTTATTGCAGGACAGAAGTCTGTATAGCCCCTTCTGGGACGGTCATAGTGACGTCACACAGTAGTCAGCCAATCACGGAGCGTTCTCAGCGCCTTCCCCTTCTCTCGATTTTTAAACTCGAATTTAATTATTACAAAAAATTTTTTTTTTGTTGTGTTTCATTATATATTTGTCAATCGGAAGTGGTCTAGTTTATAGTGGAAAAGGTTTCAGGACGAATTTCAGATGGGTGCAAGTTCCTCATTCCTATTAGAGACGAACCAGTCAATAATTGCAACCATCAAGTCATAATCAATCTAGCAAACTCCCAATGAAAGACTCTGTTAAAGTTGAAAAAATATTTGCAACAAAACTAGAATCACCGTTCACCTGAATAAAAATATCCTAGAATCGGATACCATCAAATTTGTAAAAGAGTACATCCTACCCAAAATCAAATACGGACTTTACTTTACGGAAGACATCTATGAACAGTTTACAAATATCATGACAAAAAAAAAAAAAAAAAAAACGTTGCCGTTGGGGGTGTCTAGCCGCCAGTGGTTTGTGTTCATGATGGTACATTTATTGTAAAATGAAATCTGGGGGACACCCCCAGACCCCCGGATTGTTAATTTTAGGATCACGGATCAAACCAATGAAACACAGACTGTGTATTTTGGGATTCCCCGGAGGGCTGGTGGCATTCTGATAAGTTCGGCCGAAGTTCATTCCGCGTTATTGGAATCCAGCGCCTTGGATCGTAGCAATAAGCTTATAATAGGATAGAGAGGACAGGTCGTGAAGGGGGATGAAGCCACTTGACTGAAACCAGGTAGCCAATGAAATAACGATAACGGTGAAATGAGGTTTTATAACAGTGTTGGAGCTTATTCCCGACCATATGATTGTATATGATTGTAGGTCCCGCCCCTTAGAGAAAACTGGCTTCATGAGCTCCCATAGTTTTACAGACACATGCCCTCTCTATCCTATTATAAGCTCTTTGGATTGTAGACCTACGTGACATAGACCCTTCCCTGGATATTAACGTTTTATAAGGTGGCAACCCTGTGACCAATTGTGGTGTGAACTTATGAGTTCCAAAGACACTAGAGTCTGAGGAAGGGACGTTCGGCCGAACACCAGCGCTACCTTGGGCCGTTTCTCCAACTATTGTTATCACAAATTCCAAGATTTCCCCGCCTCCGCTTTGAATCCACTGTACTCACGGGCGTAGCCAGCCCGAATTTCTTGGGCCCCCTGACCCAATGACATACGGGTAGTTTCCCAGCGCTTAACTGGCTAAGCCAAAGACTTGAATAATTGCATTTAGAGAACATAATTGCATATCCCATGACCTCGTAATTTAACCTGAATAATCTCCCAGAAAGTTCTGGTGGCCGAATCCCGACCAAAATAAAAGAAAACCGCGGCCGACTAATCAATGGGTACAATGAATAAACTACCATCATCTGTAGGGATTCTAGCTCGTCGAATATCAATGAAATTTTATATTCGTCAATGAGAATTCCAGTTGAGATTTGGAAACCTTACCTCAATAGTTCATAGGTAATCGATTACATCAATGAAATAAATTCAGGTAAGTAATTAGATATCGAAATGAGTTCCTCAATATCTTCCCTTGAAACTTAAATAAACTTTATTAGCATGTAAAAAAGATGAATTATGAATTGAACTCTGAACATGTAAAATGTAAATGTTTTGTGCGAATTGTATTCAGCTGAATTGAAGGTAAAACTCAAAACATCGCATTTCACCTCGAGGAGTAAGTTTATTGAACTTGGACAAACTAACTGGTTTTAAGACTCGAACTATTAATCACAAGAGGCTGAATGAATTTTTCAATAGTGGATTGATTTCAACAATACAATAGCAGCAATTCAGCAATATAGGTAGGTAAATTTTTGTGTTTCTGAACTAGAACGGGTTACATTACCCTACTTAATCACAATAGGTACATTTAAAGTATCCCAACATCAGTCCGATTGGAAAATTATTATTAATAGAAGTAGTGATTTTTTCTTCTTCAAACGAGATCTTTAAACAAGAAAACACCCACTTCTTGATGAATTAATCAAATAATCATAAAGATTACAAGCAACTCAACTAACGTCTGAATACTAACTGTCAATGAAATGGGAGCAGTACGTACCGGTCTTTCTTACCTTCCGGCTTCTTTATAATATTTATAATAATATTATAATAATATTATAATAATGCTTGCCACTATGTATTATATTATATGAATATTATATTATATTATATTATATATTATTTTCATTTATACACACACTCGGGCGAATGATGGGTCGCAGGGCTACGTGAGTAGGTACTGATTGCCCAGTCCGTAGAGAACACTTGAGCAGTGTTTCCACTCACCATTATCAACATACTAGCCGCTCCGGCTCGCTTCGTTCGCCTCCATGTCACTTTAATCGCTTCGCCTCACTTCCCCTCGCAATTTGACCCACTTCCCGTCACTTTTATCGATATCCGATTTCGGATTCAGATTTGTCGGGATCAAACCTTTATTTCGCCCGCAAAAACCGTTCCGAAAAACGTACCTTTATGGGGTATATTTTAATCAGAAAAAAACAAGTTTTTTGTCGGACTTTCCGAGAGAACGGGTCCGTACTCTTGCATTTTTTTACGCATTTCCCGCTACTTTTTTTGCAATCCGATCGCGCCGTCGTTTCCTCGTAGAAAAACCTACGAAACTGGTATTTTTCCGGAATTTTCAACGGCCGTACAGGAAGCGGGGAAGTCCAAAAAGCGCACATTAACCGTTACTTCGACCCCCCTCCCGACCTACGGCCCATGGTTCGGGTGGGATTAGAAAATTTTAAATTCGCTTATGCCCCCTTATGGAAAATCCCAAGAAGATCCCCCCACTCAGCCGTTTTGCCGTGCATAGACATGACAGAGCGGTGGGGTTCGGGGGGATCTTACTGGACAGACATTTTCAAACCAAATAACCCTCCGTAAAAACACATTCTGTGTTAAAATTTTGCCTTTTCGGAAATAACAATGACGAAATACACCAAAAAATTAGAAGACATATCTGACGAAAACAAAAGGTCTGAAATAATCAAAAAAATATCACGATGGCCTAACTAACCATCGTGGCATCGAAGAAACTTATAATCACCTAAAGCAAACTCATTATTGGCCCAACATGAAAGAAACCATCCAAAGATTCATCAATAACTGCACCCTCTGTGTAAAATGTAAATACGATCGGAACCCGATTAAAGTCAAGTATAATGTTACGCCAACCGCTTCCCGACCATTGGAGTCTATACATATCGACAAAATAACCCTGGAAGCTTCAAAATTTCTGACCGTCATAGACTCCTTCTCCCGACACGCACAGGCTTACAACCTAAGATCATCAAACGCCCTAGACATTGTAGACTCACTACTGACCCACTTTACGAACTACGGAATCCCCAAAACCATCGTAGCAGACAACGGCCCAGAATTTCAAAATTCCATAATTAGAGAGTTTCTGTTAATACACAACATAAACGTACATTTCACATCTTCCCAACACCCAGACTCCAACGGTTTGATTGAACGGTTCCATTCCACTCTAATAGGGCATATTAGAACTTTGAATGAACGAAATGAACATAAAAAATCGACCATGAACACCAAAGTCAAATACGCCGAGTTGGCTTACAATAACTCGATTCATTCGATATTCAAATTAACCCCTTTCGAAGTTTTATACGGACATGTAAAACCTTACTAGACTTGAACATAGA